>JAKSZT010053801.1:14561048-14711919 GCA_026826555.1 Tolypeutes matacus | reverse complement strand
TAAATAAATAAATAAATAAATAAATAAATAAATAAATAAATAAATAAATAATACTTAAAGCTGCATTCAATATATTCAGTGGGCTCTCATCTGAATATCAAAGTCCTCTTTCAAGCTCACATGGTTGTTGCCAGAGTTCATTTCCTTGCAGCTGTAGAACTCATAGCCGCTTGCTTCAAGGCCAGCAGGAGAATCTCTTTCTGACCTCAGAAAAGTCCTAAACCTTCTTTAAAGGTTTCCCAACTGATTAATTCAGGGCTAGCAGGATTATTTCCTTTTAATTAACTTAAGTTCAACTGATTTGAGACTTTAATTACATCTGTACAATCCCTTTACTCTTAACCATATAATGTAACCTAATCAAGGATGACATCCATCATCATTGCCATATAATATAATCATGGATATAACACCAAGGGCAGAGATACGGGAATCCACTTTGCAATTTTGCCAGTTCTTCCCACCACAGTGAATATGTCTGATCCCTTCTTCTGCAAATGAGGGAGATGGATAAACACTATCATACTTAAACAATGCAATGATATTTCCATTAGGACTTGACTCATCAAGCTCAGCTTATAAAAATAGCAAGGATTTGTTAAAAGAATTTTTATATATAAAAATTTCCTTCTTTAACCTTCTAGAGTTCTTTCCACACTGAAAGAATGTTGGTGGTATAAACAAATGAATCTTTTTGAATAATTGTAAATTTATTCTGATTATTGGCCCAGAACATTTCTTAGAAACACCTAATCACTTTTGTCCTGTGATCACCTATTGGGTAAAAATCAGTCTCCAAAATGTGGCAAACCAAGACCCTCATGAAGTAAATAAATGTACTGTTTTTCCCTCATCTCTTGCCACTGCCTTCTCTCCCCAGTGGTTTACTCCAGGTTACTTTCCTGCCTCTGCACCCCTATAAACGCTGTGACTAGTGTACATATGCTTAATTTTACCTGGAACCCATTTTATATCTTACTCTCAGCCCCATACCAGTTGGCTGCTGAGTTCTCTGGTTTTTTAAGACCTGCCTCAGATGTCATTTCTTTTGCAATGCTTTCCCCCACTTTCCCAGCTAAAAGATAAGAGGAAAGGAGCTGAAAAGTGATTTCACTGTAGGTTCAGCTGGAGGGAATGAAGGGGATTTAATGTTGATCTGAATCCCTTCTGAAAAGCCCTGTGTCATTCTGGATCTAAGTGTGTTGTGGAAAAATACTTTAGAAGAAAACTAAATGGATTTAGTAAATTAAAGGTAAACTAAAAATGTCAATTTGAACTCTTAACGGTTAGAGTTCTTTCACTAAAAAGGTTGAACAGTGTATTCATCTGCCACAGGAGTGCTGATACAAAGTACCAGAAATCTGTTGACTTTTATAAACGATATTTATTTGGGGTAAAAGCTTACATTTACAAGGCCCTAACGAGTCCAACTCAAGGTTGATTTCTCACCAAAGTCAGTTACCACATGTTGAAGGAAGATGGTCACTGATCTCTGCCTGGTCTGTCCTTCCTGGGCCTCCTCTTCTTCTTAAGTCTCCATGGGCCCAGCCCTTCCTCATCTCATCTGTAGGTTGGCATAGGGTGTGTCTCTCAGGGCTTCCTATACCAGTCTCTGGCATAGGGCTCATTTCTTTTCTGGTCTTCTCAGCTGCTCAGCTGCTCTGGTCTCTTCACAAGGTCAGCTGTAAGCTATCATGCAAATAGTTCACCTCTCCCCAGGGCTTCAGCTGTTTGAGACTTCGCCTTTCTCACATGGCTGGATCAAAATGACAAGGTTCTCTCCTCTTCTCCTGTGTCTTCTTCAGTCTGTTTATATTGTCCCACCAAGGAGGCGCGAACTCAACCTGAGTTATGCCTTACTGACATAGCCCAATCAGAAGCTCTAAATTGATTTTATCAAGTAAATTAGTCAGAGGCCCCTCACTGAATTTAACAAAATCAAAGTGTATCACACTTAGAGGAACATATTAGTTTACAAACATAATCTTTCTCTTTTGGGGATTTATAAAATAATCTCAAACTGCCACAAGTAGTAAAACATCTCCTAATAGACTGTTTTAAATAGGTTCTCTAATGCCTGAGACTTAGCCCTCCATTGTGATTCTCCATTAAAAGGAACCAGAGCTCTTTGAAGACTAATGATTCCATGGAACATTTTGCTCTTGCCAGAATGTAAGGGTACTTTAAAAATATCTGCAATAATACTGAAAGGACAAAAGGTCCCAGCTTTGTGGTTATTTCCACTGTCCAATTTGGAACAATTTGAGAATTAAAAAATAATTTTTCATAAACAAGTTGAGTTTTTGAGAAACCATGAAGATATTCAAATGGTAGAAGAGAAAGTTTACAAAGAGACATTGTAATACAAAATAAGCTGAACATAAATAGAAATACTTAAAGTTTATTTATTTTAAGAGAATAGTGGTATTGACATAATCATGAGTTCTGTTCTGTTGAGTATATGCCCCCTTATAAAGCATAGATAAATACTTTTCTTCATGTGTATATATGTAGAGAAGGTAGATGAAGAGAACAGTGAGTAATCCCAGTAGTTCTGAAAAAGTAAAAAGTATACCAAGAATAAGATTGTGGCCCAAAGTATAGAACAGTCTGCTGAAAGAAGACAGATTTGCCAAATTTCCCAAGAGTAGACTCAATCCCTCATTTACTAGGCAATAAAATATTTTGGATGCCTTGAACAACTATCAAGTGTCTGAGTTTTGCCTGAGCTGCTGTCACAATTGCAACACATTGGGTCAGCTTCAACAATGGGAATTTATTGGCTCACAGTTTTGAGGTTAGCAGAAGTCCAAAGTCAAGACATTAGCGAGGCTTGCTCTCTCTATGAATACTGTAGTGTTCTAGCTAGCTGGCAATCCTTGGGTTCCTTGACTTTCCCATTACATGCTAATGTCTTCTCCTTTCTCCCTGCTCTTCTGGTTCTGCTGACTTCCTGCTTTTTGCTCCTCCCCATGCCTTTCTCTGACGATGCCTGAATTTCATCTGCTTATAAAAGACTCCAGCAATCTGGATTAAGGCCTATACCTTACCAAAAATAATATCTTCAAAAGTTCCTATTTTAAATGAGTTCAAACCCACAGGAATGTAGATTATGATAAAGAACATGGTTTTTTTTCTTGGGTACAAATCTCAATCTACCATATCAAGAGATGCTGACAAGTCTTCATTAAGTCCCAATAATCCTAACAAATTATGCCAACTTAATTATAATAATAAAAGAACAAAAAATTATGTATTGATGGCCAACTGAACCATTACATCATTTCTGGAAACATGCCAGGTTGCAAATAACTAAAACAGTGTGAAAGGTGTGATCTTGAAAAGAACTATTGATGGAATAGTTATACCTTGATTCTAAAGTGGGGTTAGCCAGACTGAGAGATGGCTACTGGATTAGTTTGAATGACCCTGGAAGTTTCAACCAGGTCCCACATCCTAACTATGAATTGATCAGTAATCTGCAAATTTAGCTGGGCTGAGATAATATTACTTTTCTTGGAGATTAATGGTTACTTTAACTCTAGGAAGGCATAAACTAATTAGAGAACTATGAATAAATTAATCAACTGTTTTAATATGCTAAGTGAAACTATTACAATATGTATTTTAATCATTGTGTTAATTTAAAATTTATGTTCTACCTTTACTTTTATTTTACTTGTCTGCTTCTAATATGCAATATAATCTATTTATTTTTAGGTATATTTCTAATTGTCTGTCTCTCTTCTTCCCATACTTTTATACTCCTGCCAAGTAAATAAACTCCATGAAAGAAGAGATCATGGTCTGTTTTGATCCCTGATGTATCCAAGCACCCAGGATAATACATAGCACATGGTAGGTGCTCACAAAATATATACCGAATGAATAAATAAACAATTGGTATCTGTTTTTAAGGCTCTTGAATTATTTAAGAAAAGTCAACACATTTTGAGAATTGACTAATAATTGAATTTTTAATCAATATTTAAACATTTAAGAGTATTTATCTTATGACATTTAAAAATTCTAACTTATTAATATGAAATTATATTTAAATATTTAGAAAAACATTAAATTGATTAAACATAAATTTAATAAACTGAACGTTTAATTTAACACGAGCTATAATGTGTGTTCTTCATACAGAGGTTTTACATGGGTGGGAAAGATCTCAGCACTGAGGGTGTGTGTTTTAGTCAGCTAGCCTGCCAAAATGCAATATACCAGTAACGGGTTGGCTTTTACAATGAGGATTTATTGGCTTACAATTCTGAGGCCATGAAAATGTCCAGATCAAGGCATCATCAGGAGATGCTTTCTCTTTGAAGACTGGCTGCCAGTGATCCTGGATGCCTCTGTTATATGGCAAGGCACATGGCGGTGTCTGCTGGGCTCTCCCTTTCCTGTGGGTTTTTTGCTTCAGCGTCTTGCTTCCCTCTTTTTCTCTCTTCATCTGAATTCATCCCATTTATAAAGGACTCCATTGAGAGAATTAAGACCCACTCTGGGCCACTCATTACTGAAGTAATCTAATCAAAAGTTCCCACCCACTATAGGTTCGTACCCACAGGAATGGACCAGCTATAAGAACATGATTTTTTTGGGGTACATAGTCTCAAAGCACCACAGGGTGGAAGCACTCACTCTTCTCCAAAGGCTGTGATAATCCTCCATTAGGGAGTTAAATTAAACAGAAAAGCCAGGATTTCATGAAGGAAACACTTACATTCTAGAACTACTGAAACTAGCTATGCTTTCCACAATCAGCTTCTTGCTGTGTAAGCCTAACACAGATTGGAGAACATTTCCACAGAGAAAGAGGATGCAAGTGGAGAATGGTTCTATGTGTCTGTATGTGTATGCATGTTTGTTTTTACACTCTGTCTCATGGCAGCACTTGTAGGCAGGATCATATACCCATATAGATCTACTGAGGGTGCCAAACACTGAATGGAATAGATGCTTCTGGAGAAATTATATTTCCTGGAGATTTTACCCAAATTTATTTCAAGAAGGAGACAGAGCTCTTTCTCTCTGGTGGGTAGACCTTGGCATTATTATCCCCATTTCTTTGGCTGAGGAAATTGAGACTTAGGTAAATTAAGTTTAACAGGGATAATATTTTTGGAATCTCTCCAGATGCATCTTCCTTTGTGGGTGAACTAATTTTTCTCTCTGCAATCTGTCTACCATTAAAACTTTAGGCACAGAGACTACAAATGCACCTCTAAAAGGATGTTCAAAGGATATAAAGAGAGGATATGTAAAGGGGATATAAAAAGAAGTCCCTCACAGGCATAAAAAAGAAGTGGGTTGTTTATCCTTGCATGCCAGTGGACTAAAGGAGGGATAAAGAAATGAGAGATAGGAAAGTGGGTGTTCAGTACATGTGTTCTGCTTAGAAAAGTCCACAGCAGAGTCCAATTTTGCCTCCATCACAGTTTGGAACTCTTAGAGGAATGCGTCATTTTGGGAGGCTCCTTGCCAATAAATGGGGTGATCAAGTACAGTGGTCTTGGCAAGTGGCTAGATGGATGAGGCAGAACTTGTGGCTCCCAGAGATTTAGGAAGGTTCCTTATACCTCAGTGAGTGGTTGTGTGAGTGTTAAGAGGAGTAGAGAACCAGCAGCACAAAGAAACTGCAGCGTTGAAAGGCACACCAGAGGCAAATGGTCAGAACTAGAATGTGTGTCAGCAAATGCTCCAAAGACTCATATGGACCCAGAGATAAATCAGTTGAGAGGAGACCAGACCACCCACTGAGCATCCAGAAAGCTCTGGTGTGACTTTCCCTTGCTTCCATGTGGCCATATCAGCTCCAATCAGCCATCTTTAGAAAGAGCAGGGAAAGATAGAGGAAGTTTTAAAGAGCCAAGATTCATTCAAAAGCAAATACATCATACGAATCCACCTAAAATAGATGAGACTTTAATATCTGCATCAGTTTCCCTGGGTTCCCATAACAAATTACCACAAACTAGGTGGCTTACAACAACAGAAATTCATTCTTTCACAGTTCTGGAGATTAGAAGTCCAAAGTCAAGGTGTCAGCAGAGCTATGCTCCCTCAGAAATCTCTAGGGAAGAATCTGTTTCATGCTCTGCCCTAGCTTCTGGTGGTTGTAGGCAATCCTTGACCTTCTTGTTTGTAGGTGTGTCATTCCAATGTCTTCCTCCGTCTTCACTTGAAGGTCTCCTCTCTGTGCCAGTATGCCTTGGTCCATATTTCCTCTCCTTACAGGGACTTCAGTCATATTGGATTAGAGCCCACCCAGAGTCCAGTATGATCTCACCTTGACTAATTGTATCTGCAAAGACCCTAATTCCAAATAAGGTCACATTCATAGACACTGGGAGTTAGGATTTGAGCATATCTTTTTGGGGGACACAATCCCACTCATAACAATGCCTATTATTGGCAAGTTTAAAGAGTGTTCTCCCTGGGCTCCCCTCAGCCAGTACCAAGTGAGGTAGATGTTTATGAGGAAGAGTAGATCTATTAAAGAAAATAAAAGAATTTTATTTTCTTCATATGTCTAGGTAGTGTTTTCAAGTTTTTACCCCTGCTACCTGAGGGATATATCCAAGCCCACCCAAGTGTGAGGTAAGTAACCTCAGTTTCAGTCAGAGGGCTAGGATAGGGCTCTTACCAATACATCCCAGATTCCTGTTCTCAGATGTCAGCAAAGCTGGACTGCCGTACAATTTTTTCCTATATATAAACTAATATAGGAATATATACTATACTATAGACTAATATACTCAGTGTAGGCCAAATGTGTGATGTATGCAACTTTTTCTTTTGAATTTTACTTAACTCTATTAAAAAGGAATTTGGGTCCCCAAGGTACCACAGCAATAAGAATAATCAGAATTGGCAGATTCGAAACACAGTTTTCATGTATCAGTTAAACACAATTGGGTCTTAACATCACCCATTTCTAAAGAAGAAAACTAAATCTTATAATAAAAGACTGATTAAAAAGCTGTAAGCAAGGAAGTAGAAATGAACCAATGAGATCTTTTAGGCAAAAAAAGACTTTAGCAATCTAAGACAACACACATTTATATAATACAATACACATTTATATAATACAATATTGTCCAGGACTATAATGAAAAAGTAAAATATTGCAACTATTTCAAAAATATTAAATAATGTAGATAAATATTCGAAATAATGCACACTCTTCTCCCACATCCTTAGCTAGCCCTTATATCCAGAATAATTATATTTTATTTTGGCTAAATTGTCAAGATGGTTATCTCAGCTCTCCAGTCATGGGAAAACATGAGGTCCACTGGTAATTCCAGCTCTACAAATGCAGTATTAATCATATCACCGCCAAACCAGAGAGGGCTGTTTTATATATAGTGATATCATACAGATTCCAAATAATATAGTTTCTCTCGAAATTCCTTATCTATGAAATGAACTCGAGGGATTTTTAAGCCAGGAGGAGAAAATGATCTTATTATAATGACTGAAGTACCATTCCATGAAGAGGATGGGGATAGAGCAGTCGGGTTCACATGCAATCCTAATTTCAGCTGCCCTTTCAAACTCTTTCTGTGGAGGCAAAACTATCGGCAGAATTGAAATAATTTTTCAAACCATTAAAATCAATAATTTGCCACCTCTTCCATGTATGTATATTGTCAAAGAAAATAAAAGGGTTTGGGCCAAGGTAGAGAAGGAAACTGAAATGAGGAAAAGGAGAGTTGGGGGTGGGGGGCAATGATAAAAGGAAGAGGAATTGTCTGACTCCAAATAATTTCTCACCCCCAAATCAAAACACTGTCTGTCTATGGGAGATAATCATTTACCCAATGTCGGCACAATGTGCAGTTTGATTTAGTGCCCCAGTGTGATGTTGGAACTGTGTATGAGCATGAGCATTCTCTACCACTCACCGACCCATGATGTGACTTTGCTGGATAAGATGGGGGTATAGCCCTGATTTAGAGAGATGTTAACTAATCCACACACAAATTGAACTCATGCCCTTGGACTCATTGATTCTGGACTAGCTCATTCCTCATTTTCTAGTTAAGAAATCATTAACCATTCAATACTTTTCTCGAACCTCACCAGGAGAGGAAACATCACAATTTAATACAGCCAACCTATTTCAGTGTTGAACTGAATGTTCAACTTAAATCAATCATGTAATTACCAAGTGCATGTAAGTGAGCCCTTTTGGGAACATGGCTGAGGATTTCATTCTTCTAAAAAGTGATATTGTTTTGTTCCTAATTTCTTCCTCTCCTCATTTGCACATAGTTTATTTATCTTCTGAATAAATTAATCTCTTGCAGTAGCTAACTAAAGATTTCAAACCATGAAATGAGCCACTCAGAAGCAGGTAGGCTTCGTTTGCCCTATTTCTTAATGTCTTATGCCCTCTGGTGGTATAATCACATGACCTGCTCTATTTTGATTGGGTTTTCCAAAGCAAACTATAATAAATAATTATATAAATATATTTTATATTTTTAAAATAAAATAAATGGGGGAGTAGATGTAGCTCAAGAGTGCCTGCTTCCCATGCACGAGGTCCTGGGTTCATTCTCTGCACTGCCTAAAAATTAAATAAATAAATAAATAAATAAATAAATAAATAAATAAATAAATAAATACAACATTCATCATAATTAACAATTTATTGCATGGTTGTAACAATATTTACCTGTTTTAAGAAAAGAAAGTGCTCCAGCCTAGTTTATTTGCTACCAAATACGTCAGGTGACCATAGAGTAGTGATGAGTCTTGTGGTTTGCAAAATCTGCCTCACCTTTGTAGAACAGGAATGCCAGGCCTTGATCCTGCTCTTCATTTCTCCAACTTCCCTTTTGAAATAGAGAAGAAAGATTCATAATTGCACATGAGTAGCTGGTATTTGTGGGCCAAGTCTTTTTGCTGCTAAATTGCATCTAATAACTTGGGCAGAAATGGAATTCCGTGAAATCTGTTGCCCAGAAAAATATATAGTGCAAAAAAAATTAGACTGCAATCCACCAGAATAAAATTAACTAGGGGTTAATTTACAGAAGAAATTGCATCATTACCCAAATATATCCTCTGAAAATATAAGTATATCCTCTGAAAATATAGTTGGAAAACTAAAACAATGACTCAGAGAAAGGAAACATATTGATCTGGGAGAGAAATTATGTAGTAAATGTGTTTTTCCATGCATTAACTTTTTATATTGAAATAATTTCAGACCAATGAAAAAAGGTAAAAATTGCACACAGAACTCACATATACCCTTTACTCAGCTTTCCCAAATGTTAACATCTTATTTAACCACAGAACAACTTTCAAAATTGGGAAATTAGCAATGATAATATACTATTAATTAATCCACAGCCCTTATTCAACTTCTGCCAATGGTCCCATTAATGCCCCCTTTTTTGGTCCAGGATATAGATTTTGATTAAATTCACAATAATTAAATTCAGATTATGCATATTTCATAAGATATCACAGAAGAGATAGTGTGGGCTTCCTAGCACCTTATCAGAGGGTCTGTAATATGTTACTTGGTGATGTTAACTTTGATCACTTGATTAACTGGGAAGTAACTATTTTCCCCTTTCTACTTACTAAATATCTTGTAGAAAAATACTTTAAGACTATGTTAATATCCACTTTCTTATCGCAATCCTCTTTCTTTTCATATGTGTGTCCATAAATGGCCAAGGAATGGCTTTTTATTTCCATGATTTTTTCAACGTTTATAAATTGGAATGTGTTTTCATACTTTTTAATTCTTGTTATCTGACAGATGAGAAATAATATCCCAGTATAGGTTTGGTTTACATTGCTATAATTATGAGTAAGGCTGAACATCTCCTATTTTAAAACTCATTTTTATCTTTTTTTATGAAATGCCCTCTCGAGTCTTTTCTCCACTTTTATAACGGGTTTTTGATCTTTTCCCCCTCAATTTTTAAGTGCTGTCTCTAAATTTGTCTATTGTTACATATATGTTGCAAAAACGTTTTCCAAAGTTTATCAGTTGCCTTTGTTTATTGTACTTTTGCCATGCAAAAAATATTTTTATAAAGTCAGTTATTGATGTTTTTTTTTTTTCTTGAGTCTGGATTTTGAGTCATGTTGGAAGTCTTTCTTCTTACACTGGAGTTAAAGAGGAATTCCCTCATGTATTCTTCTAGTACTTCCTTCTGTTTTTACATTGAGATCCCTACTGGAATTATGCTTATGTATAGTGTGAGGTATGGATTTAAATTTATTTTATTCCAAATGGCTCTCCAGTTGTCCCAGCAAATGGAGTAATTATTTTTGCCTCAGTAATTTGTGATGTCACCCTTATTGTAAACCAAATTTCAGTATGTCCTTGGGTCTATTTCTGGGCTTTCTGGCCTATTCTCCTGCTCTAATATTATACTGTTTTAATTAAGGAGACTTTACAGTATGTTTCAATGTCTAATACAGAAAGTCCTTCTACTTAGTCTTTCTTTTTAGTGTTTTCCTGCCTATTCTTGCATGTTTGCATTTCCACGTGATTTTTAGTATCAACTTGTGGAGCTCCAAAAAGTTTTACTGGTGTTTTATTGGGATCGTGCTAAATTTATCCATTAACTTAGGAAGAACTGACATCTTTATGATATTGAGTTATGCGATCAAAAAACTAGGGTGGTCTTTCCATTTGTTTAAGTCTACTTCTGTTTCTTTCAGAAATGTTTCCTCATATAGGTTTGCACATTTCTGGTTAAATTTATTCCAAGGTATTTAATCTTCTGTCTTGCAATTGCAAATGAGGATTATTTTTCTCTATCATTATGTATTCTAAAGAGTTATTGTTTATGTATATGAAGAATAATGATTTCTGAATGTTATGTTTTTATCCTGCTACCTTTATAATTTATTTTGTTTCAGTTAATGACCTTTCTTGACAGGAGCCAGAGATAACTTTTTATTGTGTTAAGCCTTTACAATTTGGCTTATTTGTTGAAGTAGTTAGCCAATTCTGACTAATACAAGGTGGATATATTTTTATTCCCGTCTAAAAATAAAGAAACTGAGACCAGAGATAGTGACACATTTGCCCAAGGTCACAGAGCTAACAATGGACAAAACTGGCATTTTATCATGGTCCTGTGCTTTTAACCATTGTATAATACTCTTTCCTCAGGGTATGGGATCTCCTGAGCATCCCTATTGGTTTCCAATTGAAAAAAAAAGAAAGCAAGTTGATAGCTCATCCTTCTTTTCCATGTTTACTTGCAGCCCTGTTGTTAACAGCTGAGAGCTGAACGGGAGTGTAAGGAGGACTCTTGGATGTATAAGAGCATCGGTGTGGACCAGCAAGCGACAGATTTAAGAGGTGGTAAACTTCACTGCATTTTATGGACAAAGTAAGTCATAAAAGATTTTATAGCAATAAAATTCACAAGAGCTCAGCTCTGGTCCACTTTCCAATTTATTCCCTTTGAGCAAGCATGGTGCTCTTTCAAAAATAAAAATTTTTGGTGTCATTCTCCTTCTTTAAATCTTTCTAGGGCTTCACGTTGGTCTCAGGGTAAAGGCAAAACTCCTTCACTTGGCCTCTGCTTTACTCTCCAGGCTCAGCTTGAACCCACATCTTTCCACACTGGCCCTCTAGCCATATTGAAATACCTGCAGTACTTCATCCTTCCACAACCCTTTCAAACAGCAGTTCCTTCACGATGACTTTCTTGATTCCCTCCCTTGTGTACCAACCCTCTAAAATCCTGTAGTGCCCTGTACTAACTTTTATTACACTTTTTGATAATTACTTATTTTTCTAGTCTGTCTTATAAACTCTTGAAAGCAGAGACTATGTCTTTTAATTTTGTATTCCAGATCCTAGTACAGTGCCTGATACATAGTAGGCACTAAATATTTGTTTGTTGAATGAGTGAATGAAGAATGAATGAATATTATTTTACTACCTTTCCCTTTGATTTCATGGTATACTCTTATATCTCTTCTTCCTGGCATGGAGAATGATTTTTTTGTATCCTCAGGACTGTCAACATCATGAAATATGGGCTTTCATGAACTTTCCAACTCTCAGGAGAAACTACAAATCTAAGATTTGTTTAAAAAGGAAAATAATCAACTGAAATATTTTTTCTTTAACCACCTATTTTCTTCACTGGATGGGAATGATTTGCAGTTGTAATTGGGATGAATAATCATAGGCCTTTATAAAATGCAAACTGAATATATTCTTTGAAAATATGACCTTGCCATTTCTAAAATGAATTGTTTTCTGTTAAAATACTGGTCCAATAATATTGGCAATAAATATTTCACATGTATAAGATTTATTTTCTGAATTATATTTTTCTTGACAATATGGCAGTAGTAAGAGCTATTATTTATTGAGCTCCATTCATGTGCTAGACACTGTTTTACGCACATTGCATATAGATTGCTTTGTGAAGTAGATATAAATTTCCTCATTTTATAGATGATAAAGCTGAGGCATTAAGAGATTCCCTTAGACACAGCAAGTAATAAGAAGAACTGAGATGAGAATTCAGGAGGGCTGCTCCCAGAGTACATTTTCTAAAACTATATAGGCCACCATTTTGTCAAAATTTCATTGTACTGCACCTCATGGAATATGTAACATTTCTGGTTACATGTGTATCTATTTTATCTCTGAAATAAGATGCTAAGATCTTCCTTGGGAAGGAGTGTCTTACCTCTTTAGTGTTCACACAGTGCTAGACACATTGTATGGCCATTTCATAAATACTTGCTCAATCACTTTGAAGAGTTTATTTAGATTCTCCCCCTGGTTTTAGCAAATTTTATGTAGGGATTTTAACAAATTAAGATAAGCAAGTATTAAAAAACAAAAAACAAACTTTGATAGAAGAATTTATGATTGTGATTAAAATACATATAATAGGAACTCAAGACAGGGAGGAGATGCCCAGGCCATCATCCATCTACAATTATCTTTCTTCAAGATGGATGTAATTATGCTTTGATGGATACTAATGAAACTGGGTGCCGTGTGTTCTATTTGCTTCATAAATGGACTAGTTAATAGGGCACTCATTTAACTCATTCTTTTTTATAGCTTCCTCTCCTAAGGGTCATGGCTCTTCTCTGAAGGCAATGGAAGAAGCTTGTTGACACTGTACAATGTGCAACTGAGTGCTTCTTTAGCTCCAAAGATAACCCTAACTCATCTGGTGTATTTCCACTCTCCTGTGATGACACCAGCGTGCTATCAAACTTCTCTGGATGTGTTTGAATTTATTGAATGCATGTTTAAAAAATATATTTGGAAATTTACAATTCCATTATTATTTACCCTAGCCTATGGAAAAACCCAGGCAAGAAAAAAGGATAATAAGTTACTAGAATAAAAAATTTAAAAAACCAAAAAAGCAAAAAACATAGAACTGTACTACACAAACAGTGAACCCTAATGTAAATGATGGACTGTAGTTAGTAGTACAATTATAAAAATGTTCTTTCATGAATTGTAACAAATGTACCACACTAATGCAAGGTGCTAATAATAGGGTGGTATATTGGAATTCTATATTTTCTGCATCTTTTTTCTGTAAACCTACAACTTTTCTAACAAAAAATATATATGGCTATAATGTAGACTGCCAAAAAAAAAATAATCATTTTTGGCAATTATTTTCTTTTTAAAATAACTTTTAAAATAATCTGATGAAATTGTCTTATTTTTATTTAATACAAAATATTTTTCTCAACCTATGACAAATATTAAGAATTATTAATGAGAAAAAAATGCTAAGTGAACAAAGCCATTTATATGAATTGTCCATATCAGGCAAATTTGTAGAGACATAAAGTAGATTAGTGGTTGTCTAGGATTGACGATGAGGTAGAGGAAATCAGGAGTGATAATTAAAAGGTTTGGGGTTTCTTTTAAGAAATGTTCTAAAATTAATTGTGGTGAAGTTTGTACAAGTTCTGTGAATATACTAAACTCATTGAATTGTACCCTTTCAATGGGTGAATTGTATGTTATATGAATTTTATCTCATTAAAACTTTGGTCAAAATATCAAAAGGATAATAATCGCATATATTAAATTTCTTCATCAAAGTTTCTATGCTGTAAGTTCCTCCAAGAATTTATATCAGATTATCTTTTAAAAATAAATATGTACCTTTTCTTCTAATTATTTTGCATTATAAAAGTAATACATGTTCACTATTGAAATGATAAGGTATAACTATTGAAGCTATTGAATTGTTGAGATGATGAGGTTGAACTATTGAAAAATCGGGAATATATTTTAAAGTGCTTAATAATTCACAATCTCTTCACCCGCAGATATCCACTGTTAATATTTTGGTGTATTTCCTTGGTTTAAATGGATAGATGAAAAATAAATAGATTCAAAGAGACATAACTATTGTTGATAGGGGCATATGGATATGTAGTTTATTTCCACTATACTTTATATCATGTACATTTTCAGATCATCTAAGATTCTTCAATGACCTTCTTTGAAAGGCTTTATAATGTTTATTATATAACTATACAATGTTCTATTTAATGATCTGTCACTGCTGAGTATTTTAATGGTTTCACTGAAATGAACACCAGATTGCTCTTCTAAATTCTGTCTGAATAAGGCAGGAAAGTATAGCATGAGGTGCACAAAAGCAGAGGGAGATTTTCTAAAGGAATGAAACAACATTCGTCTGCCCAGTGAAATCCAGGAATTAAAAAGAAAAGAAAAGAAAAAATAAATGATTTTTTGATCGGCCCCAGAACCCGGATGCTTATCTGTGTTTTATCAGGATGTTTACAGTTCAGTGGGGTCCTGTCTGTATCAGAAATGCCTCACCATTGACAATGGGAAAGAAAAGGTCAAGATGACAACTTTGTCAGATTTTTGGCTATTTCATTTTCTAAGCTAAGCTGCAAATATCACAAATACAACTTTACATGCGGTATTTTGGATGTTTGTGGTGGTTGCCAACTGGTGGGAGGACTAAAGGGAAAGAAAATTGGAAAGAAAATCAAGGCATGTTTTTCTGAACCTTAAAATTGGCACATACTTATGCAAATAATTTACCTTTTCTCAATTATTGTGCAAAGAAAACACCTGCTTTGAGCTATATTTACTCTGAGAGAAACCATGACTAATTTGGCAGGTAAGTACCATAAAGTAAAAGGAATTAGATTAGTCCTAAAAGAAATTAGACTGGGGGATGTGGCAAGAGAAATAAGAAAAAAAATTTTTTTTCACTTTAGTATTTCTGTACAATGGAACATACAAAGATTTTATAGCATGGAAACTCAGATTAAAATAATATTTAGTCCTTCCAAATGATCAAATTGGAGAGATTTAAGATACCACATATGGGCAAAGCTGTGGACAAATGAAAGCACTCACACAGTGCTGGTGAAAGAGCAGTTTTGTAATATTGTGTAAAACTGGAGGTATATATACTCTCCAATGGAACTTATGGAAACTTTGGCATATGAGCACAAGGAAATATGTGCAAGAACATTATTGCAACATTTTTAAAAATAGAGACTTATTGGAAACAACCTAAATGTTCATCAACAAGAGAATATATGCATAAATTCTGGAATAATCCTTCATGGAGTGCTATACAGCAGTGAAAATAAATGAAAGCTATGTGTGTTAATAAGGATAAATCTCAAAAATATAATGTTGTGTGACCCAGCAAGATATGAAAGGATATGCAAAGTATGGTCCCATTCATATGAAGTTTAGGGCTGCAAAACAGTACTCTGCATTATCTATTGATATCTATGGAGCATAAATATAAAAGCATCATGGGAACGATAAATAACAAATTCAGAATAGTGTTTACCTCAGAGAAAGGGAGGGGAAGAATTGGATCAAGAGGTGGTACATAATAAGCTTACATTCTACCTGTAACATTTTGTTTCTTAAGAAAAATCTGAAATAAATATGAAAAAAAGTTAATATTTAACAAAGCTAGATGATAGGCACATGGGTACTTAGTATTTTATTCCAGATACTTTTCTGCATGTTTGAAATATTTCATTAAAAAAAAAAACAACTGTCCACAGCCAGGGAGCTAGGAAATGGCTGATTCCAGAGCCCATGATAAATTTTCTAACATGTGGGATTTCTGACTTCTTCCCTTGTTCCAACAATGTACCCTGCATGATCATTTCTCTCACAAAATCTGTAAACTGTATTGCCTTTCTTTGTTCATGAGTCTAACTTTTCTTGCTTGATTATAATTTCCCCAAAGGCTCATCTGCTCCCACCTGGAATAGTGTCTGACACATAGCTAACTTTTTAATAAATATTTAGTGAATGAAGGAATTAATTTAAGGGCAAGACAATTAGGAGACAATCATGTTACTGCAGTTGCAAATCACTGAAAGAAGGAGGAGAGTGGTAATTAGAATAAAAAAGGAGAAAGTAGACTGGAGATGACATCTCAGCTTCTAGGATATGGGGGTGGAGGGGAATGGGAGAATAGGGTCTGAAAAACCCATAGGTATTCTGCATGGGTGAATTCTGAGTGTTTATATGTGCCAAGCATATTTCTAAGTACTAAATTGTTTAACTTCCATACTCCATGCTCAAAACCTATGAAATGCATGCTGTTATTATTATCGTTTTACAAAAAGAAGAAACTGAAGCACAAAGAGGTTAAGTAACTTTCCCAGCTGGACTTTGAACCCCGACACTGGGTCCACAGTCCATGC
This sequence comes from Tolypeutes matacus, assembly GCA_026826555.1. Lineage (NCBI taxonomy): Eukaryota > Metazoa > Chordata > Mammalia > Cingulata > Chlamyphoridae > Tolypeutes > Tolypeutes matacus. Next base: position 14,695,194 of record JAKSZT010053801.1, on the reverse strand, counting down.
TATTAATCACTGTCTTAGTTGGCCAGGCTGCTATGACAAATACCACACAATGGAGTGGCTTAAATAACAAGAATTTATTGGCTCATGGTTTCAGAGGTTGGTAGTCCAAAATTAAGGTGTTGGCAAAGCCATGCTCTCTCCCAGAGTATGAGGTATTTTGGTGCTGGCTTGCTGCAATACTTGTGGTTTCTTGGCTTGCATCTCTGCCTCGTGTCACATGACAATCTCTCTTTCCTTGCATCTCATTTTCCAGTCTCCCCTGACTTCTGGCTTCTGGCTCCTTCATGTGGCTTTCTTGGGCTGACTGCATCTGAATTTTTTCTAGTTATAAAGGATTCTGGTAATATGGATTAAGGCTCACCTTGATTCAGTTGGATCACAACTTAACTAAAAATAACATTTTCTAAAGGTCCTGCTTACTTGTGAGTTCAGATGCACAGGAATGCGGATTGAACATGTCTTTCACTGGGGTACATAATCCAACCCTCCACAGTCACCACGCTCTGTGGATTCAAACAGAAATTGAGGAAGAAAATCATTAAAGCATATTTTTTTTGTTTTGTTTTGTTTTGTTTTGTTCTTTAACATAATGAGGTATAACTTCAAAGTCAAAATGTCCTCCGTCCTTGCTAAGGCTCAGAGGAGAAACCCAGATTCTGGAGCTCTGGCATAGAAGGGAAGGTAGTAGCTACATCCACAAGGCACCAGTGCATTGTCTGTAGAGAATTTAAAAACAAGAATATAACTGGCTAAAAGTCAGTCTGCTTGCTTGTTCTAAAAATAATTCCTCCCTGAAAAAAACTTTCATTGGTCTAAGTTATATACAATTGTTACAGTGACTGCACATTTAGAAATTACTTACCCATTAACTATCATTGGTTTCTACATGGAAGTTAATTTCAGAGAACTTCCAATAATGAAATCAGTCCCTGTTACTCATAGAGTCAGCTCCTTAATACCTCAGGGGGAACAATAGGGTGAAGGGGAAGTTTCTCAACCCTATTCTGAGGTAGACGTCACCAAGATAAAGGGGGTCAGAGTCAGTGGAAAGAGAGAGACTACAGAGACAGGGTGGTATATAACAAATGCATTGAAGTCTCGTGGCTTTTACAATTATGGCTCTCTTGATTGTACCCTTGGGTGGTTCCTTCCCACACTGACCCTGGGTCTGGCTACAGACTTGCTTGGCCAATAGGACAAAAGCAAAGACAATGCAAAAAGAGACTTGTAAAACATTTGCCCACAGGGCTTTCTCTTTCTTGGCTCTCAGGAACCCTGTATCACTACCATGTGAAGGGACCCTGGCTAGACTGCTCAATGGTGAGGGATGCATGGCTTAGCCTCCCTTGTCACCCCAGCTGACATTAGGCCACTTACCAGACATGTGAGTGTGGCCATCCTAGAGCATCAGTCCCAGGTGAGTCTCTAGCTGCCTGCTGAAATCTGAGTAAGTGTAGCTGAGGTCAGCCTGGCCGAGATGACCAGCACCATACAGCTTGCCTTTAGCTTCATAAGCAATGATATGTGATTGTTGTTTTAAGCCACTAAGTTTTGGTGTGGTTTGTTTCACAGAAAACACTAAATGATACAAGGTCCTTGAGGAGGTGCATGATCACAGGATAGAAGGCAGAAGTAGAAGAAACAGATTAGTCTTGGATACCAGATAATACATAGGTGTTATTGTCTCAATCCTCCACCACCACCACCTCACATAATCCCATCTTCCAAGCCAGGAGAAAGAAGTAGAGTAGGTTAAGAGTACAGGCTCTGCACTGAAACTGCCTGAATTCAAATCCTGACTTTGTTTTTTACTGGCTGAGTGATCTTGGGCATGCATTTTTTTCTCATCTGTAAGACACAAGCTATGGTATTTACCTCATAAAGTTGCTGAAAAGATGAAATGTTGTACATGCAAGGGCCTGGCTCATAATAAACACCTTTTAAATACTGGCTGGATAGTTATCTGGGTGAAGATACAGCATAAATTTGAGATGAAGTGGCAGGTAAAGTTGAAGGAGTTTTCATCAGCTAAACATCAAAATCCTCAAGAATACAGGATGTAGGGTATCTTCAGAGAGTGAAAGGTAGAGCAATGGCAATTTGAGGAGAATGAAAATGCACAGTGGTGAAAATTTTAAGATGGTAATTATAAGGGTGGTATTAAAAATGACTGAGTAACCCCGTCCCATTTTGGGGGAGGTCTAATGTCTGAACCCTTTCCTAGTTGGGAAATACCCCTTTCCTGGTGGAAGGCAAGGCTCTGCCTCAGAATGGAGACTGGAAGGGAGAGAATCTTCCTTCTCCCTGCCTGGCATGGGATCTAGCCTTAGTCAGTCAGACACTCTTTTCCTGTGCTTTGAATCTTGCAGAGTGAGGCAGATGGAGCCACAGCTGGCAAATTAGAGCAGCCACAGCCTCCAGCATACTGCAGTGCTGCCCAGGGGCAGCAGTACCACAGGGCATCCTGTCTGGATAATTCCTGCTGCCTCATTTGTCTTAGTTTCTGCCCATTCTCCAGACTCTTCATCAATTCTGACAACTTCCCACTATCCTTCCAAGAGATTCCCTTTCTCTGTAAAAATTGACAGTTTCTGTTGCTTGTACCCCAAGAACTCAACCTCATACAAACATCCTTATATATAAATTTTACATAAATTTTCAAATGACTTTATTTCCATTGGCTGGATCCCCAGGAGTGGGGTTGTTAGTTTGAAGCATATGTTTATTTTATTTTATTTATTTATTTATTTTACCGGGAGGTACCGGGGATCGAACCCCGGTCTCTCCATATGGTAGACGGACGCCGAACCTTTTGAGCCACATCCGTTTCCCTGTTTATTTTAAATTTTAGTACATTTTCACCACCAAAATATAGGAGAATATCCAATTCACTCCATCTCTTTCAGCAGTAAGAATTAGTGTTCCTTTTAATATTTGCCAATCTGATGGGTAAGAATTGATATGCTTTTATTACATCCATCAGAAGTTCCCTGGCTACTTGTGAAATCAAACATGTTATGATTATTGGTCATTTGCATTTGTTCCTTTTAAATTTTTCTGTTTTTTTCTTTTTTTGCCAATATTGAAGAGCTGTTTGTACATTAAAGATATTTCCTTTTGTCATCTGCATTGAAAGTAATTCCTTCCAAAATACCACTTGTCTTTTAACTTTGTTACCTTTTGGCAAAAAAAAAGTTTTTAATGTAAAAAAAAAAAAAAAAAGGCTGAGTAGCAGTAATGGTCACATTGAGGTTAAAAAAATAAACCGAACTTATAGGGGACACAGTAAGCATAGTTCTGGCTTTCTACTACAATGCTCAGTAGCTTGGGAGTAGAATTGGAGAGAGCAAATAGTGGGACTTGGATGGCAAGGGATGTATCAGATGAACAAAGAAATGACAGTATCTGGGGAGCTATGTGAGCATTTTAGATATAGTTGGCCATGGAAGCAAGAGGAATCAGAAAATAAATGATTGGCTGAGAGAACAGAATGGGGTCAAAGGGCAAAGGGCAGAAGTCAGGCAGACCTACCTGAAAGTCGTAAGTTGTGACTTTCTTAGTTGGTGCATAGTGTCAATATACCCTTAGTGACTAGCTCCATTGCAATGCCAAATGGTCTTGCTACTTTATGAATATCTGTAGTTTTCTTTCAGGTAGACTTATTTTCTGAATTTCTTTACAGGACACCAAATAATTTGAGAGTCAATAGAGGGTATAGATGCACTGTATGGAATGGACAACAAGACTATGGCAAGAGCTCTGGGTGTAGAATCCAGCCCATCTACTGAGTACGTTGTGCCCATTGGACCATTGGTCTCAGCTACTAAAACTTTTCTGTGAGTGACCATTATTATCCTCACAAGTTAAGGTGGCAAGAAATATTTCTCTAGTACTGAGATGTGCGTCTGGGAGTCGGTCTGCATCTAGACATATTCGAGTGTTCCCTGATCTCCTGAATCCCACCCCTCATCTCTGCTTTCTTAGGTTCTGTTTTTCAGACCCATCTCACGTCTCTCAGCCCCACGGGAGCCTTTCCCAGTTGCTTCAGCCCTGCATGCTCACTTTCTTCTCAGAACATATTATAGCAGCTCATCCAACACTTAGTATGTGCTGTCTGTTATTACAGGTTTTCTGAAAACCAAAGAATCATTATGCTTTAAAGCTAGAAGTTCTTCAAAGCTGGGGGTCTTTAGAGAGCACTTAATTCAATCCCCTCATTTTGCTGATGAGGAAATTAAAACCCAAAGTAGTAAGTGGCTGAACGGAGACTAGAATCCAGCCCTCCTTTGACATTATCAGGTGCTCTTTTACAGCATTACATTTATGTCCTGAGAAGATGTCAGTTTCTTTCAGAACAGGGACCTCTTTGACTCTATAGCATTTGCATGTTGGGGGGCCTTCCCAGACGTTCATCCACAGTGACATGGTGCTTTACCGAAGCACATAAAGGCAACTGGAAGAGAAATGAATTCTTGCACAGAATCAGATTTTACAGTTTAAAAAGTACCTTAATGCTTTTCCCTTATGTGTATAAAAGTTTCTAAATAAAAAGTAGTAGAAAGTTTCAGTTTATTATATAAGATGTTTAGATGTCTCTATCTTTATTTCTACAAGCAAAATGATGTTTTGCTCTTAGTTTTGTTCCCTTAATTTACTGCTAAGGGTGGTCTTATTTAAGATGTACATGGACTAGTTCTAACAAGTAAAGGTTACAGATATTTGCTTGAATCCTTGCAGAGAAAAAGATCTCCCACTCAGTCCTTATGCCAGTCAGCAGGGAGGAGCTTAGCTGTGTGGATATAGATAACAATTTTATTTCAGGCCAAAAAAAAGAGCATCAAGGAGTGGATTTGATAACCAAAAACATTTACATAATTTAAGTTAATTTAGCAATATGGAGTGGAAAAATATGCAAATGAACAAACAAAAAACAAATATAAGAACGTGTATTGGGAATTGAACAAATACTGTTATCATAAACTTCCAATTTTCCCCATTTTGAATTTTAATTATAAAAATTCAGTTTATTACCCAAGAATAGGGAGCACCTACAATATGTAAGTTAGCATTCATCACCTTGAACAAGCTCTTCTCTGAGAACAGGGCCTGCCCTTGTCATTCCAACGAGTCCACCCGGTGAGTATGTTAAGAAGAAATTCCCTAAAAAAGTTTGATCAAAATGCACTGTGAACAGTACAACACAATTTAATGAATACTCTACACGCTCATTTCCAGGTGGCAGTTCTGAAATTTCAGGCAGGGTTTGTTAGCTTCCGGATATTGAAAAAATTTCTAGTAATCCTTGCCCCCAGCCCCAGTTTGCGTGGCTAGTATTTCGGCCATGTGGGCACGCTTCCCACTCTCCACCTCAGGCTTCCTTCTTCCTCTCACTTCCTAACATCGGAGAAATGACAAACACCACCCACTTGCAGTCAGTTCTCCTAATTCCACCCACAGGAGACAAAACCCTGAAATAAAACCAACACATTTATTTGTTTTAAAATGTAACTTGCAGACAGAATTTTCACAGAAAAATTGTCTCACCCACTTGGTGCTAGTCCGTTGTGTATTTTCCTTCTAAAATTGTTCCTCCACAAATGACTACAGCTTTTGCTGCCATTTCTCTGAAAGTATATTTAGGAGCTCTTTAAAGAGTTAGAAGAGATACCTGAATTTGCAGCCAGTTTCCTGTTGGGCTCACGTTTTGCAGAACTCACACGTGGTGTGCAGAAGGTGGGCTAGGTGTTTGAAAAAACAGGAAGTACCTGTGAATCGGCGACGTTATTCTTGGAAGCAGAAGGTTCCCTCTGAGAGGGCTTTAGATGCTTCCTGCTGTTCCAGGTAGGAGCACTTTGCAATGCCTTTAAGCACTTTAAAGACGGGGCTTTCAAATGGCAGGATTATGTGGAAAGTCTGGTGCATCCGTGTGCATGGTGAAATCCATAGCTCTTCTGTTTCTTCCATATACGTTTCTCTTTTTCTGGGGATATTGATATGCATGGAAACGAAAATGGGCTTTTAATCACCACAAGAATATTATAACTAAATTAGTATTTGAGGGAACTTAGACTTTTGTACCTTTATAGATTCTTTCTTTAATAAGAACACAATTCATTGATAGATCCTTTTACTCATTCGGTAAATAACATTGAGTGCAGGGTACTGAGATAGACCCTACGATACACTGGGAACAAAATAAAAGCAGTCACGTGGAAACTCCAACCCTGTGGTTCAAATTACCTACAAGAGAGTTTCCTCTCTATTCTCATAGTTACATGTGTCTGCATGATTTACTGATGTGCTTAATTGACGTGTCACTGACCTAAGTCCCCTCCTCTGTGTTGGATACTTTAAACTATCACCAGTGGCTGGCAAGTCCGGTTGGGGGCAGCACTTGCTAGTGAGGTCCAAGCTAAGCATTTAGTCTCATTGTGGGCTTGTTAAGTTGACCCTGCTCCTTGGCTGTAGACACCTAATTGCTACCCTGAAAATACACTGTCAGCCATAAAATAAACTGGACCACAGAGTGTCACTGAGTCACAGAGCCATTACCACTCTTGGAGGTGGGGGTGGGATCTCAACAGCTTCTCTTCTATCGTTGATCAGTAGCTTTATTTCTGTATCAGGGCAAAGAAAGGCATATGGCCAAGAATGCAATTTCCTCCCTCATTCACATGAAGTAATAGAAACAACACACTTTGTCTCTCTGGACATCAATTTCCTCATCTATAAAATGATGGACTTGACTAGATAATCCTGCATATCCTTTTAAGATGTAACATTTTGTGATTCTATTCGTCTCTTGTCCTTAAAGGTCTATTTCCTTGGGAGATATATAACTCAGAAACTGCCCAGTGAAGGAGGTTGCAAATGTGACTAACTGGTGGAAAGCTGAACATACTTGATTTCCTCAGGTTCCTAAACAAAGCATCTGAAGGCGAGTGACTAGGGAAGAAGGAGGGGAATAAGAAGGGATCTCCCAGCACTGTCTCCAGCCCCTTTCTGACTGTGGAGGATTATGGACAGAACCAGAGAGGGCAGCCAGTGTGGCTGAGTTCCAAGGCCAGTCTTCTAGAATTGAGACAACTCACCTTATCTTACTAGGTTTTGAAGCTTGTTTCTATTACGAGGTTACTTGGCTTGTGCTGTGGTAACCCATGCTGGTTGTAGCAGAGTTCTCCAGACTTGCCAGTGTCCTTCATTTGCATAACTATTCCTGAATCTCAAGAGCAAAAAGCACTGCCTCTCATTCCTGCTTCCTCCACACTTTTCACAGCCAGGCTGCTAGAATGAAAGATGGCAGTGGAAAGAGGCCTCCCAATGGGTAGAGGCTCAATAGCCGCATGTTTTCCAAGGGAGGGCCAGCTAATAGTTGAGGAAAGTGCTTTTTGTGATTTATAGTACACTTGCTAGGGGATAAAGCTTCTTTTTTATAGCAAGATTCTAAGAAGAGATTATCTTGGTAAATTCCAAGGGTCATGGCATCTTCTAGCAAGAATCAGGAGAACTATTGAACTGAAAGGGATCCCCAAAAATGCAACCAGTGGAAAATAAAAGAGAGTAAATAAACTATTTTTTATGAAGGCATAACTATGTAACTGTTGCAATTAGCACTTTTGATGACTTGAATTTGAAAGACTCCAAGTAAATATTGCTGATTTTCTGGTAGAACACATTAAAGAGTAAAGTGGCTTAGGAAGAAGACATCTGGGTTTAAATCTCAGCTCTGTCACTTATCTTGGGCAAGTCATCTAGTGTTTTCCAAAACCAAGTTTCCTTTCTTGTAAAATGGAAATAATTATCATCCTTACCTCAAACAATAGTCACAAGAATTAAATTATATAAAGCACTTGGAACAAGGCCTGACACATAGTAGCCAGGCCCAGGTTCTGGGATTGGTTTGGGACTTGAGCCAGGAGATATGGGATAGACCCAGGATAGGTCACCGAGGCCCTCTGTGCCTTGGAACACTAGCACAAAGGCTCTGCACGTCTTGTGTTTGTCTCCCACGTGAGCACCATGTGAGCAAGAGGCTGTTGACACCGAGATAGGTGTCACTGTTCCTGCCCTAAAAACCTACATCACTTACTAGAAAAGGGAAGGGAAGATTTTCACAAGTTACAAGGAAGCTCTAAAGTAACTAATCGACTGACAATCACTCTTAAAGGGCACATTCCACATTGAGTAGTTCTCAGAAGCATTGTCAAGGATCGGCAGACCTAACTTCAGACCCAAGTCTTCCACTCATTGGATGGGTGACTTGGGCAAGACTTTACCAAGCCTCAGTGACATTTTCCTGAGGTAAGGGCAACAGTTGCATCTTCTTCACAGGGTTCTTGGGAAGATTAATAGAATTAATCAAATAAAATATGTAAGCTGGTTCCAGAATGGCCCTTAAAATCACACAAAGAGGTCCTCCAGTCTTCTCTTCCATTGCTGCAGTGACCTTGGAGTCCACATGTACCAGATGGCTTAGCTACAAGATGGAGGATGGTCTCTGGACTCTCATCCAACTGTGAGGTGAGCAAAAAATAAAACTTTACCATGGTTGAGGTTTGGGGCTTTGCTAGTTATGACAGCCAACATGACTTTCTCTACCCAATGCAACATCTTAGACTACAATAACAAAAAGATAGTCTCTGGTCAAGGAAAGGGAGACATTCCCTTCTACACTCTTCATTTAGATCACTGGGCCAGTTCTGGGAGCCATACTCAAGAGAAGTCATTTTGTCAGAGATAAAAATAATGTATGAAGAGGGAAAAAATGATCTGAAAACCATGATATGATAAGGAAAGACTGAAATTACTGAGAATATTTAACATTATAGTTGCCTCCAAATAGTTGGAGAAATTTTGTTTTTTCTCTTTGGTTGCAAGTATAAGATTTCAAGCAAATGGGTTGAATAACTAGGTAGATAGGTTTTGGTTTAATATATGGGAGAAATTTCATTCTCTCTCTGAAAGCGGCACGAACAACTTCTTGAAAGAATGTGTTCCTTATCACTGGGATGCGCCAAATGTTATCTCAAGAGCCATTTATAAGGGGGTGTTGTAAGAAGGATTCACATGTTAGATAAGGGTTGAATTAAGTGGCTTTTAAGTTTCCTTCTGTCTCAAAGATTATGATTCTAAAAGCCATCGCCTCTGATTTGTCAATCTCCAAAATGATGCATTTCCATATTTCAATTTGCTTTTAAGCCAGGCACACTTCAAATATGGACCAATAGGGATGCACTTCCTTCAATAGCGGGCTCTGCAAACCCACAGCAGAATCAATCTGGATTCAGGCTGACACTGTGCCCTTCTGTAACCTCATTCCAACGTAGACATCAGTGAGCTGACAAAGGAGCAGCATGTGGAGATTCAGCACCTCTCAGGGAACAGAGGACACGCTACCAAACAGGCAGCTTCCATGAATCGAACGGCTGTTGTCAGGGAAGACAGGGAAGTTATCAAACCACCAAGGGAACACGGCAGGTGCAGGGGGAGGGTCAGTGCTGGAGCCCACTGGAGCGTTGCCAGAGAACATGGTCCTCTAGGCCAGTACAGTGAAGATTAATTGAAAAGAAGAGAAATAAAGCACTGTGTATTCTGTAGGTGTTTCTGTCTGTAACAAAACTGACTTCCCTTTCAAAACTTTAATGCCAAGTAAAAAAGAGTGGAATACAGAGAATGATGCTGCTATTTAATGATATGACAACTAAGATGTGCTCGAGATAATGATTTCCAAATTGTGAATGAGCCTGTAAAGTCCTGAGCACCCCCATCTGACTACATTTAAGCAGTTCTCAGTGTCCCTTGAAGCCTTCCTGCCTGCATGCATTTGCTGAAGTGAAGCTTGAAAACGGCCTCCCTCTAATTTTGAGTGCACTGACAAAGGGGATGTTCTCTTAGCATAAAGCCAGGAACAGGCTGTTTATAAAGCACAGTGAGTCGATTTAAATACAGAGGAATGGAATGGTCAAGAAGGAAGACAAATTGGAACATGTCTTTGGTTGGCGGCTGCTTTCATTTATTTTATAATAACACAATCCTCTTCAGAGCATCTGATCACACTAGCAGTTCCAAAATTTTTTTTCTTGCTGCAGATCCTGCCCAACCAAAGCACACAAGGGAGAGATGCACTTAGGAGCTAATTTGGGCAACTCTCCCTACGTCCTTTGAAAAATAAGAATTCGATAATTAACAAGCCATGTCTCTGCAAATCTGGCATTCTCGATAAGTACCCTCCCCTTTAGTATTACAAACATGGGTTGGGAGAGGGGGGTATCACGGGCCCTGGAGGGCTGGGGAGAAGGGAACAGTCAAGATCTAATGGGTTGTTTGGTGGTCATGGGGAAGGTTTTTCATTACCTTACAGTAATGGACACAGCACATGGTAAATATCATCAAAATTATTAAACTGTATCATCTAAAAAAAAAAAAAAAAAAAAAAAAGTCCTCCCCAGATAACTCCTGACTTTTAGCTGTAACTAAACCTCATACTTCTAAGCGGAAAGATAAGAAGGTTCTGACACTATTTGATTAACATTGCCATGAAACCACGAGGAGCACTCCCATGTTCTCAAGGGGTCTCCTTTACGGTAATCCATTTCTGTCAAATTTTCCTTTTATAGAATCTAGGTATGTGGGAATGCGCTTTTTGTAAAATTTAATTGGCAAGCAGAGGAATTTAGGTGCCAGGATACAAGAATTTCTGGTCACTTCCACTGGGATAATTTAAAAAGTAGAAAATGAGGATTGATAATTGAGAGTCAAGGTAAATCAAGAAAGTTTTGGAGGAGAATCAAATATTTCTGGGGAGTTATGAAGATGAGGAAAAATAAGTCAGGCCTGTGCCACCCAAACCTTAGTGCTTTCTTTAAGAACAGAGGGAGCAAGATATTGCCAAAGTTAGAGCTGTCTTCCCTCTCAGTGAGCAGAAGCCTCATGTGGTGGTTTGAAGTCATATGTACCCCATAAAAGTAGGTTAATCCATTCCTGCACCTGTGGACCGATTGTAAATAGGATCTTTTGGTGAGTAGGATCTTAAGATGTGACCCACCTCATTCAGGGTGGATCTTAATCCTCTTACTGGAGTCCATTTAAAGAGAATGAAATTCAGACAAAGGGAGAGAAAGCCACAGAAGCACGAAGTTGAAAGCAAGGAAACCTGGAAGAGAAAGGAGAGACCAGCAGCTGCTGCCATGGACCTTGTCATGTAACAGAGGAGTCTAGGATTGCCAGCAGCCAATCTGGGAAGAAAGCATCGCCTTGATGATGCCTTGCTTTGGACATTTTTCTCAGCCTCAAAACTGTAAGCTTGTAGGCTAATAAATTCCCATAGTTAAAGCCAATGCATTGTATGGCATCTCCTTTCAGCAGCTTAGCAAATAAAACACTTCATGACACCATGAGATAGGGATCAAAGGGTTTCACTGTTTGTTTGTCTGGTTTTTCTCACTTGACCTTTCATTTCTTATGTAAGGCAATGTGAAGCTAAAGTCAGATGTCATGCCCATTTCTTTCATCCCACTGCCAATGAAAGAAAAGTAGCCCAAGGGTTCAGAGTAGCCCAGGGCTCCTGACTGGTCGTGAGGACCTGGCCCACCACCCACAGCCAAGCCCTGTGGATATGAGGATGATCTTTATCATTTGCCATTGGTTCTAAGGTGACATCTAGTCACAACTATTTTTTTCCCTTTGGAACACTGAGGGACATTCTTTTTCTTTGCTATCCTGATAGAATCACAGGAAGCAAACCAGTACAATCTCCAAAAGGGCTTTGCATTTGAGAGTCTGTCTGTATTAGTTATTTTCTCCTCCCTCGATATTGTCCATCTCAGAAAAAGACACTCAGACATTCGGTAATTTCCTTAAAAATAACAGGTGATAGTCACAGCATGTTAACTTCATGTGCTTCTTAGAAGAAAGAGGAAAAAAATTACATGTAAAACACAAGGAGCTTTTCAAGATCATAATGCAATGCTAAGTTTTGCTTCTGAGTTATAGAAATATACTGTATGGGGAAGCGGCTGTGGCTCAATCAGTAGGACTCCCGTTTACCATATGGGAGGCCCCGGGTTCGGTTCCCGGGGCCTCCTGGTGAAGGCAAGCTCGCCCGCACGGCGTGGTTAGCTGATCCAGAAAGCACAAGCAGCAAGAGGGGGATAAATGAATAAATAAATAAAATCTTTAAAAAAATATATATATATATATATATATACTGTATGTCCATTGTGCAGTATACTGAAAAATGTAGCAAAGCATGGAAGAAGAAAATAAAAATTACTCATCACCCATCACTTAAGAGAGCAAACGATAGATAGGCCAAATCCTGTCCAGAGCCTCCTTTTTTTTTTTTTTTTTTTTTTTTTGGTATGGCTTTCAAGCTAAGAATGTTATTTACATTTTAAAGGGTTATAAAAAACAATCACAATGCCAACTATGATGACAAAACCACATACACACACACAAAGAGGAATATGTGACAGTGACTTTATATGGCCCAGGAAGGCTAAAATATTTACAATCTGGTCCTTTACAGAAAATGTTTTCTGACCCTTGATGCAAAGTAATAATAGTGGTTATTTTGGTGCTTCCCTTTCCTCTTTCAAGTACCTGTGCAATTTTTTTTAGAAAAAATATCTGTGATATTCTATAAGGTTTTCTATCTTAATTTCCCCCTCCTTTAATATTACAGCATGAACATTTTCCCATGTCATTAAATATTCTTCAAAAATGTGATTTTTAACAGTTGTACAATATTTAATTTGTTTTTATGCTTCCCACATGATTTATTATCTCTACCTACATTGGAAATAAAATTTATCTTTTGAGCTCGGCAACTTGAGATTATGAAAAGAAAGTAAGAAAAGAATAGTAAAACAGTCAATAGTGTCTATGACAGGAAGCTTTAAAAATTTTGGTTTATGTTAAAAGATCATTTGTAATTCAAGTAAAACGGTTTGAGCTTCAATAAAAAGTATTGGAAATGTGGGCTCAAATTCTGACCATACAATATATTGACTGTAATGTTTAGGATTAGTTAATCACTCCAAGTCTCAATTTTCTTATCTGAAAACCAAGAATAATAAAACTTATCTGATAAGGTTGCTGTAATGTCTGCATAAGATATGTGAAAATCATTTTGAATGACACAATGTGATAAAAATATTAACTATTATCATGTCGGAAAGACAAAGTTATCACTTACCAGAGAAGGAAATATTTTACTGGATGTGTATTGGATGGCAAGGTCATTATATTGAAATAATAAGGAACAGAGGACAACTTCAGAAACTACTTTAGCGCTTAGTTCTCCCTGGGAAATTCACTATTATCCTGGGGATATTGCATAGTTCAAAAGCTGAGCGCTTCTGCATGGCGTTTAATTAAATTGCAATCTGAACATGCTACAGGAAGAATTTTAAACAGTCTTGCTCAATGTAAAATATGCCCAATGTCAGCAAGTTGTGTGTTTTTGTTGTGTGATAGTTTCCCCATCAGGATATATTTGACATTCAATCTGTGAAACAGATAGATTGGAATTTTGTAACTTTTTAATGATTCTTAATATACTATCTCTATTTCATGATAAATGTATCATTATTCTTCATCCATTTACACTTGTCTAGGAGATAAATATTTATTAAAAAATTATAAGAATCACATTGCCAACTTATATAAACTTGAGTCCTCAAGTTTTCAATGACATAAAAGGAGAAAATCATCTAAAAACATGCTTCTTTCAGCAAGTGCCACTCTTAAAAGGCCTCCATCTATGTAGGCAAAGTAAAGTGGATAAATATGAAGACTCTTTTGTTGTTAAATATTAAGCATTTGCTAGATTGTCAATTATCCACATCAATCATTATTAATAGACTATTAGGATTTACTATGATTCCTCAGTAGAGAGATGAAGCCAAGTTTGTGAGTGCTCAAGTTTTAGAGAAAGAGTAAGAACAACAACACATGAATGTATGCAAGAGAGTGAATATTTATTTAGAAGGGACCTGAGCAAGCGAGGGACCTCTCAAGTTTCAAAGTCATTCGCCTCACAGTGATTCCACCCCAGCTCAGGGTGATTGAAAAGGGCTTCCTTTCCTGAAGGCTTCTGCCTTTCTCTGTCTTCTACCTGCCTCTTGCCTTAGTGTGAAGAATCCAGATGAGCTATAGAGGACAGATAAAAAAATTTCATTTTCACAGTCATAAGGCTTAAGAGAGAGCTCACTTGAAGAGCTAGCTGTCCTATAGAAGTGAAGGTTTCACAGATTTCATGCTATGGTCGGGGGGTGGGGGGGCGAAGACCAAGAAATAGTTCAAACGAACTGAACAAACAGAATTCGCAGACTCAAGAGACATCCCGTGACCTCCTTTCAATGCAAATAGGAGAATCTGGCAGCCCACCAATTTACTAACCGATTCTTGCGCTAGTTCCTTATATCACATGCGATTGTGTCAGTGCTGGAAGCGTATCAAGGTGGCTTGCTGCATACATGCTTGTGTCTTTGTTAGGAGTGGATCAGGCTGACCTTTTTAGGAAAAGGCTTGTTGATGGATTAACTTTCATACCAGCTGTGGAGCAAGGGAATTTCAAAGAGCTATTTGGGTGACAAATTGCACAGATAAGATGGCATTTCTTTCCTGTCTGAGTGACAGAGTGCTGAGTGGCAGTCTGACTGCCTGATAATGGCTGGGAAACTCTAAACAGTCAGCTCTTCTCCTCTGGAGTACATATAGCTGGCTTAGAGGTAAAATGACAGGAGTTATATAAGCAAAGAAGAGAAGGCAGTAATAACTTTAAAATGAATAAATACATAAATTTTGTTGAAATTGAGTTTTTAAAAGTTCTTTTATTCACTATTAAATTTTGGTGATGAATGTCCAAAGTATGGGTATGGACCCATTCAGTAAGATATTGATTGCATTTTAGAAAAAAAAGAACTTACTTTTATTTTGACTTAACTTTGTAGTTCTTCCCAACTAAACTTTGTCCTCCTTAAATACCATTGCACTGTATTAAAGTGTCATGTCATTATCCCATCAAAAAACCACCCACCTAAGAATGACTTTGGCTGGGCATTGTATAAAGGAGGTATCAGACAGGGAAAAAAAAAGATAAATTAAGCAAAGTTTGTCTTTCTGTATGCTCCATCTTTCCTATCAGCCTCATTATTTCTCTCTCTCCTAGCCTTCATACACTTCCATTCCACTACCTGTCACTTTCTTCTGCTATAGTGTAAGCTGATAAGGTATTTGTTCATTAAAGAAAGTCTTTAAAATCTGAAAGAATAAAACTTTTGGTGGAATGACAGGCAGTAGGGTTTGAATCTGAAGATGGGATTCCCTTAGTTTTCCCTAACAGAACCATGGGATTAGCTTCTTACTTCTTCCCGCCCCCCCCACCCAGGAAGTCAAACTCTATAGGGAGAGTTTTAGGAGGGAATAATCAAAGACAAACAATAAAATTGACTCAGTATAGACAGAGACAGTCAAGTTCCAAGTCCACTGAAGAATTAGACTCTCAGAATTGGAAGGGTCTTTAGACTCTTGTTAAACCCTGGATTTTCTTCATGAGAACACTGAGTCTTGAAATAGGTCTAAAGACTTGCACATGAACATTCAGTTACTGTGTTGGTAAATTTTGCTCTAGAATCCAGGTCTCATAAAATTTATAGTCCAATACTACTTTGATCAACTCTGTCATGCCACCTCCAAAACATATGTAAATCCAATAAAACATAAGTGAAGTGGAGCATATAATGTTTTTATTTTTAATATGGAGTACAAGTTATGAGATAAGACAGAAGCAACTGGTTTTATGAAGGTATTGAGGAGAGGTGGAGAGATAGAAGAGAAATTAGTAAAGTTTAAAAACAAAGTAGGATGGTCTTTTCTGAACCAGGATGAGAGTGAAATGGTAGGAACATCTGTAGGAATACAGATGGAGGATGAATGGTGTCTTTTCACCTGTCACTCAAATCTCGATGTCTTCCCTTCCCTGGCCAAGATAAGTCAAGTTCACAGTGAAAGGTCATGTTGAGTCCATGCCTTTTCACATTACCATCAGCCTTAAGAAGAGGGAGATCACAGTCAATGACTTTTAGTTGAGGCACTTTTATGGGGATTTATCAGAGAAGGAGGAGTTTGATTAGACCTAGATCTGATGCCAGCAGGGAGATACATTTGGATTTTAAGTGCCTGTAAATTGTCCCTTAACAGAGACCAATGCAATGAGTGTAACCACTAACACACTACTTGTATTTGCTTCTGACAGCAGTGCATTAGATATAGCAGAGGCTGTCAGTGCCTCTCCCATATCTCTTATTCCATTAAGGCATGCTAGATACAATTATAAATAGTTCCTGCATTTCCTATGCTAAGGGAGTTTTCTAACTGCTAAAGCCCAATTTGCCTCCTATATGGTAGGTAGATATGCCAGGGAATTAATGCTCCCTGGATGCAGCCATCAACTAATAAATGGTAGTAGTTGGAGTATAAAAAGCCCAGCTCTCTTAACCTCAAGTCTTGTGCTCTCCACTGGTTTCTAGAGTTTCCCACAGTGGTAGCTGGCTTGATAATGCACACTGTATTAGCTACCTTCCCGTTTCTGTCTCACTTTCCTAACCCCTGACTGATGTTTCCTTCACCTCTCAAATGAACACTTACACCTCAGGGTCCACTTTTTGGAAACACAAATAGATCAGTGTTGCTATGTTAATAGTGAAGTCTTACAACAAACCCCAGGAGAATGTACCTACATCAGGGATTTAGACATTTGATTATAAGGAACAGCAAACCCAATTTCAGTAAACTAAAATGAATACACACAAAAAAGTAGGGGGTTGGTGGTTATTTTCTTTCTTTTATGAGAATTACAGTATCAGGCAATTTCTAGAGTAGTTCAGCTACTCATTGGTGCCATCAAAGACCCAAGTTCTTTCTATCTTTCTGCTTCATCTGCAGCCATTTACTCATGTCACAAAATATCTGTTGTACCTCAAAAACCACAGCCAAATTCCAAGCAGAAAGATGGGGGGAAAGTCAGTTTTCCTTCTCACTGAGCTTTGTCTTTTATCAAGAAAAGCAGCTCACTCTAGTTGACTTCCCTAACATCTAATTGGCTAAACTCGACCACACATACACCTTCAGACCAATCACAGCCACGAGGAATGAGATTAGCATGCCTGATTTAAATCACTCACCATTCAACCCTAGGAAAGATGACTATCTGAGCAAATAGGTTTTTTTTGTTTTGTTTTAAGCTGGGAAGAAGAGGGGTAAATGGACAGCATCTCTCATACCACCCCTAAAAAGTCAGACTGTCTCTCAAGATCAGGGTAAATCTTTCTCTTCCAAACCAACAGAACATCAGCAGGTGCATGTTCAAGGGCAATGGGGCTGTAGAAGTAGAGGGTTGTAGGCTTAATGTGCCTTTCTTAAAAGTCTGCTTTCTATTTTCTTTTATTGAGTCTTAGATACCTTTAGACCCTATATTTCTGATATGAATGAGGTAAATAAAATTCTTTCTATAGCTTAAAAACTGCAAGCCATACTAATTAACTATTGCTTATAACAGTGGCCCTGCTCGAATAAGGGTACTACTTTTGCAGGCATGAGCAGAGGATAGAATCCTAAACATTAAAGTTACTTAAAAGAAGCTTGCTAAATGGAATTGAAGGCCAAAAAGATTCACAAGATTAAAATTCTGGTTTCTATTTAGTCACCACAAAAGTGTCCTTGCAAGGAAGTCTAAAGAAGTTTCCTTGGAATATAGCCAGGCTTCCATACTTTAATGCTGTTTCCTGTGGAATGTAAGCGTTACCATTAAGACATCGTATGCTAATTGGTTGTCATAGGAGAGTGCATTCAATAGGCATCTGAATCGCCTTAACATTTATAAAATCTGAATTCTTTTTTGGGAAAAAGAACCTCAAACTTTATCTCTGGCTTTACATTGGCCAAAGAGGAAATTAATAAATCAATGGCTGTCAGATATTTAATATTCAAATAAACTGCACAAGATATTTTCTTTCAACAAGAATAGAAAGATCCTTGACCTAAAAAGAAGCTATCCCATCAAAGGTCAGACCCTGGAACTTTTGCCAATCTAAGGTAAACTGGAAGGGTTGTTCCCGTGTCCCAGAGAGTCTTGTAAAACAATTTAAGGACTTGAATTTGAATGAAAACTCATCAAAAGTAGTTAACCTAAACCAGAATCTATCTACTTCTGCTCCATGGAACTTAATGAAACAGATACAGTTAATTCCAATAACCCAGTGTCTTGTCTTTTAGAAATCTGTTTAATTTCTCTTAGGAAATCAGAGCAAATCCAGAAAAATCTTGTGTTCTGTGGCAGGTGTTGTCTCAGTGCCTTCTATGAATTAACTCTTAGTCTTCTCAAAAAACACACAAAGATAAGTGCTCTTATTGCCATCCCCATTTTGCAGAAGAGGAATACGAAACACAGAAGAATTAGACTGCATACCCAAGATCACACAGCAAGTACATGGGAGAAGCAGGATCCAAGCCCAGACTTCTAATTCTGGAGTCCATTTTTTCAGGCACTTTCATTGCCATAGAAGATTATTGTAAGTTTCCTAACTGTATTAACTGATTGTGTTATTAACACACAAATACCTCAATAGTTGAAGGAAGGGAAAATAGTTGTGTTCTTTTTTTTTTTTTTTTTTTTTTATTCATTTATCCCCCCCCTTGCTGCTTGTGCTCGTTGGGTCAGCTAACCACGCCGTGCGGGCGGGCTTGCCTTCACCAGGAGGCCCCGGGAACCGAACCCAGGGCCTCCCATATGGTAAACGGGAGCCCTACTGATTGAGCCACAGCCGCTTCCCTAGTTGTGTTCTTTTAAAAATTGTATTCTCCTTTTAAAAACTGCATTCTTAATGAGAATTTTTTGGATCAATAATGCATATTTTCTTTATTTTCAGGTCCCACCATCTAATAAGGGTAAAAATAAGCATTTCTTTATAAACAGAAAACAGAGACTATTATCTCAGTCTAAGAGTAGATTTCATAGGTGATTCATCCTGCTTTTTAATCCTTGCAAGGAGGAAAAGTTATAAATCAAATATTCCAAAATTAAAATCATTATTTTGGGAGCCGTCTACATAACTTTTACATGATGTGCAGATAATCATTTTTTCAGTCAGTCAGTCATTGATTCAACAAATATTTATTAATTATCTACCACATATCTCAAGTATTCTCTTAGAGAATGGGGATACAGGAATGGATGAAACTAAGTTCCTGCTCTCATAAGGTTTACGTTCTAGTTGGGGCAGACTGCCAATCAATACGTAACAAGTTAAATTTGTATGTCAAGTGGTGATAAGTGCTCTGAATAAAAACAGCTGAGTGGAAGAGGTGTGTTATATTTCATATAGCTGGCTAGGAAAGTCCTTTTTGATAAGGTGACAAAAGGCAAATTATCTCATTTGGGTTCCATGGTGTACATTTTAAAAACAGTTTATTTGAGAGAATTTACCAGGATATGTCATTGCTTAAAGAAGTTAGACAATTTTGTGGGTACTTTAATGGAATTTTATGTAGCCAAAGTGGTTGTCTACTTACATTTCCCTTAAATTATTTCTAGGCTGAAATTATGAACATGATGTAGAAATTTATGGCTTTGATCTCTCATTCATCTCTGGCTTAGAGTGGAGTCAATAAATGTTTTCTGGGGAAGCGGCTGTGGCTCAATCAGTAGGGCTCCCGTTTCCCATATGGGAGGCCCCGGGTTCGGTTCCCGGGGCCTCCTGGTGAAGGCAAGCCCGCCTGCACGGCGTGGTTAGCTGATCCAGCGAGCACAAGCAGCAAGGGGGGGATAAATGAATAAATAAATAAAATCTAAAAAAAAAAAAAAATTTAAATACTTTAAAAAATAAAAATAAATAAAAAATAAATGTTTTCTAAGGAGAACCATAGCTTAACTTACAGATGCTAACTTTATTCCCTCACAAACGGAGTTAAGAGACCTTCTATCTAGATGGATGTCCTCATAGGCACTTCTGTATTTTCAAGAGGATTTCAACTCTGCTCCTAGCTCAACTGTCCATTAAGTCATATTTAAATGAAGGAAGCAAGATATTCCCTGAAACATTCCATTCTCTTCCTCCTGCACTCTTTGTGTCTCTCTTTTTTTTGACCTTGTCCCTTAAAATTGTCTTCAGCTACGTTGTATATGCTTGGGTATTGTGGTGGCTTGGAGCTATGTACCTCAGAAAAACATCTTCTTAAACTTAATCCATTCATGTGGATGTGAACCCATTGTAAATAGGACATTTTGATGAGGTTACTTCAGTTAAGGTGTGACCCAGCTTAATCAGGATGAGTCTTATTCCTATTATTGGAATTTTTTATAAGTATAATGAAATTCCAACATAAAGAGAGAAAGCCACAGGGAGAAGCCAGAAGCCGGAAGCCAACTGAACCTGGAAAAGAAAGGAGAAGCCAGGAGAGGCTGCCTTGTGCATTACCATGTGACAGAAAAGCCAAAGACCAAGAATCTCTGGTAACCAGCCCCAGAGTAGCACAGTCTTCTGGGAGAAAGCATTGCCTTTGATTTTGAACTTTTCCTAGCCTAAAAACTGTGAGCCAATCAATTTCCATCTACATCTAAGCCAACTCATTATATGGTATTTGGTTTAGCAGCCAGGAAACCAAAACATTTTTGTATTTGTATATGGATATTAAAGGTTCAAATATTCTGATTGGTTAAAACTTTAAAAGGTGTAAAAACAAGGAGTGGAATTTCATGAGGTGTTTGAATAATAGATGAGTAAATATTTAAAGATCTTAGAGGAAAAATGATATGAATTTGGTTATTACTTATTTGTATATTAGTTGTTTTGGATATAAGCGCAGATTCTGTAAACATGGTAAGCAGCCTGAACGCATCTTCCTTCCCCTTATTCTAGTACGGTCTGTCTATGGGATCTAGGTAGTAGTGGGGTCTTGAGCACTAGGCAATGCCCTTCAGGAAGCTGATGTGGGGCTTTCTCCCTGAGGGTCAATCCAGAGCCTGTCAGTGCCTAATGGCAGGACAAGGATTAGAATCCAAGGTCGCTGAGATCTGTGGACCCCTGTGCCAGGGGTAAAATTGGCATTGGCTCCACATAAGTGTCTTAGGTGTTGCTGATCCTCAAAAAATAGAAAGAAAACAAAGCAGTTGGGCTGAGGCCTCTTCTCTGTGAGGAGACAATAGAGAGCAAAGGCTTCCTCCTGGCTCTCCCCTCTGCTTCCTGTGGTGCCCACAGGTGGAAAATGCTTTGCCTTCCACATGGTAGAACACCACTGCTTATGAACTCAAGACACCACATAACTCAACAACCACAGAGAAGGGCAGGAACGCAGCTATGTAGTCCCGTCATTCAGAGAAAGGCCAAACCAAGGAGGTAGGTACCCAAGGAAATAGCACTACTGAGGAGCCCCTGGGGATATAGGGCAGAGAGCCCAATCCAAAGGCTTCTTGGAACTAAGAAAACATGATTTTTGAACAAAAAAACCAGTAAGTGGATTGAAGAAGAGGATGGATTCTGGTGATATCTGAATGAGTGATGAGAAATATTAAGTAAAATAGCTCATAGAACAGAGCAGAAAGTTATAGAGAAGGAAAAGATGAAGGAAAGATCCAGGTCCAGAGATTTAGCATGTGGTTGATAGATTTTCCACAAGGAGAAAAATAACAGATTGAGGAGAAGCAATGATTTCACAGATAATAGATGAAAATTTCCCTGGACTGAAGAAACACCTGAGTCCACAGTTTGAAAGGCGATACTAAATTCCAAGCAGGTTTGTTGAGAGAAAAAAGAAAAAAGAAAAACTGCAGATTGGGGCTTATCATAGTAAAATTCTCCAATTGCAGGCATGAAAAGAAAAAAAATTATGCTTCCTGACAAAAAGAATGAGATATCTAAAAAAGAAATAGAATCAGTGTATTGGTTTTTCTGAGCTGCTATGACAAATACCACAAACTGGCTTTGGCTTAAACAACTGGAATTTATTGGCTCATGGCTTAAAGGCTAGAAGACTTGCTTCCTCCCAGGGTCGGAACCCTTCTGGCTGTCCCACAGTCCTTGGTTTCCTTGGCTTTTCCATCACATATTCAAAGTTCTCTCCTTTCTCTGCTGGGCTTCCACTGACTTCTGGCTTCTAGCTCTATCCCATGGGTTTCTCTCACTCTGACTTTTAGCTTCTTTCTCTTTATAAGGCTTCCA
Source organism: Tolypeutes matacus (assembly GCA_026826555.1). Taxonomy (NCBI): domain Eukaryota; kingdom Metazoa; phylum Chordata; class Mammalia; order Cingulata; family Chlamyphoridae; genus Tolypeutes; species Tolypeutes matacus. Next base: position 14,672,977 of record JAKSZT010053801.1, on the reverse strand, counting down.
GTAATCCAGGTTAAGCTTCAACCTCATTCAGTTGGGCCACACCTTATCTTAAAATAAACCCTATATACAAGGAGTTCACACCCACAGGAATGTGAATTAAGATTATGAGCATGTCTAAACTGGGGTGCGTAATTCAATCTTCCACAAACAGGTAATAGTGAGACAGCATAATGTCAGGGTTAAGAATAAGGAGTTGAGACTCACAGTCTGGTTTGGAATACTGGTTTGTCACATACTAACTATGTGCCTGTGAGTAAATTACTTAGCTCTTTCTGCTTTAATTTACTCATATGTAGAACAATAATAGCAATGGCACTTAATCCAAGGGGTTTTTTGAGGATTAAATTAGTGAATTGATTCACAGAGCTTAGAACAGTGCCTGGCAAATAGTATCAGTATATGTAGTCATTATTATTATTAGACTCTAGCCATTTGGCAGTTTGATGTAATTATGAATTCCAAAAATATACATTGGAATATGCTTGTAAACTCGTCTGTTAATCTGGGCATGATTAAGTTATGATTAGGGCATTGACTGGGCAAGTCAATAGGGTGTTGAGCCCCACCCCTTGGTGGGTGGGGTCTCTAAGATAAAAGATATGGCAAAGGACAGTGTTGGAGAAGTTTTGATGTTGGAGTCTTGAGCTGGAGCCCTGGGAAGTAAGAGAGCTTGGTCGTGAGGAAGGAGAGAAGGCCCTGGGATAGAGATGAGCCATTCGCCTGAGAGTTCACAGCTGGCCTTGTGGAGAGAAGCAAAGCCTAGAGAGCCTCATAGTTTACAGCTGACCTTCTGGAGGAAACAGAGGAACTAAGCCCGGAGAGAAACGCAGCCCCGGGAAGAGAGGAACCCAAGAAGTCTGAACCCTGGCAAACGTCGAAAGCTGTCTTGCTCCAACACATGGCAATGGACTTTGGTGAGGGAAGAAACTTATGCTTTACAGCCTGGTAACTGTGGACTTCTACCCCAAATAAATACCCTTTATAAAGACCAACTGGTTTTCTGGTATTTTGCATCAGCATCCATTTCGCTGACTAATACAGACTCCTTATCTTAAAGCTGCAAATAAGAAGACAGAGGAAAATCATCCACAGAAAGAAAGACTAAACTCAGGGATCCTATTCCCAGTGCAGTTATTTCTGTCTGGGTGACAGATATCTGTTGCTATGCAAGGTTTCAGAGAGTTTATCAACAACATACCCATTCTGAAGAAAATGCATCAGAATAGAGACTTCAGCCTAGAACTGGAGGTAGATAAAGAAAAGAGTCGGGGAGTAGATGTAGCTCAGTGGTTGAGCACCTGCTTCCCATGTATGAGGTCCTGGGTTCAATCTCAGGTACCTCCTAAAAAATAAACAAACAAAAAACCAACTCTCATTGGGGAGTGAATGTAGCTCAGTGGTTGAGCACCTGCTTCCCATGTAAGAGGTTTAATACCCAGTACTTCCTAAAACAAACAAACAAACAAACAAACAAACAAAAAACAGAGAGAGGAACAGAGATCTGCTTCGTTTTAGACATGGGCGAGAGGCTATACTTAGGCTCTGTGCATTAAATGGACCCTCAGATCACAGGCAGAACAAAAACAAATTTATTAAAGAAAGTTTGGATATTCCTAAATCTAGATATCCCAGATGTCCAGATCCAGTGCTCAGACTGGAGAACTGGTACGGTTCAACTTACAACTCTAATTATCCACTCATGAGATAAGCATCATCCAGGGAAATGCTTCTTCACAATTCTCGCAGTGCATAGAGGATATATTTAACATAAATACTTAAGGTCAGAGAAGGATAATTGAATTAGCTTATCAAATCCTACCTCTCAGATTACATGAATTTAATAGTTCTTCCTAGTTAATTTCCTAATAGTACAATTCCTGGTTCTGGAGGTATTCACGAATTAACATGCTATTTACAAAAGAGGTCCATGGCTGCCGTGACAGTTTGAAGCTTTTTGTGGCTCATGCTCCAGAAAAGATCATGATCTTGGTGCTAATCCATTCCTGTGGATATAGCACCCTTTGATTGGATTGGATTCAGTTGGGGGGCTTTGATTGATTGGATTGCTTCAGTAAGGTGTGACCCTGGGTGGTCTTTATCCTCTTGCTGGAGTCCTTTAAAAATGGGGGACTGAAAGCAAAGACACATGAGAAAAAGCAGCAGAGGCCAAGAAACTCTGAGAGGCTAAGAGAGGTCCTGGAGCCAGAGGCTGGAATCAGCAGAGCATGGAGTCAAGGAAAGAGGCTGCTGGAAGCTGAAAGAGATGAGACCTGGAGGAGATGAGAGACAAATCATATGCTGAGCATGGGGAGAAAGTAAGCCTGGAGGAGAAGGCAGAGACCCAGACCAGAATACTGCCATTGTGTCTTGCATAGAACAAGTTTTATTGAAAAGTTTGCTATCTTGAGTCATACTTTTCATATGTTTGTATATAAGGTGTGTACAATGTTGTAGCATAGAACATGTTTTATTGAAAAGCATAGTCATACTTTTCATATGTTTGTATGTAAGGTGTATACATCTCCATTTGCATTCTTGTCCTGGATCTCACAAATGTTTAGGGTTGGCTTGGTGATGAAAAATGAAACTCAGTTCAAAACAAATGGATAATGGTAGACTATCTGGAAATGTGTAATATAAGCACTAAGTAAGAACTCCTGAATTTTGAGGGACAAACTTCAGGGAAAATTCTAAGCCTGAATCTAAAACAACTAAATTAATTAGCCCATCCAAGAGTTAGTCATTAGGGAGAAGGGGAAAGTGATAGTATTCTAAAAAGGAAGTCTCATTTTATAGAAGTGCTGAGAGAGAATCAGGGGAAATATTTTGTATCTCATTTTCAAACAGCAGTAGAAAAATATATTATCTGGTTGTAAGAAACAAGGATAGAAGTACTAACATCATGCAAGGTAGTGCTTATGGTAAAAGCTCTAAAAAGAATAAAGAAGGACTTCCTATAATGATTTTTAAAAGTGCTTTTGTGAAGATTAAATATTTATAAACTTGTATGCTAAAAAATAACTTAACAGCTAAATATCTGAAGAAAAATCCTTATACACACACAGAGTACATGGCAAAAATAAAGGAAATTTACAATCATTTTAAGAATTAGAAAAAAAAGCCAGAATTATTATTTTTTAAATATAAAATTATCCAAAGTCTGGTTTTCTGAAAGGTTGGTAAAATAGATTCACCCCTTGTAAGTCTGATTAACAAAAAATGAGATTAAAAAAAATAGGAAAGATAAGAAACCAGGCCTATATCACAGATTTAACAAAATCAAAAGTACTGTATTACAAAATATTTCCACATGCAATTCTGTGGCAATAAATGGAATCTTAAATTGACTATTTACCATAGAAGAGAGTAGAAAAGTCCAGAAAGTTTAGTAAGTACCTGATAACTTCCACTTTGAAGGTAGGGAAAACTACATTCCCTGGGGCACCCATCTACTGCAAAACAATAATATATTGGATAAAACATACTAGAACCTGCAGAAGGTAGGGTCTTGTATATATACAAGTTAACATGCAGACTCCCCCCAGAACAGAAGGGAATCAAATAATGAGGCTCAACCTGCATTCTTTGGTTCATGGACCTTCCATCTTCAGAGCCAACAGTGTAGCATTTTTCAAATATCTCTCTGACTAATCCTCTTGCTTCCTTCTCACTTTTAAGGACTCTTATGATTACATTAGGCCCACCTAGATCACCCAGGATAATCTCCCTCTCTCAAATTCTTTAATCACATCTGAAAGGTCCTTTTGTCATATAAGGTAACATATTCACAGGTCCTCGGGACTAGGGTGTGGAGATCTTGGGGGTACAATTTGTAGGCCTACCAGACACTTTAACAAAAAAGTAGTCTAGAAGGAAGGGAAATGATCCCCGGAGGAATGTCTGAGATGCAAGAAAAAAGGGTGAGCAAAGAAATGAATTTAAACACAAGTTTAAAAAAATATATTGCATTTAATTTGAAGGATTAAAATGCCAAACTCAAGTATTGGATGAGAGCAGTATGCAAAGTGAGAGTGGGATGGGAATGAGAAGATTTATAGTGTTTCAAGATTCTTGTATTACTTAGGAAGGGGACTAAAGCGTGTATAATTTTAGACTTTCAGTTAAAGATGCAGTATATAAAACATAAAGTGTAGCCACTGGAAATAGCATATACAATTTTCTAACGCTGGAAGGAAAAAGACAAAAAAAGCGGGGGTGGTGGTGGTTAATAAATCCTAGAAAAAGCAGGATACATAAAAAGCAAAGTGCAAAAGGATAGAAACTAGTCAAAATCACAATCAATAACCACAATGAATATAAATAAACCACGATAGCCAGTTAAAAGTTTGTTAGATTTTAAAATCAAGACATAAATTGTTTTAGCAAAGGACAGGTTTCCTGAGCAGTAATGCCCAGAAGGAATTTGATGTGTAAGAGGTTCATTGGGGTAATGCCTGTGTAGGATAAAGGGGGAGGGAGAAAGAATAGGAGGAGATTGATTTCAGATAGTAAGGCAGGCTGACACCTGTAAAAGGGGAGAGAGGGAAAAGGAGGATTGAGTAGGAAAGCCTCCGATAACTGCACAGTTCTGAGCTAGTCACAGCCAGACCAATGGGGAGACCATAAGCAAAGACTGCCCACTAGAGTAGTCCCACATTGAGCAGAAATGGCCGGTCATCTGTGCCTCTGCTGTCCTCAATCACTGGCTGAGAGCAGCCTAGGGGCAGCCTGGCTTCAGTGGAAACATTGTGGTGGAACTGAAGATGTGGCAACAGGCAGCAGTCATCTCCCTGTAGCTATCTGAGCAGTGCACCTGTACGCTGAAATTCATATGATGGAGAAAGATATACAAAGCTAACGTTAACAAAAATAAGGCAATGTTGCTATATTGAAAGTGGAGAAAATAAATTTTAAGACAGACTACCTTTATGACAGGTAACCAATCTCTTTAGTTTCTGGTTTACCCTTCTTGTGTTTCTTTTTGTAGATACACGTATATTTTCTTATTTCTGTTGCACAAAAGTTAACATGCTATATTTATTCTTTTGCACTTTTCTCTTTTCATTTAACAACATGCCCTGGAGATCACTCCATACCAGTTCCTAGAGATAGTCAACATTCCTTTTTATACCTGCATAGTACTCTGTTGTGTGAATGTTTCCAGTCAACCTCCTGAGCCAATAATCCCATCTCAAATTCTTTCCTAAAGGTAACTTCAATGTCTGCTTTATTTGTTTCCTCTCTCCTCTGTCTCTAACTTTCAACATAAGGGCAGTTACCTTGGTGGCATTTGAAAAAATAGGTTCAGGCAGACTGCAATATCCTTGTGCTGATTTTTGCTACAAGACTGAATCACTTTATTTACCTGAGAAATATTAATAGGTCTCTGTTTCTCCAAGATTTTTTTTTTCCCAGTCTTTCATTTCTTAGATTCTAGAGGAGTTCGCTTTTCCATCCTTGTGAGGTCGCATATTTTCAACTCTGATTATAAGTCAGCCAATTTTTTTGCCTAAGGTCATTTTTTTTTAATACCTCACAAAACGCAGCGAGTAAAGCCACCACACATGAATATTCTTTCCAACTTCTCCTAAAGCCCCAGGATCAATAAGTATATAGTCAGTCCATGTTATGGCAGGGGGCAATTTTACTAAATATTTTGCCTCTATATAATTGTTTTTCATGTTTTTCAACTTGTGCTATCTGGTTCTTTACTGCCCACACTTGACCTCTAAACCAATGTAATTTCTTTGTGATTCTTATTGTAGCAGCATTCTACTTTAAGGTGAAGAGTGCTTTATGTATTGCATAGCACTAGTTGCTCTAACAGATAAATCCTAACATGTAGCTTATGCCTACATAATGGTCTGATAAGTGTCCTGGTTGGTAGGCAGCTTTCCCCTACAGGGTTTTACATTCCTTCCATCTTGGGTTTCCAGGGGCTTGATATCCTCATGTCCAACCAATGGATGGAAATGAGAGCATGAAACCTAGAAGTGATGCACATTGCTTCTGCTCATATCCCATTGGAGAGAAGTAGTCACATAATCCATGGCTGAGCAACAACTCTGCGCTCTGGGAAAGGAAGTACAAATTGTATGTGTATAGCTGTCTACCTCTACCACTGTTTACAATAAATACTACACAAACCTTTGGTTAATCTTAGACAAACAACTTCACAAAAGCCTACTTGCTTGTCTTCTTTTACTCTCAACATTGGTGAAATTAAGCGTTTTTTCTGTATAGCAAAATCAAATCCTGTTGGGGATTGAATCAGGCACCCTACAAAAGGCAAGTTCAAGAATTAATCTGAGTTCCTGTGTGTGTGAACCCATTTGTAAATAGTATCTTTGAATATGTTAAGATAAGTCAGGGTGTGGACTCATTTGTGAATTGTACCTTCAAAGATCCTCTTTAGGTGTGGCCAAATTGAATCAGGGTGGGCCTTCATCCATATTATGAAGTGAGGAAATTCAGAGGACTGAGCAGGAAAAGCCAGAAGTCAGAAGAAGAAGCAAGAGAGGAGAGAGAGAGATCACAATGAGATGGAGGACTGCCTTCACCAGAACGCTACTGGATCCAGGAGAAAGCCCAGCCTTGCCATCATCTTGATTTTGGACTTCTGGTCTTCAAAAACATGAGACAATAGGTGCTTGTTGTTTAAGCCAACACATTGTGCAGTATATGTCATAGCAGTTCTGGCAAACTAAGACAAGTCCTGAATATAAGAATCCTTATTTTTTTAAGAGTAACATTTTGCTTCTCTTAAACTTCATCATGGCAGTAGCATCTCTACTGACACTGTAATGATTTAAGGAACATATTTTGTTGAGCTGAAACCTCTTGAGCAAAAATAATACAGCTGTTGTTTAAAGTGCTTTTAAGAATTCTCTCTATACTTTGCTGTGTTGTTCTGTCATGCCCCTTCAGAGCACTTTGTTCTCTGTGCTCTCAAGGTTAAGAGAATTGTGTTTTAATCACACCCACATTTCTTGGAGAGGCAGCTTAATAGTGGATAGATAGGTACAAAGGTTGTGGATTGACACACTTGGAAGGGAATACAGCTTCTCTCGCTTGCCTTCTGTGTGATCCTGGGCAGGATGCTTTACCTCTCAGAACCTATTTCTTCAACTATAAAATGTTATAGTTACCTAGCAGTACTGTTATAAGAATTAAAAACTCTTTAACATAGGTCCTGACACACTGCAAATACTGGGTTAAGGAGGAATTATTGTGATATATTGCTTGTTGGCATATTGTGCGGCATAAGTATTTGGATATTCTTCCAGATATCACTGCTGTGGCCTGACAAAGCAATTTTTTTTCAGCACAATATATTTTTATGCCCCCAGGTATCTCTCTATTCTACCATATAGAAAACACTGACTCCATGCATAGACAAAACATTCTATTTAGCTTTGCCCTCAGAGAAGGCAAACTCTTCTACGAGAAAGGATCAAGGAGGATACAGTCATAATAGAATCAGTTCATTAATGTAATAAATATTTATTGAGCACTTACATGGTCCCTTGTAATCTGTGAAGCCCAGGTGATACAATGGGGAATAAAGTAAAGCCCCCTTACATATTACCTTATAGGTAGGGTCTAGTGATATGTCTCTTGAGGGCAGTATGGTAAGAGGACTCAAGGGACTTTTAGGGGCATTTACACCAGGCTGCCAGAGGCAGAAGAGGCTTTCTAAAGAAGGTGCTCCCTCAGCAGTGAGGGGTGAGTATTAATTATCCAGATCAAGGGAGGGTGGAGTGGGGCATGGGTGCTCCAAGTAGAAGAAGCAAACCTACAAAGACCCTGTAATGGCTCAGCTTCCTAGGGATTTCTCAACAGCAACTGAGTGCAGGTCTGTGGTCAATATGTTTTTATGTTATTGCATATATTGGGATATAACTTCCCTAGACTTGGAGACTTGAACTCATCTAAGGAGACTGAGTGTTCTTCACAATCTTGCCACTTACTGGTCTTTATTTTGATCGTAAAATGCTTTTATCATACTTTTTTTTTTTCCAGTTGGAAAACTATCCTCTGGACAAAAAAGTAAAAACAAATGAGCAGTTCAGTCCTTTTGTCTTCTCAATGTTATTTGTTACCAGTGTGCTATCTCATTTAAGCAGTGATCTATTCCTGCCTTGTTTCTCTTATTTTGCAAATATGTCTTTTAAAAAATCATCCCTCTTTTTTTCTTTATCATAGTTCCTACTTAGCTCATTATGTCCTTCAATTTTCTGAAAGCCACTTTTATAGATTTGTTTTTCCCATTTGCATTTATGTTTGCTCATGCCTCGCCCCCACTATTGTGTAAGCATGTATGTGAGGATATCCTTTTCAAATATGAGCTCATCAGACAGGTCCCTGGATAGCCAAATTGCTCTGTTTAAATGCCCCTCCCTACCATCTTCATTTTAGTCTTCATTTAGACTAGACATTGAGAATTTCACTTATTTTACAGCCCTTAAGCCATGTCTTCCTTTAAGATCTCATTTTAAGAATTTCTGTCTCTTGCCATAGGATCAAACCAAAGGTTTTTCCTTTCTTGTTTGAAACTTGTCTTCCTAAAAATCTAAGAAACAAGCCTAATAATTTCCAGAGTTCTCTTTTTTTGGCTATTGTAGCCACCAGGACAACCCACAAATGTAGACACTGGGAGAAAGTCCTTAACATGTGTAACAGGGTGTATAATTCAGGTTTCCCTATTATCTTGGAGCATCCACAGAGATCCAAAAGGCCAAGAACAACTGGTCACATGCTTCTCCACATTCTAAAGAAAGGAAAAGGCCAACTCTGCTGAGCATGGAGAGAATGTAGTCCAGAGTGAAGTATGCCTGCAAAAGCTCTTCATCCCTCTAGACTGTACAAGATGTGAAACTTCATTGAGATGCTGAAGCAGCTGATGGGAGGTTGTCTTTGACCAGAGCAGTCAGTGTGCTGTGAGTTTTCACTTTATTTCCCCATGAGAAGTAGAGGGGAGAGGAGAGTGTTCCTTTGCCTTAGGACAATTGAGAGGGGTTTCAAGAGAAACACTTAAAGAGCCTGATATGTGGTACCTAGACCTTGAGGGACACTGGGATACCTGAAAAAATATAAACTCATGGCTTAGCTGCTCTTTAGAGCCAAGGTGGGGGCAGTGTTGAGAATGGTCTGCAGGTCTAGATAATTGAGGGCCTGACATGGATCACATGGAAGGGGAAAGGATAGTTTGTCTTGAGAGGGGCTTTTTTCAAAACAATGCTGGTTTATGCAAGATCAACCTCAACAGAAGAGGAACCACCAGCAACCAGGAGCTTGGAGGCATTAGGAGACCAATGGGAGGAGCTGTTGCCCCCATCAAGGAAACTATTGCAAGAGATTCCCAGAAATGAAGACTCTGAAAAACCCACAAAATTACCCTACAGAGAAAAAGTCAATATTTAGCACTGCCACATCCAAAGAGCACTAATATCAGATTTTAGCTGAATGAATCAGATAAGAAATTTTTACCCCATATCTCCTGTGCCTCCTTTTAATTCGAACTCTGAAGAACTCAGTGCAGATGAGTGAACTGGGGATGAAAAGTAGAAGAGCAAGATGAATATATGGAAAAGAAGCAGTCAGCTGTGGATTGTGCTCCCTTTCCATAAGTATGAAAAATGACTACCCTCCAAAAGGTTACCTTTTCCAAGGTCATTGCCGTTTGCATCTAGGTGGGGGCATGAGATATTAGTTCTGCCCAATGGAATGTGGGTGAAGGGGTATATGTTACTCCGTGTTCTGATCCACATTGACCTCCAATAAAATCTTCCATGTTTTCTCTTCCTCTCTTCTGCCAGCTTGATGTTGATATTCAGGGTGTAGCAGACATAAATGCCTTGTCCTTGTGCCCTCAACCCTTATTATTTAAGTGAACACTAACCATATCCCAACTGCCAGCATCTGAATTTCTTTGCCTGAGAGTTTTCTCTGGACACCAAAATCTTGTTTGCCCAAATATATGGCAGGTTGGAAAATCCAGGAAATTAGGGCCTTTCCCAAGATGAGAACAGCCCTAAGTCAATAACTCTTTGGAGTTGGTGGATAAATACCTCAGCTCCCTGTTCCTGGGTGAGATAACTCTGAGGCACATATTCCATACTGTTTCCCAGCAGGATTAAATTCCAGTTGCTCTCAGTGGTTATTTGTATACTCTTTATGGTCATATTTCCCTCCCCCATCTCACTTCCCTAGTCCCTTAGTAGTTTGCTGAGATTGCCTCCCCAATACAAACTGCTTATATTCAAATCCTTTTTCCATGGTCTGCTTCCCATCCAAACCAAGACCAGGGCAACTTTGGAATGTGCATAATTGAAGGTGCTTGAGCCTCAGACAACTTGGATCCTTGAATAACTTGGGTGGACTGTAGCCCTACCACCATCACAGTGCCCTGTGTCCACTACAAACTATTCTACTATTTATGAGCAAAAGTTATATTACCATCACATTAAGTCACTGATATTTCAGGATTTACCTGTTACAGAACTTTAATTAACATGCTGCATATGCCCCACATCTCCTTTGGCAGATTTTCAATCAGAAAGCAGGTTCCAGACTAAGGGGGGAGAAAAACTGTAAATTGAGTGAAAGCTTGAAACTTTCATTTTACACTGGCTGGATTTTATTTTTATTGTGTTGAAAAAGAAACTTAAGATTTATTATCTGAGAGTGACCAAGATTTCTTCCAGGGATGGGAAAGAGCAAATTGAGAGAGTGGTTTAAAAAAAAAAAAAGTTGCTTTCTGCTTGCATCCTTCCTAGGTCAGCTCTATCAATAAATGGGTTACAGGTTCCACATATTTCTTTGACTGAATAGGATTAGCCATATGGATAGCTCAGTGTGAGCTAAGAAAACAATTTAAAAAATTCTTTGCTTGACAAGTTAAATATTGCATGACAGTATTTCATTTCATTGGTTTCCCACTTGACCCTACAGCTAAACATAAAGCTACACGATAAATCAAAAATTACTCCTATCTGTGATATTAACCTACCATCTTATTTTACTCCTGCAAAGGAATGGGAATATTAGTTATGAATACCTACTATGGAAGTTTTCGTGACAAATTGTTTATACCTACTATCCTCTCTACCCAATCATCCCAAGCCTGGTACCTAGATGCTGCATTTCTTTCTAGCTCCTTTGGGCTAAAGCTTTGGTTACACCATATGCTTTGCTGTCAGCTTCTCTTTAGCTTATGGGCACATAATACTTGGTCTATGTTCTTCTGTTCCTTCCCCAACCCTTTTTCTTATTAAGAATATAGGGACCCTGAAGTCAATGCCAGATATAGCCCTATAGGGTCCCGCTTGTTCAGGATGGGCAGTAATGATAGCAAGAGAACAAAGTGGTACAGGTTCTGAGCACTCATGCAAAAAATAAAAAATAAAAATAAATAAAGAAGAAGAAATAGCTATGATCAGTATATTTAAATAATAGAATGGCAAAGACCAAAAATGGAAGCTTGTCTTTTATCTTAAGTGTTTTTATACCATGATAAGCAAGATGTCATTTTATCAACAAGGGGAGATTAAAAATCTAAATTTCCTTGAATTAATAATAATAGATTACATTTATTGAGAACATATTATGTGCCAGGCTTTGTTCAAAGCACTTATGTATATTCTAATGCATTTTATCCTTGCAATAAATCCTGTTAGGCAGTGACTCTCCTTTTATCCATTTTACAGATAAGGAAACTGAGGAATAGAGAGGACAAGACAATTTTCCCAAGTCATACTGCTAAGAAATGATGAAGTCTTGATATAAGTCCAAACAGGCTGGCTTCCAAGCCTGTGCTATTAATCACGTTACTAACCACCTTTGCTACTGAGCCACAACCTAGTGCACGGTCTCAAGTCTTGGCACTTCACCTTGATTGTTTAATTCAGCCCTCACAACAACCTTCAAGATACCATTCTCAATTTACAAATGCAGGTACAGAGACTCAGTGAAGTTAAGAAACTTGTCAAAGTCTGAATTTGTAATCTGTTCCCAAAAACCTCCCTTAACTGTAGGGTGGCCCTGTAATTTATTGTCTAAAGTCCAGGGTAATTTTGAGAGTGAAAGGGGGATATTATTAATCATTATGCCCAGACACTAGGCACAAACCAGGGTTCTCCCAGGTGCACTGAGATGCACAAGCTCTTCACCGTAATTACCTTGACTAGCTGATGCTATTCTACCTCAAATCCTTGAAGGACTCTTACAAAATGATAAAGGGCATAAGTGTTACACCAGGGTTTTTAAACTGTCAACATCCTACTCCTCCCCTCTCCCTGCATGTCCTCTGCCAGTCTCCTTTGTAAACACAGACCAATTTCCTCTTCCTCACTTCATCTTTTAGAAAAAAAAAAAAAAAACAAAGCCCACTGTTAGATCCTGTAACTGCATTTTTTTCAAGTATGAAATGACAGTATATTGGTACCTTGGAGAAAATAATATCCTTTCAACTCACAGAACTTAGCTGAACAAAATGGGAGGAAAGCACTATAAGGACTAATAATTTAAAGAGAAATTTTTAGGTTTGATCCCATGACTGTATCTTAAGGGGCAAGGAAATAGTGCTAAAAATTAGCTGTGCATGGGAATCACCTCTGGCAAAAACAAATAAGTAAATACAGATGCCCAAGCCTTGTCCCAGACTTACTGACTCAGACTTCTAGATGGGTGCACACACAGTGTCTGTACATATGTATTTTTAAGTTTCACTGGTTACGCTGAGTTACATTCAGCTTCAAAAAATCAATATTAAACCCCTATGGTCCCAACAGGCATTTCTTATAGAAACATGGGACATGCATGTTAATATTCATCTTGCATGTATTATAGTTACTAAACAATCCATCCTGGGTTTTCTTCAATATTTTAGGCACAACATTTTTTGTTGCTTTTCTGAACAAAAATGGACGATCCTCATCTCTCAGACCTGCTTAAATGTTTTGCAGTCTTTCTCATGGTTCCATTCTCTTATTCTCTGACTCCTTTTCATTCTCCACATCTTCATACACAAACATGTAAATATATGTATATATGAAAATACAGTATATATGGAGATAACATAATATATTCTGACCTGAATTAACTTGAGATCTTAAAATAAATGTCTCTTTTTCTTTTCCATTAAAAATAATCATCCTGTTTTGGTTTATTTTCAGGATTATGAATGACTTCTTGAAACTCTTCCTGATTTTTGTTTACATTGTAAATAATAAATGTCTGATAAAGTTTTTTGAAGAAATTCCTTTTGTAATCATAGAGTTATTTTATTTAGTTTCTCATTGATTTTTTCTAGCATTTTATTATGGAAATTTAAAAACCATAGAGCATAGTTGGAAGAGTTTTAAAGTAAACACCCACATACCCACCTCCGAGTGTCTACAAGGAACATTTTATTCTACTTACATTATCACATATCTCTGTACCTCTTCATTCCCATAGTGATCCAACAATCCATCTTATTTTTTGTGTCTTTCATGGTATATTTAAACATTGATTTTAATAAATCTTATTGGTATTATTAATATTTATAATGACAAAATACCTCAGCTACAACTTGTCATTCAGCTAAGTAAGTTTTCATTCAAAATAATTCCATGGGAAAATAGAGCACAGGTCAGACTCCTTTCTGAGGAAAGTAAAACATTTTTATCTTTTGCTGGTAAGGAGATTTAAGTGTTGAAGTTAAAATCTATACATAACATAATGTGTATTTGATTACTTTTATAATAAAATTCAAAAATATTAATCTTTTGACCAAAAATTAGTTAATAAAAGATTATTGTCCAATATCTTTTAAGGAAAAGCACCAGGTGAAAGCCAGACCATTAAGTAATATTTGCATCTGGTTTTTTTTTTTGCATTTGAAACCACTAATATGGCTTACAAGTTTACATTAGATCCTAGATGTAGATAGTGTGCATATCCGTGGAATAATAATAAAAAAGAAAAAGAATGAGGCCTCTGTTCTGGAGTATTCAGAAAAGTAAAGGATTCAAAATTAATTTGATTCAAAATTTTATTTGCGTGGTGTCATATTACCTGATTATTTTTTACTACTAATAAGAGAGACATCATTGAATTACAGGGCAAATTTGTGGTCTGCCTTTTAATACTTTACAGGCAAGCGTGATATGAATAAAAGCTACTGGAATATGAATACCTAAAGGGAAAAATTGTACTACCCAGTAAAATACATTAAAGTAATATATGTGTAAAGTTTTGTCCTTGTAAATGAAAAAAGAGCAGGTCATAATTTATTCCCTCTAGCTATGGTCCTCTAAGGTAATATGGCTGTTCTGTACCATTTGTTGAAAATATAAGTAACAGGATTTTCATAAAATCAGGGCGTTTGCCTAGGTATTATTTAAGAGAATATGGAATAATTCTGCCTCCCAAATATCTCCTACACTTGCCTGAAATCCCACTGTCATGTTTCATGGCTTTTGGGGAGATCCTTGGTTAAATGAAAGAATCCATATTTTCATTCTCTGCCTTCCTCAGCCCTTCTCAGCTGTAGGTACTGAATCCTTCACTGTTAGCTCAAACTCAGCCTTATCTCATTCTTCTGGAGTAACTGATCGGGACAGGGAGAACAGTAGACACCGCATCCCATCAATGGATAGAAGTTAGAATTTGCTTTGCTGCCACAGGCTTAGTGTCTTGGCATCATGGAAAGACGTGGGTTCGCCTGAGTGTCCACTAAATCAGCCTTCTGCCAGCCCCCATATACTTGGTGTCTATGTGAAATAGACTCTCATATCAATTTTCTGCCCAGTGCTCTAGTTCCTTGAATCTAAGTCTCTTTCATGATAATGTGGAGGAGGCAGTTGCTGACACCCTAGCAGTCCCATGCCTGTTCCTTCTGTGTCAGTTGGCCAGATCCCGAGCCTCATAATCCCAGTGCACTTGGACATGCCACTTCATAGCTAGATCACTTGAAACCATGACCCAAGCACTGGTATGAACTTGAGGACAGCTTACGTTTGATCTGCTTCCATCCTGCTGCCCAGACACTGGATTGCATTCCCCTGAATATAGATGCTGATGCTGGTTTGATTTGAACCTGAGGTTGTGAAGCACCACTTGGGACAGTAGAAATTAGATATCTAGTTGCTGCCTCCTTGGGGGTAAGTCCTACATATCATGTCCTAAACAACCTGAGTTTCTCCCTTCTCCTCTAATCCATGTGAGACTCTGGACTAAGTCAACCAGCTTAGAACACCCAGTATTCTAAGTATTTAAGAACATGGATGTGGGAGTCATACAGTTCTGGATTCAAATCTTGACTCTTCCACTTCTCAGCTATGTGACGTTTTGCTAGTCACATAACCTCTCTAAATTTCAGTTTCCTCATCTTTAATATGAGGTTGGTTACCATAGCACTTTCCTCATTGTGTGTTCATGATTTTTTACTAAGGTAATTCATGAAAAGTGGCTACTATATTATGTTGCATAGCAAACATTCCAGCAATGGACATTTAAAATGAAAGAAGTATTAAAATTAATCCAGCCACTTAAAACCATTTCTAAAATAAAATGAGTTATAAATAAATAAGTAATTTAAAATGTACTTTATTTCATTACTTTTTTTTCTTATTTGCTACTCTAAACTTATTCAGCTTGACAAAGCTCTGTGGGGATGATACATGGGAGGACTATGGACTATAAAAATGGAATAAACATATTCTATTCCTCCCTTACCCTCTTTCCCATGCAATTTATCTATCAATTTGCTAAAACTTTTATTTGTTTATTTGTTCATCCAAAAAGATGTATTGCATCCCAGGCACTGTATCAGGGTAGGCATACAGGCTGAGTTAATAAGGAACTGGAATTTTCCTACTAGTAATGGGAAGCCATTAAAGAAGCTTGAACAGGGAGAGACATTCCTAATCTATGCATGTATGCATGCTAAGTGGAGCACTCTGGTGACAATGTATGCTGAGGATGGATTTGCAGGGGAGGGGCTAGAGGCAGGGAGAACACCAGACCTCTTACGTGACAGCGCACGCTGTGCTGGTTCATGCCTTTGTGCCTTTGAGCTGCCTGGCATACCCTTCCCATGCTCCTTCCCCAGCCTCTCCACCTCCAGGAAGCCTTCCCAGGATTTTCTGTAAACCGAGTGGCTCTATTCTATGGTCCCCAGCATGCTATGCTTTTCCCAATCCTGACATTTACTAGAGCATATCAAACTGATTCATGCTTTTGCCTGTCTTTTCCACCAGAGAATAACGGAACTTGTGTCTTATCCATCATTCATAAAATGGGAATATCATTTTATCCCCAAGGCCAGCTTAGTGCATGGTATAGTATATATTTAAGTAATAATTAAATGGGCTGAACTGGTGGTGGATGGGTAGGTACATAGTATGATTCCGCTCTCAGAGGTCATGGTTTAATGAAGAAGACAGTAATGAAAAAAATTATTATAATGCAATGGGATAGTGGAAATCTGTATAAATTTCTGCAGGGATACAATAGACAGAATGAATGACTGGAAAGGCTTAGGGAAGGGTTTCCAAAAGAGGTCATAGTCAACTGGCATCTTGAAAGTAAATAGCATTGTATTATGTGAACAATTCAGGCAGAGGGAAAAGCATGTGCAAAGGAACAGATGGGAGAAGGCTGACCGGAGTCTGGGAGCCAGGGAGCCCCGAAGGAACTCAGGTCTCAGAATCAGAGCAGCTCTGTGTAACACCATCTCTGAATTTCACCTTCAAGGGACAGGGAGCATCTTATGTTTCAGATAATGTCCCTATGGGCCCAGAGCTACAAGGGGCTCAACTTATATGTGGTGAACAAAGCACTGCTAAATTAGCTGCTCTAGAATCATGTGAGGGGTTGAAGCAAAGCTCCTTGACCCACAGGTCTTAAAAATCAATTTTATGATATTTTTAAATTAAGTCCAGTCCTTTCACATCATTCCTTCCCTTTGTTTCGTCAGAGATTTATGGTAGTGGTTTCACGTGTGATTTCCTTTAGATTCCTTGGGATTTTGTCTTGGTTTGGTTCCCTCAACTTATTTAAAGCTGCACTCATACTGTCTTCTAGTAATTTTGTATAGTTTTATTTTTAATTAATTTATTAGGTGATATATTTATTTTGCGGGTTTGTTGTTATTATTTTGGTTGTTTGGTTGGTTTTCCTACAGTACATGCTGGGGGGTAGCACACCATCACTTTATTTTCAGAGCAATATGAAATCATATTCCCTTTGGCAGATTAATGTCCCCATCTCAAATAGATCCCTTTAGTGGGAAAACAAGGTGACGGAAGGGGGACAGAAATCGAGAAGTGGGACAGGTATTTTATAATTTGTGAAAATCAGAACTATGTCTTTTTTTCTTTAAAGAACATCTAAATTTTCATGTATCTTGGACTTCAAAATCCTCCTGAAAATATTTATCCTACCCTTTCAAATCAGAATGCAGATGACAGAAACAAAATATTAATTGAGCTGTTCTTCAGACTACCACAGGTCCACATTACATTTCCTGTCTCAAGATGTAGACTTACCTTTCTTATAATTTCCCTTATCGCTGATCTAGACTCCGCTGCAATTCCCACCCACCTGCAATCAATCGTCTTCTTCCCTTTCTCCCACCCTCTTGTCCTCTTCTTTCTCCTTTCATCTCTCTAATAAGTTGTTTTTCAGGCCACGTTGCTCGTATGGTCTTGCTTTAGTATCACTAGGATAAGATGGGTTGAAAACAGAGCTTGGAATATGAAGGCTTTCTTGAACCAAAGTGTGAGGATTAAGCAGGACAAATTCCACTGTTAAAATAGATTTTGGTTTTAACCTCTGCCACTAGGTGCCGCTAGATAATCCAATTAATTTATGACTGGAAAATGAGTAGACATTGAGCTGAGAGAGGCAGAAATAAAAATTAAGCTGTGCGTGGCCTAAATAAAATCCTGCAGATTATCTGTAACAGCTTTTTCAAAACATCAGGACAAATCCTTAGAATATGAATTGGAAAGTTCACAAGTTAACAAGAGCACGTGGAGGGGCTTAGTTGTTATTGGGGAAAATGAATAAATCCTTGATTTTTTAAAATGTCCTTCCTTTTCTCTCTCCTATTAAATTAGAAATTCTGCTGCCTTCATTTTCATTAGCACAACTGGATTTTACGTGGTCTAAATGCACTGGCTGGGCAGTTAGCACTTGATGAGAACTAAGTCTACTCACCTGAGTCCCATCAGTTCATATATATATATATATATTAATTTTAGAACCTATTTTTAAGTGTACTTACCTGAACTGTCTGAAAAGAAGCCTCAATAAACATAATACCTGGCTTCAGGTATATCTTTGGGTGGACTCCTATTCATCCTTCAAGACTCAGGTCAAATGTTCCCTTCCCAACAACCCCAGGCAGTCCTTCCTTTCTCTCCATTTCATAGCATAGCTATACATTCTTCCAGGTGGCATTTTTCCCCATGCATGGTCCTGGTACCCCACAGACTGTGAACTCCTTGAGGACAGGTACCATTCATTTTAGGAAGCCACTTCCCAATACTCTGCTGCTACTGCTATCTCTTGGACTGCTTAGGGATCTTCCACTGGTGGAGCATGTACTTACCAGTTCTCCCAAGCACTTCACTACAGCCTTCTCTCTTGTCATTTCAGCAGGAGGTAAACTGTGTGTGTTTTGTGTTTTATAATATTGCATGTTTAAAAAGAATAATGAAGCACTCATTGATATGGGGAGTCATTTTTTTTTCATGGTGTCTCCAAGTGTTTGTAAAAGGAGTTGCTTATGATTCATTTATTGCCAATCCATTTAAAATCAGTTACACTGCAGAGGAGAGGGGAGTGTGTTTGTAAGAGATGCTAAATCAACATTGAAATGAATGGCAAGTTGTTAAAGCAAATTATTGCGCTTTTCCTTCCTTAGGGAAATAACTTGAGATTAAGAAGCATCTTTTCTTAAAGAGTTTAATGTGCTTGAAAATTCAACAAATATTTCAAAATGTCATCCATGGTTACTTCTACATTTTCTATATGAGCTTAATTTTCTAAAATAAGCGTAAATTACTGTAAGAAACGTATAATGTTATGAAATTCAGCACATCTTTATTGCTTACTATGTGCCCGGTACTAGAAGCTCACAGTCAATGGGGCCAGGTATGCAGGGACTCTAAATACAGTTTGCCAAGAGCCAGGAACCCAGAGGAAGACTGGATCAGTACCACAAGGGAGGATGAGATTGTCAGGGAGGTTTCAGAGATAGGTGTGACATTTGAATTAGAATTTTATCATCTGGGAAAAGTTGGGCTGCTATACAATATCTACTTCATGGCTTAGCTAAATTGAAGCACAGGCGGATTTAGGCAGTGCTTACATGGTGTTTAAAAATCTAGGTTTTAAAATTTTTATTAACTGATCAGATGTATTTTCCACCAGAAATGGTAAATTTATTAGAGTCAATTGAAGTGATTACTTTCTGTCCTTATACTGACAGAGAACTCTAACATAGTGGGTTTCAAACTTTGGTGTACTTTGAAATATCTAAGGTTGCTAGAATACAGATTATACCCCAAAGCTACCGAATCAGAACTCCTTGGGATAGGGAGGCAATGTGTTTTTTAAAATCAATTTTATTGAAACATATTCATAAACTATATAATACATCTAAAGTGTACAATTAATGGCATTTGGTATAATCACAGAGCTGTGCATTCATCACTGCAATCAATATTAGAACATTTTCATTACTCCAAAAAGAAAAACTCCTTACACCTTAGTGGTCCTCTCTCAATCCCTCTCTCTTTCCCCTGGGCAATGTGTTAACAAGGTCTCCATGTGATTCTGGTTTAAGAAGCTATTTGACATTTTACAAGCTATTTGACAGGCAGAGGTAAAACTTGGCCTTAGAGGGCATGCTATAATTACTAATATTATCTTCTGATTTACTCATGACTGTTCCTTCTTGAGGAGAGCAATAGCATTTATTAGGGAACCTATGCTTTGTTCTAGAACTGCACATAGGTCATTTTTTCAAAAATTGCAATACCCTCATGAATCCCATTTTAGAGATAAGAAAACGTAAGCTTAGGAGAGGTTAAGAAACTCGATCAGGTTCACACAGTTAGTAGGGGTGAAATCAGTAATAAATGTGCTGACCCCTGCTTCTTGCCCATTTGAGTAAATCCAGATTATCTCAGCTCCAGAGAAATTAATTTTTTAAAAAATTTCCTGCAAGATTATTTAAGTTATATTTAACTTTTTATATTAAAAAGAAAAGATGATGGTGATTTTCTCACTGGGGTGCTCTGAACTGGCTGTGACAACTCACTTTCTAAGGCAGCAGGAGAACCAGCTTTCTGACACCATCTCAGGTGCCTCCATGTCAGGCCTCTTCTTGGCACTCCTGTATCAGAAAGCAAATGCCTACAAACCTAAATCAGTCCCCTGTGCCTTACCCTCACCCTGCCCCTTAGCTACCATTACTGAGTTCCCCGAACAGGAGTTGCAGAGGTGGGGCTTCTAAAAGGAATCAATTTGCTGGTACAATGCCTTGGGTTGCATTTGCACGATCCACTCCTTTTGCAAATGGGCAGTTGGGATTTAGCCAAATGTAAAAGAAAACTTCTGACACTCTTGATACTTTACTTTGGCTAGCTAATTTATGCCTTAGGAAAATCTTGGGTGTAACCAGAATGAAACATGAAACTTGAGAGCACTAATTCTTTCTGGCCTCGAAAGAAAAGTTAAGAAAGTGCCAGGGCCTGAGATGGGTCAGCCTAGTTCAACCCTGAGACAACCCCAGAAACTAATGTCACAGAATTTCTGATTCTTAATCTACAGTAGCCTTTGAGACCCCATAAGAGGCTTGATGTGGTTGTCACTGACAGACTCAACAAGACAGACGAGATTTTTCCCTTTGCTAAGTGCCATTAAAAGATAGTTACTGGGAAGCGGCTGTGGCTCAATCAGTAGGGCTCCCGTTTCCCGGGGCCTCCTGGTGAGGGCAGGCCCGCCTGCATGGCGTGGTTGGCTGATCCAGCGAGCACAAGCAGCAAGCGGGGGATAAATGAATAAATAAATAAAATCTTAAAAAAAAAAAATAGTTACTGATTGCAGAACATTGTTAAGGAACTATTTGCAGGACAAGCATTTTTCAAATGGATTCGATTACAGTTTTTATCAGTGTTGGGTGCTGATGGGTGGCACTGGAAATTTTGTACTATTTTGTTTATTTTTATTTATAATGACACTTAGTCTCCTAGGACCCTGAAGTACATGTAACATCACAACTTTCGTAATTGTGCCCTTAATGATGAAAATCTTGAGCTCAAAAGCTGATATTCTAAAGACATCCAGATCAAAAGTTGTAGAAAATCAATCAACATACAATTTTAAAATTCAGCAACTGATTTTTATTCTTATGAAATCACTGTTAGATTTAAATGCTTGTACCATTTTAAAAAAAACAAATCTATTTATGGATCTATAATCAAACTCTTTTGACCTTGCATTTGCCTATTTTAATACAGATCCTTTTTTGTGCAAATAGAGGTGTGCATGTGTATCAGTGTTTGTATGTACTTGTCACCTCATGTAATGACAATTTAGTGTGTCTGCTTCCAACAATGACAATTCAGTGCGTCTATATTAACAGAGTTCCGAAGCAGTCTTCCCTCTATTCTGGGACAAAGGTCATAAGGGGGTTTCAGCGCTTCTCACAAAGGGTGTCATGACAACTCTGCTACATTTTCCTCCAAAAAAAACTTTGTTAGTCCTTGTTTATAATCTGATCCATTGTTTTCCTGAAATGGATAACTAATAGTCCAAGCTTTAATGTCATTTTCTCAATTTTATTTCTATGAAAGCTGCTATTTCAGTAGCCTGAGAGGCTGATTTAGCTGGCACCTAAACAGTCTCCTCTCAACCAGCCCTCCAAGCAAGATAAGCCAGCTGACTGTGTAACAGCAGAAATCCCCCTACACAGGCAGTTCAGGAGTTGGCAGAGGTGGTGGGAATTTTGCTGGGCAGTGTTCTGGTCAGCCTGTCCCGTCTTGTCCATCTTTATCCCATTGTTCCCTAAAGCTTGCCTCCACTGTAACGCCAGCCTGGGTGATGGGCTGGCTCAGCCCACATGGACTCATGCTTAGAGTTAACTTAGAGAGAGACCCCAGAGGAAACATGGACCCCTACCTGTTCTTTGGGAATGTCCTTATCATAGGAACAAACTGTGTCCTAAATTTGGTTATTATTTTTTATCATGGGAGCTCAGTAAGGTTACACTGTATTGATACATGTGAAAGTTAGGAAAAAATTGAGGACTTTCTTTGCATAAAATAAGACCACCACCCCATTACACACACACACATACATGCATATGCATACACACACATACATATAAACTTGTACAATATTTCACAGGAAGATTTAACTATAGAGGGAAGCATATTCTCCCGTATGCATGTTCTGCCCTTGCATTTGCCCTTGAAAAATGGGCCATTGTTTGCCTGTGTGTGTGTTTGTGTGTGTACCATCTTATTTTATTCAGAGAAAAACCCTCAATCTTCTATTTACCTTTAGCCCACGGAGAGAGAAAGTTTGCCAATTCTTTTTGCTGAGGATTGTGCTTTAACTTCTATTTCCATCATTTACTTACTCTTCCCCATAGGAGATGTCCCTGATAGGTCCCTGGCACAGAGACTGCTAATTGCAACAGTCATTCTTTAGTTTTTCCCTACTAATACACTGTGATCCCATATGATTTTATTCAAGCCAGCAGTATGTCCAATAATAGGCTATATATTGAAACTTCCCTTGCAGCTAGAGGTGGACAATGAGATGTAAGTAGAAGTTGTTGGATGAGGTTTCCAGGAAAACTCTGATTCATCTGGGAGGTATGTGCTTTGCTCTGGTGCTGCCTTCTTCCCTGTTGCCTGGGACACAAATACTATGGCTGGAGCTGTAACTTCTATTTTGCAATCCCAAGGATACCCTGAAAATAGAAGCTTCAAGCTAAGGAAGTGGAGTTGAAAATAAAAATATCCTCTGTCTCCAATGATTGTGAAATACATTACTAGTTATGGCTTACCTCTCTCTAAACTTATTTTTTCAGGAGAAAAATAAACTTCTATCTTTTTTAAACCGCTGTAATTTTTTAAAACATAGCTGAAACTAATCTAGCTGTTACAAACCACATAAAGTCACATAATCAAGAACAACTTCACACCGTCTTTTTCACACCCCTTCTCCCCTTCTCCTACTTTTGTCCTCTTTGTAACTTCACATCTCCAAGTAGTAAGTCCAGTGCTTGGTCTATTTATCACATGAGAATTGAAAGCACAGGGAGATCCACCATCACTGAACACAGGTATCCAAGATGGCAGCAGGTCCTGCCACCTGATTTGTCAAATCTGATTATTAATCACTTCAATTTCCATAAGGAAGAGCAAGTAATAAAGGATAGAGAAGGACGGATATTTCTTTTATCATACTTCTGAGACAGTAGAAGTATGGGTGGAAATTCCTTTTTCTATGGGATGAGAGGGGAATATGGGAAGAAGAAGAGAAAGTTTCCCTAGAGACACAAATCCTCAACTCCATTATATTTATTTAGATTTCCATATTTAGTCTTAGCCTGTCTTTAGTTTTCACTTCCTTAGATTAAGTTTTAAATGGAAGGGAGGGCTGGAGTGGAGAAATGAGTCACTAGATCCAAGACCTTGTCATCCAACATTCACTTCAGCTTTACCTCTCTTTAGCCAGTGGCTCTGAGGAGAAAGTGGAGGATGCCAGAAGCAGGCATGTGTTTCTCCACAATATGGCAGTGTACATGCTCTCTCCCGTCAGCATCTCCCAGGGGTAGGAATGGGACAAAGAAGAGGTATGGTGAGAACAGACTGTGGTTCCCCCGCCCTGCTTTGGAATTTATGCTTTATGAATCTGGACTCCTTTGTGCAAATCATGAAAAAAGCAGCAGGAAAATTCGTTTGTTACAAATGCATTTATTTTATAATGAATTAAAGATATACAGCCAAATTTTGTGTTGGCTATTTGGAACTCAGGACTTAACGCACAGATTAAATAAACAATGTTTACTATCAAGAAAACGGGGTAGAGTACCCTTTCCTCATTTCAGAATTTTATTCTCCCTGTCTGCTATCTTAAAATGAATCTTAATGAAGAGGACTGAGATGCTTTTGATTGAGATCCAAGAGTGATTTGAGCATCACCTCTTAAGTACCATTTTCCTTCCCAGGAAGATAAAGACTGTTCTGCATTATTTTTTAAAAGGGTTGGCAGAGTTGAGAAATTTTGTCAAGAATATGTCTATTGTAGAATCAGAATTCAACCGTGATAACTGGAATGAAAACCTGGAACTTGAATCTCAAACAGTTTGTGTGTGTGTGTGTCCACGTGCGCACACACACGTGTCCCAGGCCTTGTCCTCTGGACCACCCACTTGGAAAAAACATGACTCAAATGGTCACTCCCTTGCTATGAGAAACAATCACCTACACATATGTTTTAGCTTCAACTGCCGCACTGTGACTCTATTTAAAGCTACCTGGTGTTTCATAATTACAATACCTTTTATTTACATATCACCTTTCTCTGGAAAACACAGGTTTTTCAAAAATATAATCAGGTCTTATCACAAATGTGGGTGGCAGGTGTTGTTCCTTTCTTCTTCTAGCTTAGGAAAATGAAGAAACAGAAAGCAATTACATGACTCATGTAGGCTCACTAAAGCATTGGTAAAAGCCAAGCCCTTATTTGCCTTCCATTTAATATAGTATAATTTGATAAATCAATTATTGATATTTTCCATACAATTTTTAAATTAAGGTCCAAATCACATACCATATAATTCACCACGCTAAAGCATACAGTTCAATGGTTTTTAGTATATTCATGATGTAATGCAACCATAACCGTTCTCTAATTCTAGAACATTTTCATTACTCCCAAAAGAAACCCCATATCGATTAGTAGTCATTCTCCCTTATCCTCTTTTCCCTGCCCCTAGAATCACTAAATTAGCAAATCCCTCACTAATTTGCTTTCTGTCTCTATGAATTTGCCTATTCTGGACATTTCTTATAAATAGAATCATGCAATATGTAGCCTTTTAGTGTCTGACTTCTTTCACGAAGCATAATGTTTTCAAGGTTTATCCATGTTATAGTACATATCAGTACTTCATTCCGTTTTATGGTTGAATAATATTCCATTGTATGGTGTTTTAGTCTGCTAGGCTGCCAAAATGCAATATACCAGAAATGGGTTGGCTTTTACAATGGCGATTTATTAGCTTACAAGCTTATAGTTCTGAGGCTGCGAAAATGTCCAAATCAAGGCATCATCAAGGTGATACTTTCTTCCTGAAGACTGGCTGACCACGATCCTGGATTCCTCTGTCACGTGGCAAGGCATATGGTAGCATCTGCTGGTCTTTCCCTTCTCTTCCAGGTTTTGTTGCTTTCAACTTCTTGCTTCCAATGGCTTTTTTTCTCTTCTCTCTCTGGATTACATTATCTTATAAAGGACTCCAGTAAGAAGACCTACCCTGGCCCATGCCTTACTGAAGTAACCCAGTCAAAAGGTCCTTAACTGAAGCAACCTAATAAAAAGGCCCTACTTACAATAGGTTTACACCCATAGGAATAGATTAGCTTTAAGAGCATACTTTTCTGGGGTCCAGATAGCTTCAAATCACCATGTAGGATATACCACATTTAGTTTATCCACATGTTCACTGTACTAGTCAGCTCAAAGGGGTGCTGATGCAAAGTACCAGAAATCTGTTGGCTTTTATAAAGGGTATTTATTTCCGGTAGAAGCTTACAGTCACAAGGTAAGAAGCTTACAGCTAAAGAGTCCGACTCGAGGTACCATAAGAGGTATTTGCTCACCCAAAATCATTTGCCACATGTTGAAGCAAGATGGTGGGCAATGTCTGTGAGGGTTCAGCCTTCCCTCTTCCTCATAAGGCTCCATGGTCCCAGCTTCTTCTGTTCTTAGCTGTAGGCTGGCATAGGTTTTTCTCTCTCCCCAGGGCTCATTTCTTTCCAGGCTCAGCTGCTCTGCTCTCTTCACAAGGTCAGCTGTCGACTATCAGACTCATTTCTCTTCCTGGGGCCTCTGCCATGTCTAATGGAGCCTTCTTTCCTTCCTCACATATCTGCTTCTTTGTGTATCTACTTCGTGTGAGAGTCAGTTCTATCCCCATCAAGGGGTTAGGACTCAACCATGCATGCCCTAATGACATGTTTGAATCAAAGTCCTAATCTTAACATAATTTAATCAAAGACATCTCAGTTGAATCTAATACAATCAAAGGGTACCACACCCAGACCAGTGTACAAACATAATCAAATATCTTTTTTGGCATTCATAAATAATATCAAACTGCCACATCCACCTTTTGACAATGATGTCTAATATTGCTATCAATATTTGTATACAAGTTTCTGTGTGGACACATGTTTGTTTGTTTGTTTGTTTTTCTCCATGGTATATACATAAGAATGGAGTTGTTGAGTCATATGGTAACTATATGTTTTTAACTTTTTGAGTGTCAAAAGTGACTGCATCATTTTACATTTCCACCAGCAGTACATGGGGGATCCAATATTTTCAGATCCTTGTCAACACTTGCTATTGTCTGTCATTTTTATTATAGTCATTCTAGTGGTAGTGGATTGGTACCTCACAGTGATGCCTATTGATTTTTAAACAGTGAAAAAGGATGTGAAACTAGAAATCTTGAGTCATTTTCTAAGCTGGGAGAGTGGTAGGTGGCCCCCCAAAAGACAACCCCTTTCATTGTTAGACTCTCCTTCATTTTCATTTTCCCTATTCCTTATGTGGGTTGGCTTTCTACAGTCTTTACTTAATAGGAAAGAGAAGAATCTGCAAAAGGGCTCACCTGCTCCCTCAATTCCCAGAGTTCCATTGTCAGTATACATGGAGGCTTTTCTAATTTTAACTTCCAGCTCTTCATAGAAACTCTTCTACCATTGAGGCCCAACATAATGCATTTCCCATAATCATTTTCTTCAGCTGTTCTGGAATTCTTTTTACTCCCCCATTTGATGTATTTATTGTATTTATAGTGATATTAATGCCATACGAAACATGCCCACAGCACTTATTACACATGATATCATTTAATCCTTATAACATCTCACTGACGCATGTTATTATCCCAGTAGTTTTGGAGCTGTGGAAGTTGAAGATGAAGGGTGTACAGGCAATTCCCTTGGCCATACAGCTATCACTCGTGAACTAGGACCGACTGGTGAGGGATATGATGTTGGTCTCACTTGCCCTGGGATTTATTTCCTTTTGCCCTTTCCTCAGACTCTGAAATGGTTTGGAAGATTTCTTTACACTGGAAGATCTTGAAAAATGATTTCTTCGTTCCTCACCCCCCAAATGATAGAACAGTCCTGCAGGGAGTTACAAGCAAAGTAGACCTGGGATGACATGATTGTAATTAATTATAATTTCAACTATTCCATTAGACTGTTTTTGTCTCCTGGGGCAACTCTCCTCAGATATTTTCTGATAATTAGAAAGGAAGTTTGTAAATCTTTTTCTTAATGAATTTAAGCATGGTCCTATCTGTAGGGTCACTGTAGGTTTGGAGTGATTTCTTGGTTTAGCAGATAAGAATAACCAAGGCTAATCCCCATACACACAGAGCAGCATTATTAGAATAGATGGCAAGAAGCTAGAGTGGATACTGAATTTTTGATGCCAGACTTTGAGTAAATGGGAAAAGAGGATGCAAATTTCAACATTCCCCTTGGAATGGAAGTAAAGAGGTCTCTATTTTTAAGTCTCTATTTAAGTTAAAATGGTACCTCTTGACACTGAGAGTTGAGTCATGTGTTTTTTTATAGTGTAAAACACCAGAATGGAAAATTTATGTCTCCAAATGCTTTTCTCCCCTACCTATCACAACCCCCCAAACTTCTTAAGTACAAAAGAGTCCTCTGGACTGAATATCTGGAAAACATGGACACTATCACTTACCTAAGCCTTGACCATATATTTTACATTGCATGACAAGTGAGACCTGCATATTTTATTCCTTCCTATCTGCAAAACTGGATGTTGCTCCTCTCCTCAGAGATAAGATATGATGGAAGTGAAAAAATTTCTCTCATTTCTTCTCTGGAAGGTGTGTGTGTGTCTGTGTTTGTATGTGTGTGTGTGTGCTTAAAAATCTTCAGGGAAAAACTAGAAAATAACTGAAGGGAATAATAGCAAATTAATTTTAATTAAAGTACTGTATTAAAGGTAACTCCTGATAGCTACTCTTCCGGATGTCATCATAAATAGCACTGCATTCATTATGTAGGCAAATATGAGCTCAAAATAAATGTGTCCATTGAATTTAGTTAAAAAGTCATTTAATTCAGGGCTTAATTCAAATTTGTTCCATTTCTTTTTAAAAAAGCTCCCTTCTAACTCTAGTTTAGAAAACTTCACTGAAAATAGCTATTGAATAGTATCAGGGAGACAGTTGGAAGTAATAGTTTCAGAGTTGCAAGAATGTTTTACTGGCGATTTTTTCTCCCTGACACTCATTCTCTGATATGAATTGTGTGTGACTGATATTTTGGATGATTCTTATAATATGCCTAGTATGAAAATAAAACAGATATGAATGTTTTTCCATTTACTTTTTTAATTGGCAAATTTCTCAATGATTGAGAGTTTTGGGGGTATATTCAGCCTTGAATCATTGTTGTATTTGATCATTAAAATACATAAAAATATGCTGCCTCTCAGAACATGCTCTTCCTCATACTTCTCTGCTTCTCCAGCTCTGGAATTGCTTCACGGCCCCTGTGGTAGTTAAGAGGCTTTTGAGAACCCCAGAAAATTATGTACTTAAGTTAATCCACTCCTGTGGTGTGAACCTATTGTAAGTGGGACATTTTGATTGGATTACTTCATTTAAGGACCTTTAATTAGACTTCTTTAGTAAGGCATGACCCAGGGTGGGTCTCGATCCTCTTACTGGAGCCCTTCATAAACAGAATGAGTTTGAAGAGACAGACAGAGAGAAAAGACTCAGGAGCTCAGAGAGGACCCACAGATGATGAGAGAGAAAGCTATGAGAGCAAGTTGCTGAAATCAACAGGACCTGGGAGAGAGAAAGCCACAGAAGGAACAGCCAGAAGCTGAAAGCAACAGAACCTGGAGGAGAAGGCAGAGACCAGCAGATGCCACCATTATGCCCTGTCATGTGACAGGAGTCCAAGTTTGCCAGCAACCTTGCCTTGATTTAGACATTTTTCTCAGCTTTGTAACTGTAAGCTTATAAGTTAATAAATCTCCACTGTAAAAATCAGCCCATTTCTAGTATATTGCTTTGGCAGCCTTTAGCAAACTAAAACACCACCTACTTCCAACTCTTCCAGTTTCCTCATCAACACTTTGATCAACTCAGCAGCAGAAAAATGCAACAGATATGGAGACAGAAATCTTGCATTTGAATCCAAACTCTATCATTTGCTCATCTTGTGACTCTGGGTGAATTCTTTGACTTCTGTGTAATACTTATATCTATAAAAGTGGGAAAATGCTTGATACTTATTATTACTGTTATTCTTTATTCTAATTTTCCATACAAAGAGTTACTCTTTTAATTTATTTAGAGTCAATTGTGGCTTTAAAAAATTAAATAGTAATTCCCCTCTAGTCATTCCCCTTATACCCCATATTCACATTCACCATTAATACCAGTATTTGTCAGAATTTAAACAAATTATAGTGATCTTTCCCCTAAAGGGATTTTACCTTTTTTTGCTGTTCAATTTTTTTTTTTTTTAAGATTATTTATTTATTTATTCATTTATCCCCCCCTTGCTGCTTGTGCTCGCTGGGTCAGCTAACCACACCGTGTGGGCAGGCTTGCCTTTACCAGGAGGCCCCGGGAACCGAACCTGGGGCCTCCCATATGGTAAACGGGAGCCCTACTGATTGAGCCACAGCCGCTTCCCAATTGCTGTTCAATTTTGACATTTATCTGCTTCACATCACTTTTGGAAATGGGTGAGTAATAATAAAATGAGTATTGTACATCTTTACAAAACAAATAGACCCACCTCAATTGGACAGCTTTGTTCTTGAGAGCACAGTTTCTCAGAAGCGAGGAGTCCCAGAAAAGACTTTTTGGGTGAAGTTGCTCTAGGAGATCACAGAGAGGAAGAAGAAGAGCAAGGAGAAGTGAGAGAAGGTTCAATACCACCTACTGCCCACGTGGGAATGGGCCATGTACAAAGGGTCAGCTTCATGAAAAAAACCAATGTCCTTGGAGCTGTGTGCTCTACAGAATTGATCAGGAGGGCTTACCTGAGGAGACCTGACTAGAGCTGAGAGTGCTCAACAGGAAGGATGGCTATCCTGGGGACCAGGAGAGGGCTCTGGGAGGAGAAGGCACTGAAGCTGGCCAGGAGCAGAGGATGCCTTAGCCAACAAGGCCAGGGGAGCACAGTGTGTGGGGCTCAGCCCAAGCCAGCATTGGAATACCTATAATGAAGATTGGAGCTGCATTGCCCAGAAGAAGTGATGCCACCACACATCGATGCATATGGTGGAATTATTCACAATTGCCCAAAGATGGAAGCAACCCAAGTGCCTATCAACCGATGAATGGATAAGCAAAATGTGGTATATACATACAATGGAATACTATTCACCTGTAAAAAGGAATGATGTTCTGATACATGTGACAACATGAATGAAACTTAAAGACATTATGTTGAGTGAAATAAACCAGAAACAAAAGGACAAATATTGTAAGATATCAATGACATGAAATAATTAGAATAAATAAATTCATAATCAGAAACTAAAATATAGGTTACCAGGGGTAAGGATGGGGTTAGGGAATGGGAGATTAATGCTTAAATTGTACAGAGTTCCTATTTGGGATGATGGAAAAGTTTTGGTAATTGATGGTGGTGATGGTAGCACAACATTGTGAATATTATCAACAACACTGGAATATATATTTGAATGTGGTTAAAAGATGAAATTTTAGGTTGTATATGTTACTAGAGTAGAAATTTTTTTAAAAGATCCATAGGACTTGTTTTAGTTTGCTAAGTGCTGCCAAAGCAATGTATCAGAAATGAGTTGGCTTTACAATGGGATTTATTAACTTATAAACTTACAGTTCTGAGGCTGAGAAAATGTCCAAAACAAGGCATCAGGCAAAGCTCTCTCCCTGAAAGTCAGCTGCTGGCCACATGGCAGGGCACAATGGCAGCTCTGCCTTTCCCTGCCTTCTCTTCCCAGCTGCGTTGCCTTCAGCATCTGGCTGCTCCACCTGTGACTTCTTCTCATCTTCTGTGTTTCATTGATTTCAGCTTTTCGTTCCCGTGCTTTTCTCTCAGCTTCTGTCTCTGCAGCTTTTTTCTCTGTCTGTGGCTTTTTATTCTTCCATTTATAAAGGGCTTCAATAAGAGGATTAAGACCACCCTGGGTCATGCAATCTAATCAAAGGCTCTGAACTGAAGTAATTTAATCAAAAGGTCCCATCTACAATAGGTTTACATGCACAGGAATGGATTCGTTTTAAGAGCAGGGTTTTCTGGGGTCCACAAAAGAGGCAGACTGCCACAGGTCTGTGCAACACAGTGACCCCTAAAGTAAACCATGGGCCATAGTTAATATTACAATTATAAAAATGTTCTTTCATGAATTGTAACAAATATGCCACACAAATGCCAACTTAATAATAGGGTGGTATATGGGACTCTGTATTTTGTACATGATTTTTCTGCAACCTACAACTTATCTAATAAAATTTTTTTTTAATTAAAAAGTGATGCCACCATTCAGCTCAATCATGTCAAGAATTATTTTAGCCACTGAAAGTAATAATATTCCTTGCAGACATTTAATATACTGTAGAACATTTTGTTCCCAACAAATAGTATAATTTTAGTAAATATATGAATTCACTCATTCATTTAAAATATATTTATGATACTCCTATTACAGGCCTTTATAACCCTATAGGTTGTAAGGATGTGCTAATGAAAAAGACAAATGAGTCCCTGCAGTTGTAGTTTATATTCTGGCCAAGAGAATCAGACAATAAATAAAAAGAATAATCTGAGATATTAATAGTGCTGAGAAGACTTATAGACAGTAATATTTTAGATAGAATGGTCAGGGAAGTAGCCTTTGATATTTGAATCATGAAAATTAGCCATCCACTTTGAGATCCATGTGAAAGGAACCATAAGTGGATTTAATAATATATAATGCTTGCTGTTTCTCTATCTCTTAAATAACCTCATTTGAATACAAAGTGATCAGAAACCTTCACCGAAAATAGTTATGGAATATACCAAACAATGAGGACTATAAAAGTAAAAGCCATGGCCTCTGCCCTCAATGAATTGACATTCTAGTGGAGAAAGCCAGCTGTACAAATAATTACAACAAAAAATGAGAACCTCTGTGAGGGAGGATTGATCAGGGTACTATGGGAGATTTATTCAAGAAGTACTTTTAATGCAGTAGAAATAGCAAGGCTACTGGACTAGACTAGCTGTGTGTTGGGAGACAATTCTCCACGAGTCTTCCATGTTTCTGTGTGTCTTGTGAGAGGAAAGACTGATCACCTTCTATTCTAGACCATCTTTTTAAAGATGTTTATATAGTGAACATCTTGGAAGTTAGAGGTAGTGTCTTCCTCCAGGGCAGAGAGAATATTTGCTTCTTTGCCAGCTTACTAAGGAAAATGTTTCTTTCCAAGGCCAAGGTTGGGCAGATTTCCTTGCAACACCTTTAAAAGATTGGAGTTTCCTAAACTCAGAGTTCCTCAGCTATGATGCAAACCTCCTGTGCTCACAGCTTCTACCCAGGCCACTCCACACTGCTTCATAGGATTTGGAGGGTAAGAGGAACCAATAAGAGTATGAAGCTTATTCTGCCTGCTGTGCCATGAATAACAAAATCCTTTAATTTCTGACCCAGAAGTATTGTGTGTTCTGCAAGCATCCATGCAACTATGGCTGCCCACCTTGTTTACTTGGAAGCAGACACAATTCCAGACCCTTTATAGTTTTTGGTGTGGTGGCAATTTGCAGATTATTTCAGCTTCCTAAGCCTTAATTTTTTCACTTGTAAACTTGGGATAAAAATCCCTACCTCACGAAATCATTGTAAGTAAGAATTGAATGATTTGATACCGGTGTGGCAGAGACTATTAGCTGTTCCCCATTACCCATTCTTTCTTCTATAACATGGAAAATTTTTAATGTAGCCCTGGCCACCCAGAATAAGAAAAACTACATCTCCCAGCCTCCCTTGCAGCTAGGTGTGAAGAACAATAAAATTCTGATCAGTGGGATATGAGCAGAACTTATAAGTACAATTTCAGTTGATGTTCTTGACAGGAAAGAGAATGACCACCCTTCCCCTTTCTTCCTTCTTATTAGCTAGGATATAAAAACAGTGGTGAGATGTTATGGGCCATGTGGATGAGCAAAAACCCTACAGATCGTAATGCAATCTGTGTGGAGCCAGCTTTCAAGTCCTGGAGCTACTGCACAGACCCTTGCATGAGAGAAAAATTAATTTCTGTCTTGTTTGAGCCATGTCTTTTGGCATCTCTATTAGAGCAATGAACTTACATCCTAATAAATAGAAGAATGAGATGATCAGACTGATGTATTAGAAAGATCCTGCTAGTGATGGTAGAGAGAAGAGAATAGAGGAAAGGAAATTAGAAGGAGGGAGATCACCTAGCTATGTAATTATGTGTTTTTCCCCCAAAGATTTTGAATGTTGGCAAATCTTTATCTTACCTGGTTTATAGGTTCTTTCAAGAACTTTGAATTACATAATTAAATAAATTAGAGACACACTGAGTTAAAGTTAAACATGATTATTTATTATAGGTATTTTCACCATTAAAACATTTTATGTCTCTTAAAAGATGATATAAGTGTCCCTCAATCTTATTTGAAAATGGGCCCTTTCAGGATGGAACGTTCATGGCCACTAATGTTCTAGGGAACACAGTTTGGAAAACCTGAATCCAGTACATATTAAATTTAAAGACACTTATTCAGGGGAGTGGATGTAGCTCAAGTGGTTGAGCACCTGCTTCCCACGTACGAGGTCCTGGACTCAATCCCTGGTACCTCCTGGAAAAAAAAAGATACCTATTCAGCACTGTAGAAACTGTTAATCTGAGATAACCACTTTACAATACATTTCACAAAGAAGAATGTCTGTCAAATATGAGGACTAAATAAACACTTGTGCACACACATACCCCTTTTCACAAACTAAAACCAAAAGTTACAGCTTTACCAAATATCACTTGGTATGAATGTTTCCCTATATAGAATTACACTTTCAGTTTTTGTCTCAGGGTGTGAAAAAATAGGCTAAGGAGGGAAAAGATACAAGTTACTACCTCAATTCCATTTGGGAAAATCTTCATGAAGAAAGTCCTTGCAGGAATCTAACTGAAGTGAAAATTAATCTCCTAGTAGGAGGTTAGGGTGCATGGTGGATGGCCTCCTTGTTCAGGAAGTTCATGACAATCTATCCCGCAAAACGAATAGGGGCAGAACAGAGCACATAGACTCAGAATCCTGTGACTTTGGCTCTGGTAGTGTTTGATCTGGCAGGAGATATTTTCCATGAGTAACAAAGTCCTGTACAGTGCTTATGGGATCAAATGGTGGTATAAATTGGATCAACAATTAACATCCTAATTCTGTCCATGGCAAATATGAGGAAAAGTAAATCTATTTAAACCCTTTATAGAATAATACTTCTTGCAGAAACCCTTGGGGGAAAAATTCAAAATGGCAATCCTATGCCAAGCATCCCTCCAGTTTTCTCAGCAACAGTTCAGTTATTCCCCTGTGCTGGAAAAAGCCTGTTTTCAGTCATTATTTTGGTCGATGTTGGCAAAGGGGGCCTTAGGTGCAAAGGAAACAGTAGCAGAGGTGTTGCACCACCTTGCCACTGTCACTGTGCTGACAAGGTTTTCTTCAGCTGTCAGTTTAGAAGCCCTTCATTTCATCTGACAGCACATAGCTCCATGGTGAGTAGTGGCAAGCAGACCATTTCATCCTTTGTCATGTCTTCATCAATAACAACGATAATAAATTACCTTGGAGGAGAGGGGTGCAGAATAAATGGTAAATATTTGGAGCTAAAGTCTATACTTAGGATCTTCTTTATTGCTTCATGGAATTAGAGGTGAATTCTTGAGCAGCAGGGTTTTTTAATTTGCTGAAAGCTTTTGTTTCTTCTCCGTATCTCAGTCACATGAAAAATTCCTGCATGTGCAGTTTCCTCATTTTCTTCTATGGGTTGGGTCATTACCAGCTTAACAACCCAAAAAGCAAGTACAAATTGTGTCTCGGGGTCTATACAATAAGATGGTAACTTCTTTTTAAAAGCTATAGAGAAATTCTCAGAATAAAAGAGAGTCTTTTTCAGAAATTAATAGCAAGATTTCCCAACATTCAATGGGACACTAGTTCTGTGGCATAATAATATGCATACTTCGGAGTTTCCTGATCAAATCTTAGTTTGGGGAGCACCAAGGTATGTAAAATTAATCAGGTTTCTTTTTTGTAAGTCTTCTTCAGAGGCTTTAATGAGATGAGGCATAGTGTCAAACTTCAAGGGGAAAAAAATAATATACATAGTTTCCTGAGTTTATTTGATCACAAAAACCTTTCTTATAGGCCTACATAGTTCCATGAAACATCGGCTTTGGAAAAGTCTAATGGGATCAGTTAATCCATCAGCTTTTATGTCTAAGGAGCACACTTACACTAGGCTAAAACTCCCTTTCAAGAAACTGACTGTCCAATCTCACCAAAGTCCACATTCTTGGTAAGGAGGTCAGCCTAACAATATTTTAGCAGAAA
The DNA here is from genome assembly GCA_026826555.1 of Tolypeutes matacus. NCBI lineage: Eukaryota > Metazoa > Chordata > Mammalia > Cingulata > Chlamyphoridae > Tolypeutes > Tolypeutes matacus. The sequence goes on along the minus strand of JAKSZT010053801.1, from coordinate 14,637,053 downwards.
AATAATTTAATCCTTGACACTATTAAGCATTTAGCAGTAGCAGTAGAAGTTGCTTATGAGCTGTGGCACAGATGGGCTGCAGGATTTGTGCAATTATCACCTCCCTGGTTGGAATTCTCCCATCTCTCCTATTTAAGAGGAGAATCCAGGTGTGCAAGAATGATGTTACTGCAGAGATAAAACTCACAGTCATCTCTAAAATATGAAATATTGATTCTCAAATGTTGATAACTTATTGTTTAAACAACATCTTATCATTGAGCCTCACACTCCAATATGCTTTGGGGAAGATGAGTGATGGCTTGGAAGATCCTGGAATAGATTTATAGGATTCCAATGGGCTTTCAATGCCAATGAGTGTGTGTGTGCGTGTGTGTACAGAAGAACATACACAAGTTTACACATATGTGCAAATGCTGGATTGGAGTGCTGGGAGGAGAATCCAGAGGGGAAAATAAACTACACTTTCCCACAAATCCTGAATTCTAGTCAGAATTTCATAGACTGCAGTTGTTTTGAAGCTCCCACCTTCCTATTTTACTGGTCTTATGTTTTCAGATTATTATAGACTATGAGAATAAGATTTGGACTCCTGGACTTTTGCCCCTTTGCTACAGAGAAGTCTTCACTTGGATTTACTGCATCTGAAAAAAATGTGACAAACAATTAAATGTCATTTTAGTTATAAACTGAACTAGGAATAATATTTTGAAAATACAAACCAATATGAGAGGCAGCTTAGCAGAGTGATTAAGAACATAGTTTCTAGATCCCTCCTGCTTGAGTTTGAACTTAAGCTCTCTGCCCTATGAACCTACGAACCTAAGCTCTGTGTTCTATGCCTCACCTTCATCATCTGTAAAATGGGCATGGTAACAGCACCCAGATCAGGTTATCATAGGATTAAGTGAATTCATATTTGAAAAACTCTTAAATAGTGCCTAACAAATGTTTATTATACTTTAATATATTTTAAACTATGTTTTTTTTCATTTTTCTTTATTGTATGTCATAATATTCAGAAGTCATTCCACCATTTATATAGAGTAAGCTGGTAAGCAAATGCCACCTGGAGAAAGCAGTAGAAATCATATAGTGGAATTGTTAGTGATAGCAAAGAAGCAGACCCCCTAGTGGACTGCAGGAAGAAAGAGGGGAAGCAGGCATTGAGATTTGTGAAAGAGCCTGCCCCTCCTGCCAACAGGAGAATTGCTGAAAGGGGGCTGAGATGGCAGGTTAAAGGCAAGCAGAGAGCAAAGTAGGTTTCTCTTCATTTCCAGTTGGGCACTGTAGGGGGACTTGGTCTCATGGATGCCCTTCCTTCCTGCCTCCCCACCCACTGACATTAGTGGGTCCTATAAGAGTAAATCTAACAGCTGTGGAATGGTTAGGCCAAGGGAAGTCTACATTGAGTTCCGCAAATTTTCCCTACTCCATTTGGGCACCTAGAAGTTCCTAGGACCCGGGGATGCACCTGTAGAAATGAGCTAACAGTGCCGAAGTGTAAACTTACTAGAGATGTGGCTGGGTGAGAATAAATAGTGAGTTGAGGACCTTAAGCTGGACTGCCTGAGTTAGGGTTCCAACAGAGACACAGCCAGAGACACAGATGCCTTCTTGCAGGGGAGCAGGGGTAGGGGGTGTCTGAAAGACTGAATAGCCAAAATAAGATAGACTGAGTTATCCAAAGTGACATGAAATTAATTTATTCAACTATGTTTACAACTAGATTGGATTATCAGAATGGAAGATGTTTGTGAGTTAGATCAGATAAGTTTTGGAAAAATATAGAAACTACTTTTTTTTTCCACATCCAAGGGTAATTTAAATACCATGGCTGCAATGGAAACATTCACTCAAAAGACATTTCTAGAGAGCCAACAGTGTGCAAGGTATCATGCTAGATGCTTAGGGGGATAGAAAGATGAGTCAGCAAGGGTCCTGCCTTTGGCCCTAGGCACAGAAAAGGAGAGTCCAGGATGAAAAGGGACTGAAGAGCTCATGTGTGATGTGTTGAATTTAAAGGGATGGTTGAAGCTTATGTAAAGGTGTCTGGCAAAGAGTTGGGAATATAAGGCTGGAGCTCAGGAGAAGGAAGAGAGATGAAGATATTTGTTTGGGATCCCATCCATTTAGAGGTAGTTACTAAAGCCATAGGTTACCCAGAGAGAAAAGGGAAGGTTACATTCATTTATTTGTTCAATGAATATGCACTGACACCTTCTCTGTGCTGGTGTAGCAATCAGTGTAAAGGACAGAGAATCTTAGAAGTGGCAGTGGTATTGCCCAAGGAAAGGCCCAGAGTCTCTGCCCAGGAGTGGCAGAGACCACTTGGCTGACCAATTGCCAAATCTTTCTCTTTTTCCTACACATTTGGCAGGACCACCTTTCCCAGCCCACCTCACACTGGTACGGCATGTGACCAGATTCTGGCCAGTGGCATGAGGGGGGTTCGTCATGGGTACCTCTTCCAGCCTGGCCCATAGAAGTCTCAGCCCCTTTTTATCTTCTACATAAAAGTAAAATTGCTTTCTTTCCACAATTGCTAGCTTAATAAAGAAGACACGGTGGGGACACAGGACTGAATTACTATGTGAAAAAGAGTCCCCACCCATCCCCACCCTGCAACGGACAATGACATGAGAACATGGTTGAGAAATTAACTTTTATTGCTAAATCACTAGTATTTAGGATGTTTTCTGTTTCAGCAGCTCATATTATTTACTTTAATACATGCAAACCAAGATTAACCAGGCTCACTAGTTCACTCTAACCAAAACCTGTGGGAGATGGGAAGAGCTACCAGAATGCCAGTTTATTAATTTCCATTGACAAGTGGATATGTCATACAGAACAGAAATTCTCACGGCGACACAACACAAGCCTTCTCTATCTGTTGTCAGGCTGCGTGGGTGCCAAACATAATCAAAAGCCATTTCATCTGCTTACCATGGGAGATCACTACTCAAGGGCTGGAAACATGTGGAGTTCTCACTATCACCATATTCTTGGTCAGTAGAGAGATCCAAAAGGGAATGAGAAGAAAAGGAGTCAGTTGGAATAAAAGTTCCATGGTAAGGAACAAGGACATTCTTCTGAAATATCCAGCTCTTGAGAATAGTTTTCTAGTGTGCCTAGGAATATTTGAAGCTTAGTAACTTCAGAAATTTCCTGTATAGGTGCTGCCACTCCTATTTCCTCCTTTTTATGCTTTTATGGTTGCTTCTTTTCTGACTCCATCTCCGAGTGAAGGACACATTCTTTCACTAACTGTTTTCATACCTTTAATCAGGTTACCAGTCTATAAGCACTGTGTGTTCATTGTACAATTCCCCTAGATTGTAGGGAAAGGCAGTTGGAGAAACCTTTCTATGGCTTCTAAATAGGGCCAGCATTTGGCAGCATCTTAGTGTTGGGGATATAGAGAGGATTCCGGTAGGCGTTTACCCTCAAGGGGCTGACAGCCCAGGAAACACAGACATAAGCACACAAACACCCAGGTTACAATATAGTGTGATAAATGCAGTTATAGGAGCAGGCATGAGGTATATAGAGGAAGATGTGGTTAATTCTTGGTATATGGCAGTAAGAGGAAATAAGAGATGACAACGGAACTGGAAAATGATATGGAATAGGCCCTTCAAATCTATCCCTATTCTGGAAAAGGGAAATATCATAGCAAAGGAACAAAGGCATAACAGGGCTTGGGTATTCAGGAAACTATAAGAAGCTAATTATTTGGGGGGTGTAAGGTGGAAGTGAGGCTAGCCTGATGAGGTAGGCAGAGGTCTTTGCCATGTGGGGCCTTTTAATAAGAACACCTGCACTTAGAGGACAGGCTAAGAAAAGGAACAAAAGAATGATCAACCAGAAAAGGAGGAGGAGCACATTGCGGGGGGTGGGGGGTGGGGGAAAGGGGGTCGGCACTGCTGACTGCAAGGAGGTAGAGGAACCAAACCCCAGCTCTGCCTTTAGCACGTACTTCTCTGTGTCTCATTTTTTCCCCTCATCTGTAATAATGCAGTGATAACACTTCCACATAGAGTTGCTGTGAAGATTACATGTGATTATGTATATAAACTCTTAACACACAATAGGCATTCAGAAACAGTAGCATAAAAAACTGGACTTAGTCATATAATAGTGACATCTTTAATATGCATGTGCTCTGCAATGTCAAAGGGGTTCTACACTGACATCAACTGACTCTCTCACCATTCAGCATCATGTCAAAGCTAACACCCGGGGAAGCTGCTCTAACTGTCACCATGTATAGAATTCATTAAATTCCATATTTTCTTCATATGACCAAAAACCTGTGGGAATATACAAGGACAAGGATGTGAGAATAATGGCTGTGAAACAGGATTTCAAAACATTCCCCACGTTTACTTTTTTTGGAGATTAAACATCTGATTTGACACCTCATGAATCTTGTCCTCTAGGTTTTTTTTAGTTTGGACTTAGCATGGTAACTGATCTGCCTGGGAGAGCAAAACAAAAACCTGCTGTTCCATGTGCATATAGCTGACAGGGATACCCAAGAGGTAAGTTTCTTTTTCAACCATTCATACCACCAAGAAATAACAAGATCCTTCGTCCAGCATAGGTTTTTTCCTCGGATGCAGGTGACAGCTAGTTTAGAAACCAACCTGTCTTGGGCATCTATTTTCTGATATTCATTGTACATACAAATGATGCCTAAAATCAGCATCTCCCACCGTGGCCTCTATTATTAAACTAATTCAGTTCCACAGGTCTAGCTATGGATCTTTTAAACTTCCCCAGCCTCCAGGTCCTGGCACTATGGGTATTTTGCTGGTGTGGTTAAGAAACCCCCCAAAAAGGAGCTTTATTTTTTAAGGTGAAATCCATGTAAGTAATATTCTGTGATTGAAATATGCCCATTGTCTAAACCTTTTTGAGATATACTTTGCAAATTATATATATATATATATATATATTATTCTTTCAGAGAAAATTTACTATATTTTCTATCAAACCTAATCATTTTCCCTCTGACATTAAAATCACCCCTTTGCTTTGCTTATCTTCCACTCTTGCAAGCAGTTACACATAACCCGTTTGGAACAACAGAAAATTTTCCAGGTACAGCGAATCATGGCCAGTCACCCATCTCACTGTTGGTTTTAATGTGTTGGAAAGAATCAGGAGATATAGAGAGCACCCTCCATGCTGGCTTCTGCAGCTGTGCACTTCTGTGAGTCTTGGAACATCAGGCCAAGGAATTGTGCCAATAAACATTTGAAATAGAGGTGCGCACTGTTTTCCCTTCTGACTTGTCCTGCTGTGGCTTCACGTTCATTACTTGAATTTTGTCTTGGTTTTGATAAACTGAGTTGGTTATCTATTATCTTGTTTTCTGGAAGCTCTCCTGAAATACATCTGACGGTAGCTGGGAGCTTTAGTGTTCTAGACCCAAGAAATAAACCCTTATGCGGGACCAAGTGATTTCTCCCATCAAAGATGGGGGGGGGGCTTCATTTAGGTTGTTTTCCCTACTGTGAAGAACCGGGTCCCCAGAGACAGAGCCGGCTATGAAGAGCAGCAAGCTGAAGCAAGACCCTAGGTCTTGTGTTATGTGTGTGCGCGCGTGTGTGTATGCACATCTGTGAATGTAAGTGTATGTGTGTGCGTTCTTGTATGGATTTGGGTGGATCAAGGGAGTATTAGGCAAGGGTGAGGAAGATACTGGATGTGATAACTATGGGTGGAGAAAGAAAGAGGCACTGTCAACTGATACTAAAAAAAAGAATTGGAGTCTCAATAGCAACAATCAACCCACAAAAATTAGTCATGAGGTCAGAGCGAGGGAAGGCATGACATCCCCAAACTGCGTATTTGCCTTGGTGATTTGCTTTCTCTTTTAATGTCCAGTTTAATCTTTGATATTCTTTATTATCTTCTATCATTATATTAATGGTCCTGGAGAAAGATGAGCGATATACAGTATAATTTGTCTACCTTTCCTCTCTTCTTTTATTCTCTTTCTACCCACCTACCAGTATTCAAGCTATTCTGTCTGTAAGAATTTCAAACTTTTTTCTTTGGTTCAGCTTCTATGTCTCCACTTTGCCACTCTGAAAATCACGTATAAAGTACTAATTAATTAGTCATTAATTGTGTGCTCAAAATCTTAATACAGTGTTTAGAAATTTCTTTCATAGAGAAAAAGCAAGATGAGTAAAATCTAAATTATCCCAAGCCCCCTGACACTTCAATTTTTTCTTTTACAATAAGATTGCTGACACTTCTGGTTGTTCTGCTGGATGGTTGTTACGCGTGTGGGTTTGAACTCTCTTTCTGTTCCTCTCTCATCTCAAGATGCTTAATGTCCTAAGACTGCCTCAGGCACTGGGGCGTGGCACAGCTACCCTGAAGTGTCCCCAAAGACTCTCTACTTGGGAATGCCCCATCCATCATACCTATTTTTTCCTCAATTTCCTCACAATCACAATGTTCTTGAACAAAGTTCCACTCCTTTCAAGTTAACTAAATAGGTAAATACATTCAACATCTGGTTCTGACAACTAATGGACTTTCCTTTCATCTTAAATATAAATTTAAAATCATGACTTCACTCAGTTTGCTCCAATAAGAGAGTATGATAGCTTATATCTTCAATATGAACGAGAGAGAGAGATAGAGAAGAAGGTGGGAGGCAGGAAACAAGTGCCTTTTGGAGTCCTTTAAATTGTACCAAATCCATCATCATACCACCTAACATGGGAAGTCACTAGGTAGATGTTATTTCAACTACTTAAGTTGCAGAGCCCTAAGTAGTGAAAACAATGGGGAGTAAGAAAATAGTAGGAGATGCTTGCAGTTGGTGATAGGTTGAGAGTGCCTGTATTCGTCAGCCAGGGTTTTCCAGAAAAACAGAACCAAGAGGAACTATATAAAATAAAGAATTGACTCACCCACTTATACAGTGAATTTAGTGTTTCAACATTATTTCATTTTTATTTTACCCTAACTTTTCCCCATGCTTTTATTAGAATTTCCCCTTAATCTATTTTTTCTTTATTTTTTTAAACAAATCAATTTTATTGATATATATTAATAAAGCATACATTTTATCCAAACTGTGCAATCAATGGTATTTGGTATAATCACATCGTTGTGTGTTTGTCATTTTGTTCATTATTAAAGCATTTTCATTATTCCAATAATAATAAAATAGAGAAACAGACAAGAAAATTATTCACCTCTCAATCTCTCTGTTTCCCCTGCTGTACATAGCTGTTATTTCTGGGTATTCTTCAACAATTATCTGTTTGTTCATTGTTACAGTTGGACAATTTGATGTAATTATGAATTCCAAAAATATAATTGGATCATGCTTGTAAACTGATCTGTTAATCTGGGCATGATTAAATTATGATTAGGGCGTTGACTGGGCCACATCAGTAGGGCATTGAGCCCCACCCCTTGGTGGGTGGGGAATCAAATATAAAAGGCATGGCAAGAACAGAGTTGAAGCAGCTTTTGAGAAACAGTTTTGATGTTGGAGAAAAGGCCCCAGAAGAAAAGTGAGCCGTTCACCTGATAGTCTACAGCTGACCATGTGGAGGAACCAGAACCTGATAGTCTACAGCTGACCATGTGGAGGAACCAGAAGAGCTAAGCTTGGAGAGAAACGGAGCCCCGGGAAGGGAGGAACACAAGAAGCCTAAACCCTGGCAAACGTTGGCAGCTGTCTTGCTCCAACACGTGGCAATGAACTTTGATGAGAAGAAACTTATGCTTTATGGCCTGGTATCTGTGGACTTCTACTCCAAATAAATACCCTTTATAAAGACCAACCCATTTTTGGTATTTCACATTAGCACCCCTTTGGCTGACTAATACATTCATTAAGCAGTTTTATTGAGATATATTCACATACCATATGATCTATGCCAAGTATATAATCAATGTTTTTTTTTTTTAAAGCTGTTAACAAGTCCCTTAATGAAAAATTGTAAAATAAATAGAAAAATAAATTGAAAGAAATTATAAATTTTAAATGAGAGTGCAAGACCAGGTTAGAGTTAATATAATCAATTATAAAAAATAGTACAACAAACATTTATAAATGTAAATAATAATTCAAATATAATAGAAATTAATGATAACGTAATTCTAATTTTTATATTACAGCTCTAACTATTGGACATAATAATCTTTAAGAATGAAATTAATTATTCGTTTAGTTATTTAATTTCCATTTAGGCCATAATTCTTTCTAGATAATCAAATTCCTATTTGGGAATTCTTCACGTCTTATTGGAATGAATTACAGCAGATAATTTGCCAACTCATGATTATGAGGCAGAAAAACTCAAAATCTTATTCAACAATAGTCATGCTAAATCATTATTAATCCAGATCGATTATTTTAATTAAAGAGTATGAATAAGAAAGGGTTAAAGAAAAATCAAGTATCCAAAAATATATCTCTTCTCCAGCTCTCAATTAAAAGCAAGTGTTTGGTTTGTATGAAAAAAAATTACAGAATACTGATCACAGGAACAATTTGCCAGTTGCACTGAGTAGTTATTGTTCATATACTATAATGTTGTTATTTTACATTTATCTGTTCTACACCAGCTCTTTTTTGCTTACTATTTGCATGGAATACCTTTTTCCAACTTTTCACTTTTTATCCTGGTTGTGTCCTTAACTCTGATGTGGGTCTCTTGTAGACAACATATATACTGCTCATATATTTTTAATCCATTCTGTCAGCCTATGTCTTTTGATTGGGGAGTTCAATCCATTAACATTGAGTGTTATTACTTACTTCATCCATTTTGTCCTTCAGCTCTCTGTTGTCATATTATTCTATTGTCTGTCATCTTATCTTTTAATTTATCTTTCCAAATAATCTTCATTTCTAAACTCTCCTCCAAATCTCTTGCCCTTGTTTTTTCCTTTCAGGCTGTAGCACCCTCTTTAGTATCTCCTACAGATCTGGTCTTTTGATAGAATATGTTAATATTCTATCAGTTTTTGTTTGTCTGTGAAGACTTTGAACTCACCCTCATTTTTGAAGGACAGCTTTGCTGAATACAGCTTGGCTGGCAGTTTTTCTGGTTCAGTGTCTTGAATACATCATATTACTTTCTTCTCTCCTCCTTGGTTTCTGATGAGAGGATGGCACTTAATCTTATCGAGTTTCCCTTGTATGTGATATTTTGCTTTTCTCTTGCTATTTTCAGAATCCTCTTTTTATCTCTGATATTTGTCATTCCAAATAATAGGTGTCTTGAGGTAGGTCTATTTAGATTTATTCTGTTTGGGGTGCATTGTCCTTCTTGGATATTGATATTTATGTCCTTCATAAGGGTTGGGAAGATTTTGGTCATTAATTCCTCAAATATTCTTTCTGCCCCTTTTCCATTCTGTTCTCCATCTGAGACACCAATAATACTCATGTTTGTATGTTTTGCATTGCCATTCAATTCTCTGAGATTCTGTTCCATTTTTTCCATTCTCTTCTCTTTCTGTTCTCCTATCTTTTCCAGTTCAGATGTCCTGTCTTCAAGCAATTCAAATCTGCTCATATGTGCCTCTAATGTATTTTTAATCTTGTCCATCGTGTCTTTCATTCCCATAAGGTCTGTTACTTTTCTTTGCAGGCTTTCAAGTTGTTCTTTATGCTCTCCCAGTGTCTTCTTAATATCCTTTATTTCTTTAGTCATATTTTCTTTAAATTCTTTGAAGTGATTTAAGAGAGCTGAGTGATTATCACTGACTAATTCTATTAAATCCTGTATCTCTTCAGGATATTTGATTTGTTCTTTTAGCTGGGCTATTTCTTCCTGTTTTCGTAGTATGGCTTGTAATTTTTTTGCTGATGTCTAAGCATCTGAATATGTTGGTGAATTTACTCTGATGGTTAATTTCTCTCTTTTGCCTATTGTTTTTTCTTTCCACAGCTCTTCTTTGCTATTTGGTTCAACTTATTCTCAGTCTATAAAACCGTGCAGCTTAAGTTTTCAAATCAGTCCAGGGACTCACCTAGTGTGGTACAGATTTTCTCCCAGGGCTTGGATACTGAGAGGACCAACAATTTTTGTTCATGCAATTTCCAGGCTGGTCAGCAGATGGCGCTAGTCAACGCACCTTTCCATGGAGGTATTTCAGTCTTGACTTTCCTGTGTTCCTGTGTTGAATCTCCAGATTGGAGGTTCAAAGCTGGCTCTGCTGGTTGAATTCACTGAAGCAAAGCACCCCGGCCTCCCCTCCCTTTTCCTTTGAAACAGCTGACAGGAAGAGAGATGTCTGCTCCCCTCTGAGTCAGCTGCAGTGAGCTGGGGTTTTACCCCAGCTTAATATCTTGGGGTGGGGGAAGGAACCCCTTCCCAGGACCCCTTCCCAGCCACCATGGGAGCTTGTCGTTTGGCTGCTTCGTCTCTCTGTCCCTCACCCTCCTGGGAGTTGTGCTGCACTGTCCTGGTCTACTGAACCCCAAAGCAGGCCCCTCAGACAGCTTTTAGCTCTTTCTCCATTGTTTTTGTGAGAGCATTCAGTTATGCCTGTTAGTCCATAGCCATGTTCCCACAATCCTCCATTTATTTTTAAAGAAGCTTTTGATTACATAAATGTTACATTGAAAATATAGGATATTTCCATATACTCCACCCCCTCCCCATCCCCCACTTTCTCCCATTAACATCTTTCATTAGTGTGGTACATTTGTTACAATTGATGAAAACATATTGAAGCATTACTACTAATCATGTAGTATACATAATGTAAACCATGTAACTCTAGTTTACATTATGGTTTATACTTTCCACCACACTATTTTACAGGCCTTGACAAAATGTATAATGGCCTGTATCCATCATTGCAATAGCACACAGAACAATTCCAGTGTCCCCAAAATGCCCCATGTTACACGTATTCTTTCCTCTCCCTGCCCTCAGAACCTCTGGTGACCACTGCCTTTATATCAATGTTTCAAGTTCTTCCATTACTAGAATAATAATCCTACTTTAGTCCATAGTTCCATTTCCCCCTTATGTTTGTTCATTCCTCAGTCTTGAGGATTTGGGGATGGTGAGGCCACTCTGCTTCTATCCCCTTAATAATCTATTTTTAATTCCACAGGAGAAGCACCCTCCTTCTGGGTAAACCCAGGACTATAATACTTAAAGTTACCTTAGCTTTAAGAGTCTTCTTAAGATATATCAAGGTGGTTAGCTATGAAATGTTAAGTTCATGAGTCTTTGTTTATCTGGATTTTCTCAGTTTTTACAATAGGCCAGATATTATACTTTTATAACAGGGAAAAATATTGTTAATTACCATTTTAGACAATCAAAATATATAAAAGAAAAGAAAACAGACAGAAAGAGAGATGGAGGAGAGAGATAGACAAAGGCAGAAAGAGAAAAAAGAAAGAAGAGAAAAAGAAAAAAAGAAAAAAAAAGATTCTGTCCCAGACCTTGAGAAGTACATAGTTGGACTGCTGGACCATATGGTTGTATGTGAGAGTGATGTTTCCATGTGCTATTTCTCACACAATTAAAAATATAGTCATTTTATAAAAGTTTGTTGTTGTTGGCCTGTCCCCCCACCCCCCACCCAAGGACTGCTCAACCAAGATGTCCTTGCAGTCTTTCAGGGCATTCCAGCATATGGACTTATCACTTTGCCCCTCTCACATGCTGCTTCCAAAGTGACACCCTGTATGCTCCAGTTCCTTCTGAGCTTTCCTGTCCCTTTTACCTAAAAAGCAAAACCGATCACAATTTAGTAAAACAATCAGGAAGTAACTGTTGACTGTATTCTTTAAAGGTTCTAGAAACATCTTAACTTGCATAGCATATTTCAGGTACTCAATAAATATTTGTTGAGTGAATTATATAATTGATCAAAACTTTAATTAATTCTCTAAGTAAATGCAAGCAAGGTTTTACTTCAAATTTAAATATTGACTCCTTAAATATTGACTACTTAGCAATAGCTCTGTCATTCATAATATTTTTCAAGACCATAGACTGAGATATACTTAGGAAAGTTTCTTGAGAGGCATATACTATACAATGAAAATGTACAGTTCATTATGGTGGCCACTAGCCACATATGGCTACTGAGCTCTTGTAATGTTGCTAGAATTAATTGAATGTGCTGAAAGTTTCAAATACATACAGGTTTATGAGTTATCTCATTAATAATTTTTAAAAATCTTGATTATATGTTAAAATGATAGTAGTTTGTATATGTCAGGTTAATTAATTTCTTTGGTTTCTTTTTACTTTTAAAAATATGGCTACTAGAAAAATTTTAAATTGCATATGTGGCTTGTATTATATTTCTATTACATAGTGCTATTACAGAGCAGTTATTATTTTATTTATTTATTTTATTTATGTTATTTTTTTGTTTCTTTCTTCCCCCACCCTGAGATGGCTCCCTCATTGTGTCTGCTAATTGTGTCTGCTTGTTGTCTCTGCTCATTGTTTCTACTCATTGTGTTCACCGGTCTTCTTTATGAGGCACTGGGAACCGAACCCTAGACTTCCGATGTGGGAGGCGAGTGCCCAACAGCTTGAGCCATTTTTTAAAGGGAGGAGGGGTTTTAAGACATAGTTTTAATGTGATTTTTTATTGAACTACTGAAAAATCTTTTTTGTCTTCCTTCTGCTGGGAGTTATATTATACATCCTCACGTCTCCTCTTGGTAATATAATGTTAATTTGATAAGAAGGCGATAATAAGGTCAACTAGCTATATCAAAGTAATACCAGATTTATGGACTTTACAGGACATGGTATAGGTTAGAAGTTTAGGGGTTAGCAGTAAAAGAATTTTATTTAGATAAAATGACTGGAGGAGTAAGCCCAAGGGAGCAGAGAACATATATGTCTGTCCTGAATTTCTAAATATATGTCCAGAAGGGAGGAAATATTGTTCAGAGAGGTTTTTGTGAGTTGGTACAGTGGAATATTTTATTTTCAGGTGTGACTAAACCATTTGGTATCTAAAAATCCTACACATCTCTTTTAACAAATAAGTACTTCTACAAGTGAAGTACTTGCTGGAAGCTTCAATCTTAACCTACCATCAAAACCTTGACTAAAATGAATATTATTTGCAGATAACCAAAGAGAATACTAGCTGTTTATTTGCGCATATTCTGGTTGACAACTATAAAACATTTGATGAGCCTAATTCCTCATCAGAATGTCCTTACTTAACTACAGTTGTATACTATGATCTCAATTATCTTTAATCAATAGTTGATATAAGAAATGATCATGTAATATACATGTGAAAACTTTTTTTTTTTGCAAAACAGATATTGTCCTTCCACTGGATTTCTAAAAGTTTTTATGATTAGCATCCACATGAATAAATTGTCCTTAATTTGAAGCCTGTAAAAAAACTTGTTCTCTCCTTAAAAATGAGTATCTTTCCTTCTACTAGACAAAAAGATCCCATGACACTGTTCTTTTACCTTAGGTGTTCATAAGCTCAGAATTAATTTAGTGCTTAATTGTGGAAATACTCTAATTTCTGATTCTTCATAAATTGATCTTTCCCTGACTCGTCCCCACTCTCTTCTTTTTATTTGAAACACCCTGGGTACGTAGTTGTAGTGGGGGCCCTTAGCGAGCTGCGGTTGTACCCTGGCGTGTAAACTAGTCACCACCCACCCTCCTCCTCCAATCTAGCCACACATGGAGCCCTGGGAAAGCTTTGACTCTGTCCTCCCTTAGGATTCAGCCATGTACCCACTCGTCTGATGAAACATGTGCGGGTATCAGAAGCCCCCATGGATATGTAACCTATTAAGTGATGTCTGAATATACTACAACCTCAAAGAAAAAGCACCAAAACATCAATAACAACAAAAAAGATTGTTCTCTAGACTAGTGATATACAAAGTAAAAAAAAGTGATAGTTAAAAAACCTTGACATTAAAAACTTATTGTGTAATGAAGTTCTGTCCTGAAACTTTTTAAATAATCTTCACTAGTCTACAAGGCCCTAAGTGATCAGTTTTCGACCTACTAACTCTTCAGCATCATCTGGTACCACTCCACTTATTCAGTGCTCCAAGCATACTGTCCTTTATGTTCCTCAAAATGGCCAAGCTCATTTCTGCCTCAGGGACTTTGCACTAGCTGTCCTCTACCTAAGACACTCTTTCCCCAGATCTTCTTATGTCCAACTCCTTGTTATTCAAGTTTCAGCTCAAATAGCATTCAGAGAGGCCTTTTCTAACCCTATTTGAAAAAACTCTTGCACCTTTAATACCTCTCTGTCATGTTATTTTTCATTGCCCTCATTACTACCTGAAATTATATTTGTTCATTTCCCTCTCTTTGAAATGAAAACTACCTGAGATTAGAGATGTTGTCTTGTTTACATCTCTATACTCAGCACCTGGGAGAGTACCAGGCATATGGAAGGTTGTCAATAAATATTTGTTAATCCATTTATTTGTTCATTTATTTATGTCTTAAGTCAGATTCTCCAGGAAACAGACTCTCAGATGGATAGTTAACTGAGGAGAGAGGACTTGGGGTAGACACCTGTAGGACAGTGAAGGATGTAAGTTGGACAGAGGGAGGAGTTGAACCTTGATGCAAGTACAACAAAGCTTTGGTCAATTCCACAGGAAACTCAGGACCTGGGATGTCCTTTCATGGTTGTCCCACCTTGAAGCAAGGGGGCTAGTTTTTCACACCTTCTTCATCAACAGGTTATTGTATATGGCTGCCCCTAGAAAAGGGGTGTGATCTTTGGCCCTCAGGGCAATTCCTGGAGGGGATCTCAGCTGTGACTAGTCAGCCACCAGCACTCACAACTTCTGTCCTGAAAGGGGGTGTGGTAGGAATCAAGGCTGCACACCCCATCACCCACTATAATTCAACACCCACTGAGTGCCAAGAACTGTTCTAAATGCTGATTGTGATAGTTTGAAGTTCTTTTGTGAATCCCAGAAAAGATTATGTTTTTGAACTAATCCATTCCTGTGGGTGTGAGACCCATTGATTGCATTAAATTCATTTAAGGGGCTTTGATTAGATCACTTGTTTAGATCATTTTGATTGGATTAGGTCAGTGAGGCATGACTCAGGTTGAGTCTCCACCCCTTGCTGGGTCTTATATAAACTGAGTACATACACAGAGAAAGAAGAGACACACAGAAAAGGGAGCTCTGCCATTTTGTCCCAGCCATGTGAGAGAGAGGACTCCAGGTTCATCTACAGCTGCAGAAAGACAGAGAATCCCTGAAAGGTTCAAAGAGATGAGGCCAGGTGGAGATGTCTGATTGCCCACAGCTGAGCTCCAGGAGAAACTAGAGAGAGACTGGAAGACCTGTCATCTTGCCTCACCACATGGCAGGACTCCAGGATCTGCTAGCAGAACTTTGGTAGAAAATCATCCCTGAAGATGCTTGATTTGGACATTTTCACAGCCTCAGAGAAGTAAGCCCACTTAAATCCCCTTTATAAAAGCCAACCCATTTCTGGTATTTTTACATTGCCAGCTTTTGGCAAACTAGGACACTGTGAACATAGCACTGAACTAAAGGAACAAAACCCCTTGGTCTCATGGAGCTTATATGCTGGTAGATGAATGGATGAGTCAATCTGTGTGTACATTATTTGTATTTTAATATTCCCCTCACTATAATGGAACAGCTTTTGAATTATAAACAGTTGAAGAACTGTAATCCCTAAGGAGCCTAATAAAGAGAGAAAAAAATGAGTCCTTTGATGGAAGCACATATAATCTTATCAGAGCTAAACTCTTTATTGGGGTTAGGGTGATAGGGCCCTAATTCATCACACTATATAATTGGAGTAACTTGTCAAAAGTGTTCCATGAGATGACTTGTTCATTCATTCATTCAATTACATATATCTGGTGCTTTCCATGTATGTGTTAGGTACTTGTCATGGGCCTTGGGGATGAAGATGTGACTAAGACTAGTCCTCCACTCCTCCAGACACATTCCACCCTCACAGAGCTTACCAACTATGAATAGGCAAAGAAGCAGCTGTAATAGAATGTGATGGGAATTCCAGGGACAATGAGAGCACCTAGGAGAGGTCAGGCAGGATTTGGTGATTTCCTGGGAGAGGAAGTAGGGAGGCTTCCTGGAGAAAGAAATATCTAAGTTGAAATCTGAATAATGGCTGGAAAAGAGGGTTGCAGAGGCATGCTGTAGACAGGGATCCAGCAAAGCAATAGCACTGAAATGACATTCAGTTCTTCAAAACCTGAAAGTAGGGAAGCGGCTGTGGCCCAATCGATGGGGCTCCCGTTTGCCATGTCGGAGGCCCCGGGTTCGGTTCCCGGGGCCTCCTGGTGGAGGCGGGCCGGCCCGAGCGGCGTGGTGAGCTGACGCAGCAGGACGGCCCGTCAGGGGAGGACGGGCAGACACAGAGAAACGCAAGCGGGCGGACGCAGCGAGCACAAGCAGCAGTGGGGGATGGATGAATAAATAAATAAAATCTTTAAAAAAAACAAACAAACAAACAAAAAAAAAAACCTGAATGTAGTCAAGAAGACAGGAACAAAGAAGGTAAGGAGGAAAGGCAGCATGAGATGGGGCTGGAAATGTAGGAGAGGTCAGATCATAAAGGCTCTTATAAGCCTTGTTATGATGTATGAACTTCACTATAGTGTTTTTAAAAAGTAGGAGAGATAACCAGCAAGAACTGGCAAAACTCTTTCTAAAAGCTCCAGAAAACACTTAAAGGATTTCAATAACAGGGCAAGCAAAGAATCAAGATAAAGGACACTTAAAAGCAGTAGGGGAAAAAAAAGCTGTAGTATTTCCTAGCACCCTAGCTGGTCCTTCTCCCAGTCCTTTACTGGCCGGGCAGGGAGCTGGCTTACGGATCTCTTGTCCCAATTCTGGAGAAAACAGAGTAGCCCTCATGCACATTTTAGGAGCATGTATGTCTGGCCCAATCTGTCTGGTGGTCGTCTGAGGGACTCACTGTCCCAAAACTTGTCCTGCATGTAGAAGGCAGCTCACAGGGCTCTCTTACAGAATGCTGTGGGAGAGAAGCCAAATTGTACTGCCTGAAGCAACGGATTATTTGTTATAGGACAAACAGTGCAGTGCCTGGGATCATGAGAAAACTGTTTCCTGGGGAAGAGAGGACATTTTTATCCATGTAAACAGGGGAGTTCCTGGGGCCACAAGCATGTGTCCAAGACAAGAGGCATGTACACAAAGTATCAGGGAGGCTTCTGCACTTTGGTCTGGAGCTATTCTCCAAACTCAATAGTGTGGATAAATCCTGAAGGATAGCACTCACACAGATCAATCTGCAAAGACTAGGAAAGGTGTTTTCTCACTTTTTTTTTTTTTTTTTCTGTCATAACACTAGCTGGATACAAGCCTAAGGAACAGATACCTCAGAGTCTAAATTCCAGCAATAACACACTAAAATATCAAAATGTTCAGGTTTCATCAAAAGATTACAGAGCATATGAATAGACAGGTCATGATAGCCCAGGCAAAGAAGAAGATTAAAGCATTAGAAACTATCAATGAGATGAATCAGACCTGGGATATTTCAGAAAAAGAATGGTCCTAAGTATGCTCAAAGAGCTAAAGGATAATATGGATTTAAAAACTAAAGGAAATTGGGAAAATGATAGATGAACACAAAGAGAATATCAATAGAGATAGAAATTATCAAAGGAACAAAATAGAACTCAAAACCACAATAAAAGAAATTTAAAATTCCCTACAGGGGTTCAACAGCAGATTGGAACTGGCAGAAGAAAGAATCAGTGAACTTGAAAAGAAGACAATTGAAACCATCCAGCCTGAGAAGCAGAAAGAGGAAAGAATGAAGAAAAGTGAACAGAGCCCCAGGAACCTGTGTGACACTATCAAGCATACTAAGATATACTTTGTGGGAGTCCCAGAAGGAGGAGAAAGAGAGAAAGGGGCAGAGAGAATAGTCAAAGAAATAATGATTGAAAACTTCCCAAATTTAATGAAAGACATGAATATACACATCCAAGTTTCTCAACAAATTCCAAACAGGATAAACCCAAATAGACCCACACTGAGCCAAGTTATAATCAAACTGTCAAATGCCAAAGACAAAGACAGAATTCTGACAGCCTCAAGAGAAAAGCAACATGTCACATAAAAGGGAACCTCAATAAGATTAGATGCCAATTTCTCATCAGAAATTATGGAGAAAAGAAGGAAGTGGGATGACAGTGCTGAAAGCAAAATATGCCAGCAAGAATTTTACATCCAGCAAAACAGTCTTTCAAAAAGCATGTAAACAAAAACTGAGGAAATTTGTCACCACTAGACCAGCCCTTCAAGAAATGCTAAAGGGAGTTCTGCAGGTCGAAATGAAAGGACACTAGACAATTGACTGAATTCACATGAAAAAATAAATCTCTCCAGGGAAAATAAAGACATGGGTAAATATAAGTACCAGTACTATTGTATTTTTGATTTGTAACTCTACTTTTTACTTCCTATAGGATCTAAAAGACAAATGTATAACATGTAATGATAAATCAATGGTTTTGGAATCATAATGTATAAATACATTGTTTTTTAAAACAATTTATTGAAGTATATCATTCAGAAATGAACATACACAAACAATAAGTGTTCTGTAAGCATTGTGAATTTACCAAAACAGACATGCATAACATCACACAGGGCTCCCACACATCACCCCACCACAAATACTTTGCGTTGTTGTAAACATTTGTTAACAAATTATGAAAGCGCATCATCAAAGTATTACTACTAACTATCATCGGTATCTTACTCCCCTATACTTTGTTTTTTAAGGATTAATTAATTAATTAATTAACTTTCATCCATTTTTATCCCACCCACCCCCCGTATCTGCTGTTTCTGTGTCCATTCGCTGGGTAATTCTCTGTGTCCATTTCCTGCCCTCTTCTCATCCTTCTTCTTCTGTCTTCACTGGGATTTGATCCTCGGAACCTCTGATGTGGGAAAGAAGCATCTTACCACCTGCACCACCTTAGTTCCTGGTTTTTTGGCACGTCTCGTCTTGGCTTTCCCTTGTGTCACTCTCCTGTTATGTCATCATCTTGTTGTGTGGCTCGCGGGTCCTGGCGGCACACTGCACATGGGGTCTGGTAGGCTCACCTGCTTGCAGGGCCTGATGGCGCACCCACACGCGGGGCCTGATGACCCACGTACCTTCTATATTTTTCTTTTTTTTCTTTTTACTGGGAGGTCCCAGGGATTGAACCCGGTTCCCTCCATATGGGAGAGGGACACCCAATCATTTGAGCCACATCCATCCCCCTGCTATATCTCTTAAGGTTGATCAAAGGTACCTAGAGTTACAGTCATTTCCCACACAGGATGGTCATATAATAAATCAGGCTTAGTTTATCACCAGCATTCTAAAAGCCAGACCTAGGGAGAAAAACTAGGTCTGGGGACATATGCATGGTTTCTAATATAGTGAATGTTTAGCCTACCCTGATTATCACAAAATCAGGACAGTGAGAATATTCTCAGTAAATACATAATTTTTGACAAGAATTATATAAAGGTGTGGGGAGCAGAGGTATATAGGAACATAGTTTATGTATGTTTTTGAAGTTATTAAGTTGGAATCAAAGCAAATGACTGTTACAGATTTAGGATGTTAAATTTAAGCCCTGTTATAGTAACCACAAAGAAAATACCAGAGAATATGCAAACTCATACAGACAGAAAATAGAGTACAGGTTACCAGGGGTAGGGAGCAAGTGCAATTGAGAATTTATGCAAAATGACTATGACTATAGTGTTTCTGTTTAGGGTGAAGGGAAATTTCTAGTAATGGATGGTGGTGAAGGTACTGCAACGTTGTGAATCCTACTGAATGGTATGCTTGGGGGGGGTTAGTGTGGGGAGAATTATGTTGTATATATGCTTACAAAATTAGAAAAAATAAATAAATTGAAACTAAAGAGATAATCAAACACAATACATGATACTGGATGGGGTCTAAGAATGGACAAGAAAAAACTCAAAATGAAATTATTGGGATATAAGAAAAAATTGGAATATGGAATGTCAGCTTTATATCAATGTTAAATTTCTTGAACTTGGGAACTTCACTTAAGGTGATTGAATAAGTGAATATCCTTGTTTGTAGGAAATGTATATGTAAGTATTATATGTCTAAGGAGTGAGAAGTGTGAACATTTGTGAACAAATGTTCACAAATGTTCAGAGGTTTTATATATATATATATATACATATATATGGAGAAAGAGAGAGAGAGAGATGATGATAGATAGAATGATATGGCAAAGGTGGCAAGTTGGAGTTCTCTATATGGAGTTTGTATTATTTTTACAACTGTCCTGTAGATGTGAAATTATTTCAAAATAAAAAGTTTTAAAAAAATCTGGGGTGATGCCTCCAGTTAGGTGTCCTACCATGCCCTAAAATCCAATAATCAAAATATTTGTTTCTCAAACTATTTTACCACAGAATTCCCCACATAACTTTTTTGTTGTTGCTTTTGTTCATTTCCTAGAACACCTATCCATATCCCCAGGATAGTGCGCTTCATTGGGAGATGCTCTCTTGGCCTCTGTCCCTTCAGTTTCTCTTCCATTGTTTTCTTTGGCCCATATATTATGCATGATTCTTGTCATCTCATCTTCCCTCCTTAGTCTCTGCCACTCCAATAGATACTCCATTATGTGATGGGGTAACTGATTCTTAAAATATATTTTATTCCTTTACCTTCCATACTCAAGAGGCTCTCTGTAGCCTGACCTATAACTTCTAAACACCTCAGCCTGACATTCAAACTCCCCAGCCTTCACTCCTATTACCCAATCAAGTTTGCAGGCTCTCCCCTAGCATATGATTGGCTCATCCCTTCCTTTGAAGATATCCTGTCTCCTACTCCTCTCTGACAAATCATATCTTACAAATTATCTCAAAACTCAATTCCACCAGAACGTTTTTCTATATTAGCATAACTCATCCTATCTCTTTAATAAATCAACACATATAATACAGGGAAACAGAGTTAGTGAATAATGGAAGGTATAACTGGATGGGAACAGGGCCTGGCACATAGTAGGTGCTATTTTTTAAGCATTCTATATGTAAACGACTAACATTAGGCATTATGTGTTATAACAACAATAAAAGGCTAAATACATTCCTTGCCTTTAATAAATCTTATTCATGGCACCTTAAAGTTAGAAGGGAAGAAAGAGATTATCTGATCTAATCATCACATTTTAAAGATGAGCTAAAGCCTGGTGACATTAAATGAGTTTCATAAGGTAATACATGTGGCAGAATTGAAGCAAAAGCTCAGGACACTTGATTCTCAACCTGGCACACATTTCACTTTCCCAAGCTAGCACTCTTGGTGTCTCTGTGTCTGTGAACAAATGGTGAACAAATGGTGACCTAAGTTATCACACAACTGGGGTGCCGGTTGATAAGAATTTGAAGTATTCATAAAAGGGAAGAGAACACTTTGGGTGGTGGCATTCAGTAGGAGCTAGGGATGATGGGACACTCAAAGAGTTGGTAAGATTTAGAAAAGTGAAGGTTGTATGGTGGCAGAGTAAGCATTTTATTTGGCAGAAATAAAAATAAGCAAAGGTATGTTTTGGGAGGCAATACAGAGACAATCCAGTTGGAGACTAGAAATAAGGCTAACAGTAGACTGTCCTGTGTACCTCAGGTGCTTCCTAATGTCAGGATTTGATTCTTTCATTTATTCCACCAGCACTTTGTAACCTGGAGTCTGAAAAAGAGTCCTGTGTAATAATGGCACTAAATATTTTCAAAAGGGAGAGAAAGAGCCATTCATTCACTGCCCCGCAGCTATCATGATGAGGCCTGCTGTGCCAGTTTGTTTGCCAAGGATGAGAGGCTGGCTTCAGGGTCCCCCTTTTAACTATGTTGCCATGAACTCTCTTCTCTTACTATGAATATTCGTACGAGAACTTTGCAGCTATTTTAAGTACTTTGTGTAAGTTGGCCTTCTTGGATGATACCAGGGCTTCTTGTATTCTTGAAATTAGCTGGTTGTGGCAATTTTTAGGATGAAGTACCTTCTGGTAATTAAAATCTGATAAGTAGTTAAGAATGGAAGTATTCCAGGAGGGCAAAGCTCTGCAGAGGTTACCTGTGCACTGGGGTTGTGAGAGTGACTCGTTGTGCCTTCACACTTTCAGTGTCTGGGCTGTCACAGAACACAAATGCATTAGTATCAAGGGATGATGTCAATGATATTGAATGCTATCAAGAAGTAATGGTCTCCCATTAGCAGGGAAATCCTTAAACAGTCCAAAATCATTCATCAACACACTCATCAAAGCCAATGCAAGAAATTTATTTCCAAAGTGGGAAATATTTATTCCATGTTGCTGTCCCCAGATGACGCTCTTACTTGTATAATTCCATATGTAAATGATATAGCAGCTCTTGTTCTATTGGACACATATACTTGGCAGGAAGAGAGGAACAGTTTCTACTTATGCCTTATATTATCTCTATCCCAATTGGCTCAGAGAACTGTTTTTGTTTTTATGTATCATAAATCAGATGACACAGAAAAGTCATTGTAAAAACAAGTTTTTGCACTCTTATCAATAGGGTCAGTTGTCTCAGGAGGTCAAAGACTGGTTTAAATTTTTTTAAAAAAACTATCACCACTTTATATGTGGTGCTAGTTAATGGTGTGCATTTGAATGCAATTGTTGAGAGATTTGGAATTCCAGAAAATGAGACACTTCTGAATGACGCATGAATAAAAGGGGAAATATCTACCAGTTCTTTGCTTGATGCTTTTTAATGATACAACAAAAGTGGGAGATTCACACTTGCTATTTCATGTCTTCTGGATGACTCTGACAGTTCATATAAGATCGATAGATTGAGAAACCAGTGAAAACTAGACAAGTTGCCTGTGCCCTTCTTACGGAGGTCCTTTATAGGTCCTGAGGTTCCAGCTTATGTTCCCATGGCTTTCTCATAGTGAATGAACACTTCTAGTTTGCCATATTTTCTGGCTTTTCTAGGGTAGGGACACAGTCATCATAAACTTCTACCCTATAACTCATGTAGCAGGTTTATAGGAAATCAGCCCCATTATGTGGTGGTTTAAACACTGGCTTCCTATCTTGTGCCTCTGTACTTGCTTTGTGTTAGTTTATTAGCCATAAGTGAGTTCTTTGGAGCCAGGGAACAGGCTTTGCCATCCTATTCATTTGAGAGACAGGCAAACATCTCCCAAAATTCAGATCCCTTGATTGAAACCCCACAACCTCCTGCTGGATTTCTTGACACCAACTGATGATTACCCTGTTATCCTCCATCCATGACCTAATACCTTGGTCTCCTCTGACTATGTCTTTCTACTCTATAAGACCTCCTGTTCTCTGGGTCAGGTGCTCTCTATCTGACCCATTCTCTCCATGCACCAAGCCTCAGTTTTAATGGACAAGATTTTTAGGACACAAATACTTCATTTGATTTAATTGTTGTTCCTAAACATTCTTTTAGCTTTACACATCACTGTACTACTTCCAATATTTATTTTTTTATATAAAAACATTTATGGTTCCTATATTATGCTGGGCACTGGAGCTGGGACAAAGAATAATAGGACGTGGTTCTGTCCCTGAACATGCTCACAGGCTAAGGTAGCATTCTGTATGATAATATCTTACATTTATATAACACTTTAAAATTTGCAAAGAAATTTCACACGTATTTCTTGAGCATTATGCTATAAGCTATAGAATAATTGACTTTCCATATTCAAGACCACAAATACTCCAAAGGAATCATGAAACTAGTTTTCCCATGATGTAATTCAGATTCATACTGGAGAAAACCTTATAAATGTAATGAATGTGGGAAAGCCTTCAGCCAGAATCATCACCTTTTTCAACAGGCAAGAATTCATACAGGAGAGAAATGCTATAAATATTTCATTGCCTGACCAAAGTGGTTTCTTGACCTAAATTAGCTGCCGAAGTTTCTATTTAAAGAGGCCTCAATTCAAGATCATTTAAAGCCTTAATTCCAAATTAATCTCTTTTAAATTGAGAGATTATGCAATTTACACTTTTGAAATATGACTTACATAAGTAGCTTAGTGCAAGCCCAGTTGTTCAGCCTATAGGAAGGCCATCAGGATCACATGTTTTTGTGTGTGCATATTTTTGTGAAAACTGACACATGGTTAATTTTCACTAGGATCAGCTAAGGCATAACTGTGCCATTGGAAAGTATGAAAACCTGAAAATGTTCTGTTATCTATTTGATCAATTGAAAAAAAAAATGCTTCTAAGAGTTTCAAGCAATGACAAGAAGTGCTAAATTCAGAAAGGTGTGATGGTAGTGTCACTTTATGGAACTACTCATTTTAACTCTATACCCTAGGTTCTTTATTTACTTTTGGATAATTTGCTAGCAATTATAATGTAATATAGGAGCAACTTAGGGCCATGTGTACAGTCTTGAGCTCAACAGGTGGGTTTTTAATGGAGGAAAATAGCAAAATCAAGATCAAAACATCTCTTGCATCTTGGCAACCTGGGGGTGCTCAGACCCCTCAAGGTAACTTTGAAGATGACTACTCAGCTAGCAAAATATAATTGGCTTTGAATCAATACATTTAAAAGAGCAACTTGGGTTGTCAATCACAGTTATAAATCATTTGGGGATCATCTGTTGAATTATTTAAGAATTCCATGTCCTTCTTTACAATTCAGTCCTTAAAGTTGGAGTTAGAAAATGCTCATGAAATAATATTTTAGCATAATACTTTTAAAAAAGAGCCATTCTGCAAAAGCATAAACTCTGGTAAAAGAGTCAGGAGTTCAGATTTTGAATGTTGTCATTGTATCACTAAAGTTTCAATGTAAAAATGTTCTCCCTCCAAAAATCAGGAATATGTAAGGGAATGATGATGGGTGGGGAAAATACTAAACAGTAAGGTATGGTGTGATAGCAAGAAGACAATATCCGAACTAAGAACTAAATGAACAGAAGGAACCAACAACTTGAGGAACAGAGAGAAAAGAATTTTATCAGAGGGACCAGCAAGGGCATAGGCCCTGGGGCAGAAAACAACTTCATTTGTTTCAGAAACACAAAGGCCAGTGTAAAAATACTCGAAAAAACACAAAGTAAGTTGAATCCAGCAGGACATTATGAAATCACCATCAAGTACATTATGCTTCAACATTAGCAAATATATCAAGGCAATTCACTGAATTAAAAAAGGAAAGCCAGGTTATTATCCTAGGAAAAGCTGAAAACAGCATTGAATCCTATATGAAACCCATTCTTGGGAGGAAAGGGGAAAACTTAGGAAATAGAAACATAAGAAAATGTCCTTAACTTAATATTTATATATATATATATACATATATATATGTGTGTGTGTGTATATATATATATCTCTCAAACATCTCTAGCAAATTTCATACTTAAGAGAGAAATATTAGAAAAATTTTTGTTTAAAACAGCAATGTTAACTCTCATGCTATTACTCAACATAGTCCTGAAGGCCATCATCAACAAAATAAGACAAGAGAAGTTATATAATTATTGGAGAGGAAAAGACAAAACTGGCAGAAAATAGGATTGTCTACCTTGAAAACCTAAGAGAATCACCTTACATGCTATTACAACTTAAAAGTGTTCATCAAAGAGGTACCATGTACAGTCAAGATCCAGTGAAGCAATAGCTTTCCATATAGCAGCAATAAGCATTAGAAAATGTAATTTTTAAAACAGGATTCCAATTCACAATAGCCACAGTAACTAGAACATATCCAAAGATAAACTTACCCATATATATACCTTCATAGAGAAAACCATAAAATTATGTTGAAGGCTGTAAAAGTAGGTTTCAAATAAATGGCAAAACAAAATGGTGATGTAAAGGCTCAATATTATAA
Source organism: Tolypeutes matacus (assembly GCA_026826555.1). Taxonomy (NCBI): domain Eukaryota; kingdom Metazoa; phylum Chordata; class Mammalia; order Cingulata; family Chlamyphoridae; genus Tolypeutes; species Tolypeutes matacus. The sequence continues at coordinate 14,611,100 of JAKSZT010053801.1, read as the reverse complement.
AACTGAAAGTAAAGTTCTTTCCAAACATATCTACAAATGCAATGCAATCCTAATAAAAATTTCTACAGCATTTCTCATAGAAGTGTATATGTGCAAAAAATTTTTAGATGGTTTTCAAAGTCTGGTATTATATAGTAATGAAAAACAATGTGGTTTTGATATAAAATTAAATAAATAGAACCATGAAACAGACTAGAGAGTCCAGATGGATGCATATGCATGTCTACACATACATACAATTCTATATATATCTACATATACATACAATTCAGTCTCACATAGAGGATTACACTACATATATTATTTTAGTAAACAATAGCAATAGAGTTTCAATTCAGTGGGAAAAGGATGACCAGTCAGTAATGGTGTTGGGATAACTGATTATTCACTCACAAAAATAAATTTTCAGTGGATTCAAGAACAGTGTGTATTTGTGTGTACATGTACATGTACATTTACCTTGAAAAGTATTTGTATGTGTACACAAGGAGGCATGTACAAGGAGGCACTCTTCATGATCATGTTATTAATGAACTATCAGGAGCACTGTCCATCAATACTAGAACCATGAACCAAATTATGGCATATCCAAATAAGGAATGTTGTACAATAGATAAAAGAATAAAGTATAAAGTACATTCATATGTATACACACATTGAAAGATCTCAAAGTCATTCTATTTAATTAAAGTTAAAGCAATTTATAGAAGATATCCAATGTTATACCATTTAAATAAGTGAATAAAATCATTCCACACTATACTACTGATTAACATATATATATAAATTAACAAATATCCATATAAATGCAAGAACATATATCTCAACTTGACTTCAATGGTTTCCTTTGGGGGGTGGACTACTCAGGGTTTTCAAGGTTGCATGTCAAATGATTACTTCAAGTCCTATGCTATTTCATTTCCTAGGCAGAGTAATGAGAAGATTGAATCTTATCTCAGAAGAATCCCTGGAAATTAAAATTCAAGATCTTGAGGGCTAATAAATTGAAATGAATCACAGAAGGCTAAAATCTACCAATATTTTCATCACTTTCTGTTTTAATATTTTGGAAAAATAATGTGAGGGGTAAGAAGGAAAGAAGAAGCCTAACCAATTGATTTTGCTTTGGCAGAATCATTCATAATCTGTTTTCTTATTTTATTAGGACATATGTTATTCTAATGGTTATATTAAACTTCTGTAATCACTCAAGTGTACAGAGTGGTTACACAAACTCTCTTTTGTTTTCAGAAGACGTGTCAACTAATGCTTCACTCAACGCATATGGTCAGGACATATTTGTTGATTGATTAGAAAACGGTCTTTAGGTTAACTTATAAAGAGTTAGGATTCAAGGATATTTCCCCAGCTACACATTTTCTAAAGGGACATAGTGTGAATCCCCTGCTCTTTAATGAGATGTATCACAGAGATTCTGCATTCAAGAGAGTCCTATTACTTGTTCAATGTGGACTGCTTCATATGGTGATAAATGTGGCGAAGAACTCCTGATGTCTTTCTAATGTTCTATTGAATATTTAAAATACCATATAAAATCTCACTATTAATTTCTTTCATTCAGTGGACACATTTGTCATATCTTTAGTCAAGGTTTGTGGAAACTGGTTTCTGAAAGGATAAGGAGTAAGAAAATATTAGCTCTGACAATCCAGAAAATACACTACTAGTGGTTGAAAAACCACTGAATTAAACTCTGAAATACAGATCTGTCTTGAGGACTTAACTATTGAATTGAGAAATGAACAAATGCTGAAATACACCTAATCCTTCTCAAAAACAGCATCTTATAATGGCTTTTAAAAAATTCAAGAAGTGTTTCTCAAAGTTAAATGAAAAATAAACCTACAGCCTGCATTGTATGAATCTTCTAGTTAGTTTTCTTGCAATAATACAGATAGGAGGTATTTGTTTTCAAACAGATCTTTCTCCATTCTTGCCTTAAAGCTACCTGATACTCAGGTTATTTCTTCAGCAATTAATCAGGTCAGCATATCTCTTTATAAAACACCCCTCCCAAATTCTCCTATTAAAGAGATTCAAAAGAGTAATTTCTACTACACACATTTTCTGCCTTACTCATTGCTTAGCTTTTCATTTCACCATATCAAACTAATTGTTAATTTATTGCAGTAAAATGTAGTATTATATTCTGTCCAATATGGTAGCTACTAGCCACATGTGGCTATTTAAATTTAAATGAATTAAAATTAAACGAAATTGAAAATTCAGCCCCTCAGTCATATTAGCCACATTAGTCATATTGATTAAGTGATCAATAATCATGTATGGAAAGTGGCTACTGATTGGACAGTGCAGATCTTGACATTTCATCACAGAAAGTTCTATTGGACCATGCTGGCTAGATCTCTGTTACACTTTTGATGCTGAAATATAAGGAGAATTTCCACTACACAGGCTTTCTATCTGCAGTTGCATTTGGGAAGCGTGTGCACTGTATTCCCAGGAAGTCTGGAATCATCTCATCTTAGCAGTTACCTAATTCGAAGTTTCCCAATCTAGACAGATCCTCAGAATTACAGACTCCTAGGCCCATTAATTCTGGAACAAATCAATAATCTTGGAGATGGATCCCTAATTTCTTCTCTGCTAGTTGGGAGCCTCTCTTATTAATAAACCAAAGAATCAAAAAAGACTAACCCCTAACTAATAGATAATAGACATTATCTATTACAGTTCTCTTATTTTAAGGTAGCTGAAATTGAGGCCCAAAGAGATAAAGTAATGTTTCCAAAGTCACACAGTTAATGGCAGAGCCAAGAATAAAATATGGATTTCCAGATTCCCTCTCCAGTGCTCTCTCCACTAAACCATGTGATTTTATTGGACGTTTGTAACCTAGGAAAGCTTATGCTAGATGACAATTAGGAAAAGAAGTTGGAGGGCAGCTCCCTCCTTTCTCTGCTCATGCCTTTCCTTCTGCAATCCTTAAACATGAAAAGGCGGTCGGGGGGGGGGGGGCGAGTGTGGCTCAAGTGGTTGGGCATCTGTCTGCCATATGGTGGGACCTGGGTTCAATCCCCAGGACCTCCTGGTAAAATAAAATAAAAAATAAATAGAAGGTGTGCAAGTGAGCATGCCTTCTTTTAAAAAAAAGGAAAGGCTGTTTTTCTAGGCAGAAAGGAGCAGCCATTTGAAGCTACCAAGACAGCTGGCCGACAGATTATCCAGCCTCCTCCGTGGATCATGAGACTATGTCTCATGCCCCACCGCATCCCTTTAACTTGTTCCAGATATGTGTCTGCCGAGCACACCTGCCATCTCACCCTTCCTGCAGCAGCCTCAGTGCACAGCTCTGATCTCCCTTCCGCAGGAGTTCTAAGCAAGTCTCAGTGCTGGGCAGCTAGAGAAGCTCCCACAACTTCTTGCCTACTAAGCCATAAAGCAGCAGCTGGGTGTGAAAATATAACCCCTGTCCCTTTTCCAAACAGCATGAGACCTGGCCTGAAGGGGCCTGAGTAAGTTCTTGGGTATGCTGTGATTTACAGCTGCTGCCTGGAACAACATTTTTGTTCCCTGAGGTTTTGGGTAGCAGAGGGTTGTGATTCTTTTCAAGTGTTGCTTTTCTTCCTCATGACCCGTTTTGTCCATGTACTACTGGCCATTTGCTCCCCTTATGCTTGAATGTTTATATGTATGTATATATACAACTTTGGGGGTCTAATATCCTGACACCACATTTTCATTGGTCCTGGAAGGAAAGCTGAGACTTCTCAAGCACAAGGCAGAGCATGGGCCCAGCTTCTGGGTTGACATTCTTCTGTGCTTGAAAACCCCAGCTTGTTAAATTTGGTTGTGGTTTCTTTTTTTAGCAGGGTAATACAAAAGTCTGAATTTCCCATGCAGAGAAATAGCGTTAATCAAAGGCAATGGGTATTTGAATTTCCTCTCCCCAGTGTCCACTCTGTTGCCACTTCCAATTTGATTTCTCACTTACAAAGAATTATTATGGGGTAAAATGGATCATGTGTTTCCCTTAACATAGAAGAGAATTGAATAGCTGGTCACAAAAATCCAACAGCTGCCTGTGTTCATTTTTATCCTAAGAATCTGATGAACAGACACAGGAGTGAATATGTTTTAAGCAAACAGCCCATATTCCGTGGGGACCTTGGTGCAGGGAATAAAATAGAGCCTCAGTCCAGCTGAGCTGTGTAATCAGCAAAGCAGCCACCATCTGTCAGCATCCTCTCTTCGCCCTCTGGCTCCGGCTCCCGGGACCCAGCTGACAGACGGGCATCACTAGCTGGCTTGAGCACTAGGTCACCCCACTGAGTCAGGTCACCTTGTGTCTTCGGGGTGTTTTATTCACCACCCCTCGCCCTACTCCCAATTCTGATCCTGAGAAAGGAAAATTGAATTTCAGTCTTAAGATTAAATGATGGCAGTATGCAATCTGCTAGCCCTTCGCTGGTAGTCAAGCAGGTTTATAAAAGGAAGGAAAAACCTGATCCAGCCTCCCCTTCCTCCAATTCTTCAGAGTCAGAAACAGGGAAACCCCACCTGGGTATAGCCCATGTACATGCACTCAAACACCTCAAAGGTGCTGCTTGCCTTTACAGTCATGAGCAGATTAACAAGTGGGCATAGAGATTTCAGTGTATTCTAGCCATGATATAGTGGAGATGAGAAAAAATGGCACGAATGGAGAATCAAGAAGGGAATTCAACATGTTGGTGAGTAGTGGCAGGTTCCATGCAGGGAAACCACTTTGAGGCACATAGAAAAAATGGAAGCCACAAGCAGACATTCTGTCCCAAAGTCCCTGAGTTTTTAAAACTGAGTCATCTGTTTCAGCATCTGATTGAGTTTTGCAGAACTCCTTTCATAGTTTTTTTTCACAGCTTCCCCCCCCCTCTTAACCTACTCAATATTGTGAGCCCTGTACATTTTTTACTTTCTCTAGCGGCAGCTGTCAATCTCAAGCTCCTCCTCTCAGGAACTCCCTGGGCCCTTGCTTCCTAACTCTTATGCTGAACTCACTTTCTTCTGTCTTCCTTATATTGGTTTCTAAGCGCTTTCTCATGAGTGATGGTGACCTAGTTCTGGACCTCACTTTAGATATGCTCTGGTAAGAATTTTTTCTTAGTCAAATCTAAATGTAATCAATATTTTCTCGTGAGATAACTCAATTATGTCTCTTAATAAAGGAATAAAAGTTTTGGACAGGGATCTAATTATGAATTGAGTTGCATTTTTAATTTGGAAGAAGGATGACTGATAGAGGCCAAAGACACATGATGGAGAACCTTCTAGATTTCAATTATGCAAAGAATACGTTCAAATTTTGGTCTTTCATTAGGGAACTGTTATAAACTGTCTACATGGCATATCATCCTGAAAAATGATGGATTTTCATTTATGGGTCTTAAAAGTTTTTTAAAGAGTGGCTATATCTTAGAAATATCACAAAATACAATGAAAATTTGGCCTCTGCTGATTTTTCAATTAGGCTCCTAAGCAAGACTGGTGGAAATCATATAACAATGCAGACTGGGGCCTCCACAAACTCAGTCTTTGAGTCTCTGATTTTACATCCTTCTACATGTTCTGGTTCAACATCCTTTCCCTTGCCTCCCTGTGGTTATTTCATCCCTTTGGCACTGCTCTCAGATCTCCTACTCTGCCTCTTCTCCTCTCCATTGTACCATGTAACCTCACCTCTGACTTTACTGAAAAACCAGAGGTTTTTAGACACTTTACCCCTTTAAAACCCTGTGCCAGCATACAAATCCCTCTGCACTTATCCCCACCTCTTTCCCCCACCCTTGGTGGAAGAGGTGACCCTTCTCTACTCTGTCCAACCCTGACCTGCTTGCTGTAGGACTGGGACCTTATCTGGTATCTTCTCTGTCTGTTAAATGTCATCCTTTCTTCCTGCTCCTTCCTTGCAGTCTATATGTGTGTTAAGACTTTTGGTCTGTCTTAAATTTTCATCCCTCACCCATATCCCATTCTAGCTACTGCATCCTCTTCTTCCTTCACTGAAAAACTGAAGGTTTATACTTACCATTTAACTTCAGCTCAACTCCCATTCACTTCTCAAACTCTCCACTGTGCATTCCACCCTCCAGAGACCTGCTGGCAATGGACATCAGTGACTTCATAATTCCCAGAGGTAAAGGATTGGAGGTGGGGGGTCTTCACCTTCCTTGATCCTTGTGCAGCTTTTCAGGTATGTGTGGATACAGCCAGCTCTCTGACCCTGTGCACTAAAATGCAAAGAGGCAGCTCTGGGCCCAAATATTAACTTGGGCTTTTCTTACTACATATCTGTGGGCAAATTATTTATTATAATTTTAGCTGTAAATTGTTAGAGACATAGATTAAACAGCTAACATGGATCAAGGACTAATAACCGGGCAGGGCTAAGATATCTCATTTAATTCTTACAGCAATTCTGTGAGGTAGCTAGCTATTATTAGTTTATAAATGAGAAAATGGAGACAGCGTGAGGTTAAACAACTCACCCCTAGTAAGTGGTCGAAATAACATTCTCAGCCATTCTCTTGTACTTAACTTCTCTAAGGTTCCTGTATTTGTCTCCCAGGGCTGCCATAACAAAATACCACACATTGGGTGCCTTGAAGCAACAGAAATGTATTCTCTTTATTTCTGGAAGCTAGAAGTTTGACATCAAGGCATTGACAGGGCCATGTTCCCTCTGAAGCCTCCAGCAGAGGATCCTTGCCTGCCTCTTCCAGCTTTGGGTGGCCCCCGTTGTTCCTTGGCTTGGCTCATGACAGCACAACTCCAATCTCTGCCTCTGTAGTCATATGGCATTTTCCCTCTATCTGTCTGTGTCCAAATTTCCCTCTTCTTATTAGGACACCTGTCATACTGGATTTAGGGCCCACCCTAATCTGATAGGACCTCATCTTAACTAGTTATATCTGCAAAGACTCTATTTCCAAACCTCATTCTAGGGTTCCAAGTGGACATGAATGGTGGTCAGGGCCCTGTTCAACAAGCTTGTGGCAGTTTGATATTATTTATGACTTCCAAAGAGAGATATTTGATTATGTTTGTAAAATGGTCTGTACCTTTGATTGTATTAGATTCAGTTGAGATGACTTTGATTAAATTGTGTTAATCAAAGGCATCATTAGGGTGGCTCAGTTTGAGTCCCTGCCCCCTTGGTGGGCTATATAAACAGATGCTCAACCAGGAACACAGAAGAAGCAGATACGCAAGAAGAGAGAGAGCTCCAGAGACACACCAGAGGCCCAGGGAAGAGAAATGAGCTATTTGCCTGATGGTTTACATCTGACCTTGTGAAGAGACCAGAGTGGTTGAGTCTGGAAAGAACGAATCCCGGGAAGGGAGCCAAGACCTGTGCCAGCCTACAGCTGAGATTGGAAGATGCTGGACTCATGGAACCTTAAGAGGGAAGAGGACACCTTGCAGACGTCACCCACCATCTTGCTTCCACATGTGGCAAATGACTTTGGGTGAAGAAGTATCACTTATGGTACCTAATAATTATCTCCTTGCCTGACTTTCAAAACATAAGAATCAGAGTTTGCATTCAAATCCAGAATGGCTGGCTCAAAAAGCTGTGCTCTTAAGAATCATCAGCCATGCCTCCCTGAGAAGGAAAGGGTAATTCCATCCCAGTTCCCTCATGGCTGCTCTCTCTGCCGAGAACTTCTCCAGGCTTCCGCAGTGATGTTTTACCTAGACACAATTTTGGCTCCCCATCAGTGAAATTGGGCAACCACAAAATAATACATCAATTGACCAATTTTTACTGAGATTTTCCTTGTTCACTTCTTTGTATACACCCAGGGGTACTCATCCCAGAATCAGAGCAGCCAATTAAAAAAAAAACCACCCTAGTTTGTTAAATGCAATGGACTCCATGGGACTTTTGAAGGAAACAAATGTTGAAAGTATAAATTCTCCAGTGAAACAGATATTTCACTCTCTTAACTTTTCTCTCTTGAAGGCATCACAGATCATTTATTGATCTCTTTCAAAATGTGAAAGAGGAAAAATGCATGTGTCAATTGAGTAAATAATGTGAAGGCTAGAAAAAGCTATAATTCAAAGTGGGTCTGGGAAATATTTTTAATTGTGGTGATTTTGTCATGAGTTTTCATTTGCTCCTCTCAATACTAGTGTACATGGCAGGAATTTTCGGCTCCTTTTTATAAGTGTGGAAACTGAGGTTCAATAAATTCAACCAACTTATCTCAAATTACCCTGTTGGATGGTGATGGAAACAAGATTTAAAGCCCACCTTCTGACTTTATGATCCAAGTTGTTCCCACTGACCAGCCTCTCCAAGATTTGAAAATATTTTTTTTAAATAAACTTATTACTTTGGAATAATTTTAGATTTTATGAAACGTTGCAAAACTTGTAAGAGAGTTCCAATATACACTTTATCCAGTTTCTTCTAATGATAACAAATGCTACAGTTATCTAAACTAAGAAATTAACATTAATATATTAATTTTGGGAAGCAGATGTGGCTCAAGCAGCTGGGTGCCCACCTACCACATGGGAGGTCCCAGATTCGGTTCCTGATGCCTCCTAAAGAAGACGAGGAGGACAGTGAGCTCATGTGATGGGCTGGCGTGGCGAGCTAACACAAGATGACATAACAATATGATGTAGCGAGATGACGCAACAGAGAGACACAGAGAGGAAACACAATGAGAGACACAACAAGAGGGAGCAGAGGTGGCTCAAGTGATTGGCTGCCTCCTTCCCACATGAGAGGTCCTGGGTTTGGTTCCCAGTGCCTCCTAAAAAAAGAAAAAGGAGACAAACAGAGCAGATAGCGAGTGCAAACAATGGGGCGGGGGGGGGGGTGAGAAATAAATAAAGGAAATCTTTAAAATATATATATATATTACTATTAACTAAACTCCTGGTCTTATTCAAATTTCACCAGTGTTTTCCCAGTGACCTTTATCTGTTCCAGGATACATTACATTTAGTCATCATGTTGCTTTCGTCTTCTCTGGTCTGTGACAGTTTCTCAGTCTTTCCTTGTTTTTCATGACGCTGACAGTTTTAGGGAGTCCTGGATGATATGTTGTAGAATGCCCCTCACTTATGATGTTGAAAATTCTTTGATACTCAAAAATTTCACTTTCTGTTTATAGTACTGTATTCTATCCTTATTTGATTTTTTAGTAGACATATTTCAAAAGGCAAATTTCCTGTCCTTTTGCCTGAAAATGATTGCATGTTTTCTCTTGACACCATAAGGGACTCAGAACTCGTTTCAACACCATTTTTACCTTGTAAATAGTTGTAATGCCTATACTCAGGCCAATCATTTTTCCCAGATAATTGGATCCTTGAGGTCTAAAACAGCAAAGGAAATATCACAGAAGAGATGATGAATACACATGCAAAATTAAAAAAAAAATTTTTTTTATTTCAAGAGAGATAGAACAGTAGCTAAACTATAGTATTAATAGTAGTAAATTAGCTGTTACAATAGCAGAAATCAGGTTGAATAAACTTTTAGATTCAAAGAACCACATACCCTTGTCCCAGAGTTGATAATTCTTTATTGTCAGTTACTTTGAGTTTGAGGAATATTGAAGGCTGGATTCTGGTGGTTCACTTCCTGCAGTCACAGCTTATGACAGTGTTTAAAATGAAATAATAAAGATGACGGCCGCTACCCAGTACCTGGTCAATGGGAATTTCTTTCCAGGGAATGCATACCTAGCACTCACTAAGTGCTGGACAGTTTTCCAGTGCTTTACATAAACATTAACTTATCTAATCCTTATCACCATCCCATTTTATAGTTGAGGGAACTAAGGTTCAAAGAGGTTAAGTAAGTTGCCTGAGGTCACACAGATAGTAGCTGGTATGGCTGGGCTGGGCTGTGAACCCAAGCCATCTGGCAAGATGATACCCCATTGCTCCTTTGTTATCTATGCAGAACCACCTGAAAACTTATTATTGCACATAAGTGAATTCTCAAGATGACAGAAATTTAAATAACGTAACCTTTTCTGTTGGTTTACACATGCTTTGCCTTCCTAACACAGATCGTATATTTCCTGATATCAGAAGGTTGTTAATGAGAACACTCAATCTTGTGTTTGGCTTTGCTATTTTTACTTTATCCTACACAGAACAGCCCCACACTGGTAAGCGTTGATGAATTATTTTCCTGCTATTTTGATTCATCAGTTCTTTTTATCGTTGTCATCTTTGTCACTGCTTGATGCTTTCGGTTGCCTTCCATCTCCTTTGCTATTAGAATTATATGTAGCATAGATACTGAGCGATGCTCTAAGGCCTCTCCTATAAGTTAAAATCATAGGTGAGTGTGGTTTGTGACCTATATGTCAGTTGCTCACACATCACTTAGACAACTTCTTTGCTTGTTTCCTTGACTCTGCTCTACATCGTTGAGATCACTTAAGGGAACAGACATATTACACATCTGGAAATAATGTCTTAATAAAATAGATAATTAGCTACCAATGGCTATGTTATGTCCTCAACCACCACAGTAACACACTTACTAAAAGCCATGCCATTTATGGCTAAAAGAGAAATTATATTATTTAAAGCCCCATTCCCATAATTTGGGAATTGGGGCACAGTGAATTTTTCTTTGGTCTAATCAAGAAATTCTCCCCTGTCACACAAATTCTTAACCATAAGTGGCGTTTAGGGGTTTAGGGTGGGCTGTGGATTGTATCTTAGCAATATTTGGCACCTCACGTGACACAGATGGAGATTTCTTACTAATGCCATTTTCCACCCTTACACCTAAATCTTTGCCATTGAAACCATGAGGCTATTTTCTTTTTGTCTTTCCAAATGCAAAAACGATTCCAAGGCATTTTCAGATGGATGGAGTTTTTGTTCCTGGCTCTTCCTAGTGGAAACAGAGGAGTCCTCCGTCTGGGCAGGGTTGGAGCCAAATTGAGTAAGAAACTCTTTCAGCTGCTATTCCAGACCTGGCTGCATTGGGAGAGGGTTGCTGGGGGTGAATCAAATGTTTGTTTTTAACTACAACATCTTTCTTAGTCTTTGATACTGGTTACTTCTGTGAGTGACATCCCAAAGCATCCATATAGGGGAGAAGGCCCAGCCAGGTACTACTGGGGATATTCCACAGGGACAAATTGTTTCCAGAGCTTAGAATTATTTCTACACAGGCATTCAACACATCTGAAACTGGTTACTCATAGTTCAGAGTGGGAATTATTTAGTGACAGCAAGTTACTCAATTCTCGGGTTGTAAATATGACACACAAGTCTCGTCATTTATTGATCTCATGTATGATGAATATTTGATCCCTCTATAGATGGAACTATAGTCTTAGTTCATCAATAATAAATATCCCTATTAATTCCGTGGTTAGTGAACTTTCAATTTGAGACTTCATCAGAATCTATCAATTAACAAATACTATTTAGAATAGAGAAAGGCATCCCCATTTCAATTGTTGAAAATTACATAATTCCTCTCCTTTAACAACACTCAAAGTCCTCCCAAATTTCATAAACACATGATCAGATTCATTCTCTAAACAAATTTAACTACTTTTAACTTTCAATATCACAACCATTATCCTGTGGACCACAAAATAGAAGAGGTGTTCAATTTTGACACTGAGTTATAGTCAAGGCAGTTTCCTGATGGATGAATTATTAATATTTGAGATAAAGTGGGTTCCCAGGCAACTTTCCCAACATGACTTTTCTAAGCGATAACAAATGTAACTGGGGCTTTCCAGAAATGACATCGTAGTCCAACCTATTGCCCATCAACTGGCCCTCATTTTCTGCGTGATAGAACACAGCCATGAAATTTGGACTCTATTTTTGAGGTAGTTATCCAAACACCAGTTATTTCTAAGAATAGCAGTGACCATATATTACTAACCAATTAAGGCATTAGACTGTGCTCACTGCCTGCTTATAACTTATTTCACAGTCAGCCTGGAGAACTGGGTTGTTTTTGAAAAATAACAGGAGGGAAAGGTACTGTTGCTATTTTATTTCCCAACAGCTGCCTGAGGATAATAAAATGAGTTTTTCTAGCAAAGCTCTAAAATAAGTAGCTGCCAACATTCCCTTTTTCTGGTGATCCCTCAATAAGGAATATGGTTGGTCTCCTTATAATTAGATGGTTTTTGGCTTAAGAAAAAAATTCCCATTCTCTAAGTTAATAAAGGAAGAAATACTTGCTTAAAATATTGCCCTACCTTTGTGCTTTTTTACTTTCTCGAAACTCTTTCCACCTTTTTCTCCTCTCCTCTGCTTGCTTTTCTCCTCTTAACTTCCCACTAACACCCACTCATTCTTTCTCACCTCTCTGCAGGTTCCAAAGGAGATGTCCCTCATTATCAGGTATTTTATCCTGCTCAGCCCTCTACCAACTGGGTTATCACCTAAGTGTTTCGCCAGGGAGACCAGCTGCAGTTTGCTTTCACTGTCCCTCTTCTGAGAGTAGGGGAGAAACGGTTTTAGTCAGAAGATTGCAGCTGAGGCCTAGCAGGGGGTAAGAAGACAGCAGGGATTTCTCCTCTCAAGGCCGCTTCTCATGGCTCATTGAATCACGTTCTTTCCTGAAGGAGAGACTAGAGAGGTTGAGGAAAGATGGGAGGAAGAAAGTAGCAAGAGAAAGAAGAGAGTAACCATTGCCACCATGCATGGAAGGCCCACCTCAAATCAGATCTTCATGCACATTGGTTCATTTAATTCTCACAACAACCCTGAAAAGGATGATCATCTTTATATTAAAGATGGAACTTGTGATACTTAGAGAGTCTAAGCAACTTGAACTAAGATGCCTAGCTAGTCAGTTGCAGAGTTATAATTTGAAACCAGGTCTCTGTGACCCCACACTCCAGCTTATTTCCATCATTGCAGGCTGCCTCCCCAGAGGCAAGACTGTGGGGGGAATCAGCCTCTCTCTGTGTCCTAAAGGAGGACACAAGGAGCCCAGATATCAGTGAAAACATTTGGTTCCCAGATGCCACTTTCCTCAGGGGAGGGAAAGCAGTTGCCCTTCCAAACAGGGCACCCTCACTCTGCCTAGAAGGCATAGACATTCATATATAAAGATGACTTTGTTGACTCACTGCCAATCATTTTTTAACAAGCATCTTGGGGGGAAATATGGTTAATAAATCAGTTTATCCACCCACAATTTTTAAGCTTGTACACGAGATGCCTGATAATGGAAATAATTACAACAAAAGTAAAGCATCTACCATTGATTGAAAATCAACTATAATCCAGAAACTCATACATCATTTCTAATTCCTCCTAACACTATGAGGTAGGCATTGTATCTCCATTTTACAGATGAGAAAACTGAGACTCAACTGGCATTATATAATTGCCCAAAAGCTAAGCACAAGAAAGTAGTTGAGAAGTAATTGGAAGCCAGGCCTGTGTGTACCCAAATGACACACTTTCCACTCTCTCAGGCCTGCTCCTTTGCTGTGCCTGCCAGGATTGGAGGGCAGTCTGGCGAATTTGCCTTGAGTGTTCATGACTGCAAGCAATCCAATTCCCACCCATAATAAAATTGAATAATTGAAAATCCTGTTTCATTCTTACAGTAGGTTTGCAAAATACCTCGCCCTCATTTTATAAATATTAATTAACTTTCAGTGGTTCCCAATTTTCCAGAAAATACACATCCAACAATTTAAAGCAGGGGTTCTTAACCTTTTTTGTTACATGAACCCCTTTGCCAGTCAGGTGAAAACCACAGACCCCTTACTAAGTCCACACTCTATAGTGTATTATTTAATAAACATATCACACCTGCACCAACATGTCCCCACAAGAATAATGTTTTTTGAATTTCAATTCAAGCTCACGGATCCCTTATTAAGAAACCCCTGATTTAAATAAAGTCCTCCAGAATCTGGCCTCAGCCAACTTTCTAGCCTATCCCTGCCATCTTTTGACCAAACCTTTTCTCCAATCAAACTGTTTCCCTTTATTTATGAAACACCAGGGACTTATCCATTGCCTGACTTTTGCACATTTCATTCTACCTGTCTCAAAATCTGCTGCTTACCCTCCAATTGAACTCAGCTCATATTTCACTTCCTAAATCATCTGGAAAATCCAGATTGAAGTATTTACTTTCACCCTCTTCTTTAATAGTAATTATCATCTGTCTGGTTTTTTGGCCAATTAATTTTGAATGACTTAGAGGCATGTCTACTCCAGTGCCTTGATACACTATTTACAGCTTATAATGCTATTTAACTTTTTGTTTGATCCCAATTAGGGAGTAATCTCTTCTTATACTCCTTCATATCACCTGTGCAGCACAAAATATATTGCCTGGCTCACAAGAAAGCACTCAGATCTCTGGCACGGTTACTTTGACAAGCCTGCATTGTAGTACAAGCCACAAAGTACGCTTCAATAATAATGTAAAGGTTTTAGTAGAGATAAACCTCCACCGGCCGGTTGGCCTGGATAAAAATTATAGTTATTTCATTGACTTGGTGTAACTCTCATTTAAACTGAAAGGATGAGAATGTAAAGCAGATGGAAGAAACAGGACATAACCCTGAAGAATTAAATGAAATCTGGCCTGGAAATGAATGATCCTTTCATGCATTTCATCTGCATCACACCATTCGCACTTCAGTCTCTATGTCTCTGTGTATGCAACTAAAGTGTCAGGAGAAAAAGAATCAAACTTTGGATTGAAAGAATTCCTTCAAAACGACGGTGATTCCGATGAACTGCTTCCCTGAAAAAAAAACAAAACATATATCTCACCTTCAGAAGTGGAAAGGTGGCATCAGGGCACTGCAGAGAGACGGTAACTATCAACAAGCTGGGCTTGATGCTTCCTGTAAGGTTTGCTTGTTTATTCACCTGTTTGTGAATCAGGGGTGGAAAAAGTTGTTCCGCTACTGCAGAGTGGCCACCTTGTTAGCCTGACTTGTCTTTAAACCTGACCCTATGACCTCAAAGTTCCTTTCATTTTGGCTAAATAATTGAGGTACAGAAAACAGCAAAGCCATCCAAAAGGGGGGGGGGCGGAATATGTCCTTCCCAAAGATTAATCGTACTCATCAAAATCCTCTAAGCCTCCTCTTGCAGGAAGTGAAAAAATAAGAGCTCTCACAGATGAGAATGGTAATTATAATCATTACTTAAAGTAACACATTTTTTGTGACAAGGGCCAAAGATGTCAGACAGGAAGACTAAAACTCTATGTTTCATTTTAGTACAAATTACTTTCCTGTTCCATGTGACAAATGTTTCAATTTTCATCTCAAAGTTGTTCTTAGAATGAGCATGCAATTATCTGGTCTTGTTTACAGCAACAGAGGTCAGGTTCTTTAGCAGATATTAATAACCACTGTGCTAAGAGTATTCCTCTAGCTCACCCCACACGCTGAGCTTTGCCCTGATTTCAACCTTGTGATAATTTCACAGTGCCCGTCCTGTACCCTACCAACTTTATGTGACCACATATCCATGGTGAGAACCACTTCAGTCAAATTTCCTCTAGTTAAACCAAATCATTATGCATTAAAAAAGACATCACCTTGCTCTATTAGGGTTAACAGAGTCGGTGTGAGTAATATAGAAAAAATATATATATCTCATTCATTTACTCCCTCTACAAAGGCTTGAAGAGCCTAAAATAGGGTAACAGTAATTCAAGAAAAAGTCCATAAGGGCAAGTGTCATTTCTGAAGCCAGTTTCAAGCCTGTAAAGTAAAAAAATGATGTAATTCTGAAAAGAAAGCACAGTTCAGCACCAAACTAATTTTGCCTAAATGGCTTGGCTATTTTAGACTCAAAGGGGGACCAGATATTACTTCTATTTTATATCTATTTCTACATTTATAAACCTGTAATAATAGCCATCACCACATCATGGTCTAGACGCGTTTGAAGTGGTAATCATTTAATATTCATAACAATCCTAAGATGTAGCTATTATTATTGTCCCCATTCTACAGGTGGTGAAACTGAGACACAGAGTCAAATAATTTGCCCAAGGCCATGCAGCTAGTAAATGGCAGAATTGGAATATGAACTCAAGCAGTACTGATCTAGATGCTAAAGGCTTAATCACTATTTGCTACTGCCTCTCCAACCTAGTCTGTCATTGCCAGAGGAGTCCAGCAAGGAGAGAAATTGGGCCAAGTTTTATTTCTCTTTTGGGCCCAGTCTCCTTATGTAGTAGCACGGTTTGTGATTGGCCCAATATGAGGGGCAAAGACCTGTGCTGCGGCAAAACTGAGAAGACTATTTTAGTCCCATTTCTGAAGGGCCAAAGTTAATTCTCCAGGGAAAGGGAACAAGTGCAGTTCTTTATTGATCACCTCACACCATGTGAAGCAGAATTTATTATAGCTTTTCCTCTTTTACAGATGAGAAACTCAGGAAAGTTAGCTAAGTTACTTAAGGTCCCACAGTAAGTAATAAGACACAAAAGAGGGGGCAAACTCACCACCACTTTATCAATCAGTTTATCCATAGAGGAGCAAACAAAGTGTTTAAATAATTATTACATGAAATAAGCAAAAAAAGAAAATGAAAAAGAAAAGGAAAGGAAAGGAAAGAAGGGAGAGAGGGAGGAAAATTTCTAGGTTCCAGGAAGTTTGGGAAATGCATGAATAACCAAAATTATGTCGATTTCTTAACTGCAGGACTTCTCAGAGCCTTTATATAGAGAGATTATTGATGAATGTTGTTAGGGTATAGTATGAAGACTTTCCCAAACTTATTTCACTCTATTTCTTTTTACAAGATGATTTTGGGAACAATGTTCTATGACGTAAATTTTGAGAAGTGCCACTCAGCATATTTGAAGACCTTCTAGGACAAAACATGTGGTCCAGGAAATGCTTCTATTTCATTACAGTCTTTAGGACAAAGACCAGGGTATACAGAACAGGAAAAAGCATGCTGGGGTGAGGGCTGTAGTTTGAAGCAAAAGACTCCTTTAAGACAGACAAATATATTAAACACTGTATTTAATTGGTACCTAACAGTGTGCACTTAACATTTCTTCCCTACTCTGTTGTTAACTATATGTGTGTGTGTATGTGTTTCTATGTCATAAATGTCCTAACTAGATTTTAAACTAGTTTTTCCTTTGCCATTATACTTATTACATTGCATCTCTGCTCAGAATAAGCACACAAAAAATATGTTAAATTGATTAATATATCTTTTAAAGAAATGATCCAGAAGAATTCGAAAGCTGAACCAAATGACTACCTATTATATTCCTATGATGATTGAATGAGATAATGCATGTCAATATTTATTATTCATAGTATTTATCCCCCCAAAATGCTAATGCAAATTCAAGTTACTTCAAACTCAACATTTTAGGAATATCTACTACCAATCATAAATCAGAGGCTGGATTTAAAACATAGCCCCTTCTCTTGACAGCTCTCTGGCCTTTAAGCCCTCATAGAGCTCTGAACAAAATGCAGCATGCCTAAGATTTGAAAGTGGCTTCTCCAAACCAGTATGAAAGCCTGAACTAACCTATTCTCATATTTAGCCCATTCCTAGCCTTTCTGGTCTGCTTTTTTCCTTCGTTTACCATTTGTTCTCCTTACTTGTATATCCGCTCTTCCTACCTGGGTTTCAAGCTCCTTCAGGGGCAGAGACCCATCTGAGACTATCATCTTTGTGTCCCTCTGTTCTATTTATCTATTGCTGAGTAACAATTTCATCCCCAAACTTAGTGGCTTGAGACTATAATCATGTCATTAGGCTTCCTGGTTTCTGTGCGTCAGGAATTCAGTAAGGGCATGATAGGTCTAGTGGTGAGATGGTGGCTGGTGCTGGAACAGTGGGTGTGGGGACTGGGACAGCTGAGGGCTGGCTGGGCATCTCCCATTCTTCCTGTAGCCTCAGGCTTTCTCCTGTGGACTCTCTATGTGGCCTAGTTTGGGCTCCCTCGCAGCATTCCTCAGGACAGAGAAATTGCTTACACGGCAGCTGAAAATTTCAAGTGAGAGGATTGCAGTGGGCAAGGTGAAAGCTGTTTCATCTGCATCACCTGTTATGATTGAGCCAGGAGTTTTGTGGTGTCATGTCCACCTCACTCTATTGGTCACAATAGTCACAGAGCCTGCCCACTTTCAAGGAGGATGGAACACAGACCACATTTCTTAATAAGAGTTTTAAAGTTACGTTTTAAGAAGGGCATCTGGGATGGGAGGTAATTTTATGGTCAATTTGGAAAATATAATCTGCCATACTATCAGAACTTTTGATTTTGTAGTAGGCTGAATAATAGTCACCCAAAAATACCGGGGTCATAATCCCTGGAACTTATAAATGTCACCTTATTTGGGAAATGCGTCTTTGCAGATGTGATTAAGTTAAAGATTTTGAGATGATGAGATTATCCTGGATTATCCTGGATTATCCTGGTGGGTCCTAAATGTCACTACAAGGGTCCTTATAAGAGAGAGGCAGGGGGAGATTAGACACAGACATACACAAAGGAGAAGCCATGTGAAGATGGAGCAGGGAGAGATCTGAGATGCAGGCCTTGTAGACTGGCGTGATGTGGCCACAAGCCACGGAGTGCCAGCAAGCCCCAAGACCTGGATGAGTCAAGGAACAGATTCTCCCCTTAGAGCCTCCAAACGGAGCATGGCCTGCCAGTACCATGATTTCAGCCCAGTGTTTCTGAGTTCAGACCTCTGGCCTCTAGAACTGTGAGAGAATAAATTTCCTTTGTTATAACTTACCAAGTTTGTGGTAATTTGTTACAGCAGTGACAGGAATCTAATATACATGTGATGCCTTGCAAAAGACAAGTGCTCGGTAAATGTCTGTCAGATGAATAAAAGAAAAGCAATTTGCCTAATGCTTGTCTAATTGCAAACATTGTCCAAGTGAGGGGACCAATCCAAGGAATTTAGATAAGACTTTGCTGCAGCTTCTGGTCCATCTATTTGAAATTTACTCTGCTCATTCTATGAAACAGATACCCATACAATTTTAAAAGCATGTAAAAGCATGAAGAAAAGCTATCAGTAACTCTGATCTGCCCTGTTAACTAATTATTTCTGTAAGACTGGCTCTAGGTGGAGTATAACCTGCATTATTATATTGGAATATGTGCCCTTTTCTGCTTTACCTGTTTACAATTCATGTTAAGAATAGCTGATCTCTATCCTTCAGCCTGCCCCACACTCCCAAACATTTTCCAAAATTCTACAGACCAAGCTAATAGATAGTTCACATATGTTAGTCGTAGCATTTATCAGCTCTGGAAATAAGGAAAGTCAAATACTTTCTAAAGAGATTACCCCAGCGCATTCCTACTTTGGGATAGAGAAAGAGGACAGTGCTGTTTATCTAACTAATTGGGTGATAGTTAATACTCACTGGAAGAGATCTTTAAATACTAAAAAACCCTCTACTCAAAACAAAACAGAATCACAGGGTTTTCTGCAATAGAACAGACTTGGAGAGTCTCGGTGAACAACCTTAGTTAAGGAAGAGGAATGAAAAGTTATATGACATGACTGAATTTGCATAGGTGGTTAGTACTGCTTTATCTTAATGCTATTGCTTTGCTCTCTTAATAATGAATGAACAAAAGAACTTAAAGCTAATATCAAGGAAGAAAATTTGAATTGCGAAAACTTTATCATGGTAGAATCCAATAGTATTCTAAGCCAGCATTTCACAAATGGTCTTCTATGGAAGTAAGCATTATATAAGAAAAGGTTTCTATGGGCAATACTTAGCTAAAAAATGTTAACAAGTGCTTTCACTACAAGACTTCTCCATTCCTTTAATAAGCTAATATTTGCTGTGAATATTTAAAGAAAGATAGCCAAGGTGGTATTTCTCAACCGTACCCTTTTGTTCTACAAGCATTTCTCAAGACTGGTATATTACAGAAATTGCTTTGGGAAACACTGAAATCTCTTCCCCAAAAGCCGATAACATATCAAGATTTCAGTTTTCAGTGGCTCCACAGCCAAAATACAGGCCAAGGTACAATAAAGGGTGCTCAAGCAGGCTTTGGTCCATATTACCTTCAAATTATATTCTACATTTTTTCCTTATTAATATAAACAAATGGAATAGTCAACCAAATCTTTAAAAAGACACAGTATATTCTGAATTTGTTGAAAATTACTTGGCAAATACTTGTATTCTAGAGCTTAGTGTTGTAGTCATTGAAGAATTATTGAAAATTACTTGGCAAATATTTGTATTCTAGAGCTTAGTGTTGTAGTCGTTGAAGAACTATTTAGAAGAATTCTAACCACAGTGTTAAAATTATTTTTGTTTTCAGAGTTGTGGGATATAGTACCTCTACTCAAGTAAACTCCAGAACTACCAAAATCTTAGGATTAGAAGATTTAACATTCAAAAGTGACCACAGAATAACATTTAAAAGTGACCTACATTTAGAGACCTATCATTTTGCTAGAACTCAAATTTGAACCTCAAGTACTAGGAGCATGTAGACATGAACAGATCACTCAGCTGGAGAGTGAGCCTAGTCAAACACCAAGCTTCTGCACCTCAACACAGTGTTTTATTATTAAGTTTACATTTGACTGATTATGCATTTTATACGGGTAATTAAATCAGCTACAATTGCATTCAACTGTGAGTAGCAGAAAACTCTTACAATTGTGGATTAGCTAAGTAAGAAGAGTATTTTTGCTCACATAACAAGGAGTCTGGATGTGGCAGGCCAGTGTCAGTGTAGTGGCTTATGGATTCTATCAGGGAATCTGGTTTCTTCTCCAATCCAGCTCCATTACTCTGGGCAGTATATTTTTCCTATACTCACAAGATGACTGCTGCATCTGCAGGCATTGTAACTGCATCCCAGGCAAGAAAAGGGCAAAGGGCAAAGGGCAAGAGGCAAAGGGAAAGAGCAAAGGCATGTGCCATCTAAGCTTATTCTTCTTCATCAGAAAATGAGTATTTTTTTCTAAAACCATTATCATAAATCTCATCTTACATACCATTGCTCGGTACTTTGTCAGATGGAAACCTTTGTCTGTAATTACCTTATAGATAGAAAAAAATAAAAAACTAAAAAAAAGCAAGATTTGTTTTTGTTTGTTTTATTTTGTTTTAAGCTAGGCACATTGCTGCCACCAAAAAATATTGGGTTTCTAATAGTAAGGAAAAAGAAGAAAGTAGATTAGGTAGGTGCCTGTCAGTTTCAGTCTCAGGCATATTGTTTATTCAAATTTGATAGGGATATGTGAAGGTCTTGGAGTATATCTTTAAAAATTGTCAAGCGTCCTCTATACTTGGGGAAATATTAAATTCATTTATGCTAAAGATAAAGAAAAATTTTAAAATACTATTTTTCTGGTGGGTAATGAGGGAAGATTCTGAATACATTTATATATACACATGTAATATATTAATATGCACATACTATAATAATTTATATAATATGTAATAATCATAAAATATTAATAGCATAATATATATAATATGTATCACAAGAATCCCCATTTATTACATAGAAGCAAAATTGTACTTTAAATTTTCTTTATTATAATTTATAATAATATATCATATAATAATATATAATATACATATACACCGGGAACTGAACACAGGATCTCCCATGTGCGAGGCAGGTACCCAACTACTTGAGCCACATGCATTTCTCCCTGCCTTTTTTCCCTATCCTAAAAGTCCTAGCAAGATGTCATCAATGTTTGGGACTGATACTTTCTTTTTGATGCGCTTGACAGAAAAGGAGAGGTTAAAAAAGCATTCATATCTAAGTGTTCTTCCTACTTTTACTGCTTTGCTCCCCCTCACCCCCACCCATTCCCTTCATAACAAGGGGAGATAACTGAATGGGGAATCATGGACTTAGGTAGATTCTGGTTATGAACTTGGGAAAGTTATGCATAAACTCTCTAGGTCTCTGTATTTCAACAAACATTCATTATCTCACAGTTTCTATGGGGCAGGAATCAGGGTGAGGCTTAGCTGAGAGCCTCTGGCTCAGGGTTATTGAGGTTACACTCAGGCTGTCAGCTAGAGCTGTGGTCTCATCTGAAGGCTTGACTGGGGGAAAGATCTCCTTCCGAACCCATTCTTATGATTGATGACAGGATTCAATTACTTACAGCCTATTGGACTGAGGGTGTCAGTTATTTGCTGGTTCCTTTCCATTTTTTTGCCATGTAGCCTACTCCATAGGGTAGCTCACAAGATGTCTGCATTTTTCATCTTTTCACTTCATGCTTTTTTCTGGATAATTTCTTCTAACCTACCTTCCTCTCTTCAGCCATGTTTAATTTGCTTTTAAAACTGTCCACTCAGTTTTTATTTTTTATTATATTTTTCAGTAATAGAATTTCTATTTTTGTTTTATTTGACTTTATATTTTCTGTTTTCCCAAATTTTATGCCCATATTTTTCCTACTTGAATAAAAGAGGTAAAAACACTGTGCTTGGTGCTTTGGATGTATCATTTGACATAATATTGACAAAACATATTGTTTTATGATCTGTGCCTGATAATTCTAATATCTAACATAACTGAGAGTCTGTTTCTTATGCCTGATATTTTGCTTGGCTCTTCTTGCTCATGGTATGTTTTCTAGTAATGTTCCTTCCCATGTATTTGAAAAATTATTTGAAGAAACAATTTGAAGCATAAAGTGAAGATCTCTTTCTCTAGAGGGGATTTGTATTTGTTTCTGCCAGGCATTTGTGAGTGCCAGCAGTCCAATACAACTGTAATCCAATTTCAAAGTTTGAGGTTTCCTTGGCCACTTGTCTTAGTTTACCAGGGATGCTATAACAACAAGAATTTATTGTCTCACAGTTTTGGAGGCTAGAAGTCCAAATCAAGATTTCAGCAGGATCATGCTTTCTCTGAAGCCTGTAGCATTCTGGTGGTGATTTGGCAGCACTCTATAACTTTATCTCTGCCTCACATGACCATCTCTTTTTCTAACTACCCCTCCTAATTTCCTCTGCTATAAAGACCCCAATCATATTGGATTAAGGCCCACCCTGATTCAGTTTGGCCTTATCTTAACTAACAGGATCCTCAAAGATCCTACTTATAAATGGGTTCGCATCCACAGGGCCAGGATTTTTAGGGGGACATTATTCAATCCATAATACCACTTAATGATTCAATGCTGGGATGCAATCACTGTAGGGGTTTACTTCCAACTTACTTTAAATCCTAGGGCACCCCTCTTTAGGTTCCAATCCAAAAATCAAAGAGTGAATTACAGTTTCCATTTCGGTGAGACTTAGAGGCCACCCATACAACTCAGTTTCTCAGACACCACTACGGGATCAGCAAATATCACCAGTACAAAAAAATACCTCTAGTGCTATGCTTACTTCTCTGATTCCCTCTTCTCTTCTGAATATGAGCCAGGTAATTTCTCACTATTTTGTTTGTCTTTTGATGTTTTAAAAATGTTTGTTTTATTTATCATCCAGCCAATTGCCATGAGAGAGAGAGACTTTTAATTTACCTAATTCCACATTACTAAAATTGGAGGTCCAGAACTTCCTATCTGGCATACTCTTTCCTTCATCTCTAGACAATGCTCATTCTTCCAAATGAAGAAGTGTCCTGCATATATTCTCAAACCTTTTGTCTCCTCCTGTAACAGGAATATCAGCCTGCATTTACTTTACATGTGGTTGGTAACCACTTTGGGAAGGGGAACAAATAAAGCAGATATATGGCATGTCATTGTAATGGTCTTTCTGTACTCACAATTCATCCAATTATTCAATAAATATTTATAAAGCATTTGCTTTGTAACCAGATTTTTTTAGATACTCAGGATACAGAGTGAAGAGAGGAGACACACTTCTTGTCTCCATGTTGTTTGTGAACTAAGCTGAAGTAATAGCACTTCTAGAATGTTTCCAGACTAATTCACTAAAAGTATATAGCTTAAAATTAACATAATAATAGCCATCCTAATCCGTTAGAGTTTTTAAAGCTAAGTCATAGAAACCAATTTTTCCTTACCTAAGAAGTACAGGAATTTATGAAGTGACCTTAAGTACTTCATAGGATAACTGAGAAAGCTGGAGAACCAGATTCAGCATGGGCAGGAACAAGGGAGGCTGGGCAGCAGATAGGAACAAAGCCAAGAGCTCATCACCAATCCAGTCCAGGGAGGGTCTGCTGCCTGACTGCTGAACACTGGGTATCTCAGTTTGCACTGTTCCTGCCACAGGCGTGGCTCTGGAAGCCTCCACAGCACACCTGCCTGCTCATGCTGCTCCATGGGCCACATGAGCTGTAAGAGATGCTACCAGGACCCATTCTCCTCACCCTGCTCTTTTGTGAGTCCAACTCCTGACTCATTCTGTGTGAGTGTCTGATTGGCTGAGCCCAGGTGACATGCCCACTCTAGTCACAAGGGAAGCTGGGAAAGGAAGGGTCTGGCATTTCCAGTTCCATAGGCCAGGCTACCTTAACTCTGTGGCCCAATTAAACCCATAAGATAAAGAATTCCCCATACATAGTAAGGCAGTGAAGTTACTGGGCAACCAAAAATAGTGGCAAATGCCAGCTTCACTGCCATATATGGACAATGGATTCTACACCAAGCACTGTGCTTAGTGCTTTGGATGTAATCGTCACAAAAAAAATGTATTCCCTTTTAACAGATGAGGAAATGGGGCTTAGAGAAGTCAAAGAATCTGCCCATGGTCCCACAGTTCCGAAGCTTTGTTTTTAGACCAGATTAGTCTGACCATAGAGCCCTGCCTAGCCACTGTAAACTGTGTCTTCTCCCCAGCTGCATACCTACCTTCCTGTGCTAAGTTTAGGCTTAGAGTCCTTTCCTGCTGACAATAAGACATTGCGCTCATCATTAAAAAATAATTCTCATTGTATATGGTATTTTATTTTATTTTATTTTATTTTTAAAACAAATCTATTTTATTGGTACATATTAACAAAGGATACAATTCATTCAATGTGTACAATAATAGTATTTGGTATAATCTCATAGTTGTGCATTCATCATTTCAATCATTATTAGAGTATTTTCATTATTTCAACAATAATAGTAAACAAAAAATGACAAACAATAAACAAGAAAATTCCTCACCTCTCCATCTCTCTGTTTCCACTTCTTTTATTTTTTATTTATTTATTTATATATATATAAATATATTTTAAGAGGTGCTTAGATTACCGAAAATACTACACAGAACCCCCTGGGATTTCCATGTTGCCCACCCCCCACACCTCCCACCACGTCCCACACAAACATCTCCCATAAGTGTGGCCCACCACCCTCAATGGACTTACACATCCTGGGGCCTTGCCACCAACCCTAGACCACAATTCACATTTTAAATGATCATTAAGATTCAGGAAGTTTTCTTTTTCCAAACAATTCATCAACGCAATCTACTAATGTGCTGAATTATTATTTAATGCTGGCCAGTTGCTCTATATTACTGGCAACATAAATACCATGCATATCACTAACAATGTTTTAAGATGCCATCTTCTTGGCTTGTTTAATGTCAGTCAGAGATGAATTTTCAGAAATGTCATTTTAATCCATGATCTCATTCCTTCACTCTCAGCCAGGAGGACGTATTAAGAGAAAGAAAGTGTAACCTGGGGTAAAATGCATATACACAAAAGCACAAATGTGATACATTAAAATATATTCCCATTCTTTTTCTAGCTAATCCTTTTTGGAGACAGCCATATAAATACTTGCCGGGCTTAAAAATCAGGAAAAGCACTGTCTACCGTCCAGACTGCAACTATGAATAAACCACATTAAATCCCAAGGATTCTAAAAGTGAAGTGTCTTTGTCAGGCTTGGACTTTGCACAACCAAAAAGGAAAAATAAACCCCATTTTGAAAGTTATATCCAAAAGTGTGGTGTGCAGAAACAAAGGCAGCAGGGAGAAGGGAGGTCTGAGGGGGTAAAGGGCACAGGCCACGCTGAGTCAGCCGGCAGCTGAAAATACAATCCGGATGTCCTAATACGGAAGGCATTTGCAGTTGCTTTTCAGTTATGTGGCTCTGTGAGACAAAGGACCATGTGTCAGGTACCTCAGACAGACCCAGGGAAAACAAGAGGAGGAAAATGAAGTGAAGGGGAAGATTGTGAAATGGCAAAGGGAACTGAAAGATTTGTGAATAGAGAAACAAGTCAAAGAGGGTCTCATCCACATATTACAACGTTTGAAACATCCCCTTCCTAGACAAAGTGAGCATGAGTACTTCACATGGTTTTATTTTGTGGCTATTTTCATATAGTTTATGATATACTTAATACGACAATACAAATAGAAGTAAGTTTAAAGTGCCACAAGAACTTTGGTTTAGATATTTTTCACTGTTGAGAGCCTGGCTCTCTAATTGATGCCCTCAGGATACTTTTGCATCTAATTTTCCTGAGAAGGTGATTCAACTTTATCTGGGCTTTTATATAACTTCTGGTTTGTTTCAGAGTATAGAAGTACTTCCAAATAGAGCCACTTCCACATGACCTTGGAAGAGAAGGATGCCTTTGAGAAGAGAATTCTCCATGTAACTATTTTGGGAAGGAAAAAAAAACCAAATGTATATTGTTCAAGAACGTTCCTGGGCTCTGCTTCAAACTAAATTGGCCTAGATTTTCGTAGGGATGCACTGACATGTGTTTAAGGTTGGATAATAAATCAGGAGCTTTTTTCGATAGAGTAGACTATTCAGCAAAATGAAGACAGTCTCTCCTATCCTACCTGAGTGAGCATTTTTAACACCCGGTGTTTGGTGTGAAAAGAGGTCACCTATTGAAATCGGAAGTCATTAAGCCTAAAACTGATCCCTTTAGCATTAACTTTTCAACATCCCAACCTGTATATGACATCATAAAATACAATCATACTGCAAGCAGGCATGAAGTTTCTTCTAGTCTGGATTAGTCTACCTTTGTTCATTGCTTTCAAGGCACAAAAAAATGTTTTGTGATTATGATTCTGTAGTTTATGTTGCCCAAATGTCTTCAGGCTCCACCAAACAGTGGATACAAATGAAATCATTTTAATAGCCTGCTTTTGCCCACAGCTGCTCATAGTCAACTGGCTGCCCCACTCTTCTCCCTCCCACCTACTACTACAGATTCTTTGAATTCCCAAGTATCTAATGGGCTCATGAACAAACTGGCACCTCTGGTCCCTATATGACATGGTTTTCCTGTGTTTTCTTTTTCAGATCCCTCTTGTCTTCTACCCACTAAGCCTCTTAAGAGCTCCTCGTTGCTGTGGATGGTAAAGGTGCCCACCATGCGATATCCAGGCCAAGGGCAAGATTTCCTGCAGTCCCAAATCCAACAACCCAACTGTTTTAGGGCTGGCTCTGCACATCAGATATCCCCTGAGTGCCTTCTTGTGCTCCAGGCACTGCGGGGTCACCCTCTCCATCGCTGTGCCCCTTGGGCCCCTCAGCAGCACTGCTTCAGTGGATTATTTTGGAAAGGTCTTTATGAAACCATCTTCTTTAAGTTTGACTTATAACTCACTGAACAAAGGCTTAAAACCAGTCCGGTAGCCAGGGCAAGGGAGAAAAGCATTCACCCCCTCCACTGGCCTCATCTCTTTCTTCTATCAGGAGCTCTTCCAAACAGACCAACAAGGAAAATAATGATAATTTTCCTTATTCTTTTCCTAGAAAATGCAAATCAATGAACATTCATTCTTGCAGCCTGATTTTTTTTTTTTTTTTTTGGTGGCCATAAAGAGTAATTTAATTTCTGCCTTCATTTTTTTTTTAACAAATCAATTTTACTGATACATATTAATAAAACAAAAATCCATCCAAAGTATACAATCAGTGGTATTCAGTAAAATCACATAGTTATGCATTCATCACTTCAATCATTTTTTAAAGCATTTTCACTATTCCAGTAATAATAATACTGAAAAACAAAAACCAAACAAACAAACAAAACTCATCACCGCCCAATCTCTCTGTTTCCCCTTCAGTAAATAGCTGCTATTCTGTTTCCTTCTCTCTAGTTTATTTGTATTTATATTTTGTAAAAACAACCATATATTCAATATTACCATATTTGTATTTTATATGAGGTTTCACTATGTTATACAGTCCCATGTCACATTTTTTTAGCTTTCCTTCTAGTAATATAAATGTCCTTAGGCTTTCCCTTTCAAC
This sequence comes from Tolypeutes matacus, assembly GCA_026826555.1. NCBI lineage: Eukaryota > Metazoa > Chordata > Mammalia > Cingulata > Chlamyphoridae > Tolypeutes > Tolypeutes matacus. The sequence goes on along the minus strand of JAKSZT010053801.1, from coordinate 14,582,913 downwards.
CAGTGTCATACCCCTGTAGCAGCTTTACTAATCACAAACAACATGAAATGCTCTCACCATTTCCACTCATTTGCAAAGATTTACAACCTTTTAAAAATATACATTTTTATTAAAGTATATCATTCATACATGAACATACCTAAACAATAAGTATCTAGTAAAAGTTGTGAACTTACAAAACAAACATGCATAACATCATACCAAAGTCCCATCCATCACCCCTCCAACCAACACCTTGCTTTGTTGTGATACAAGCAACCTTTTAACCAATTCTGCACAAATTAACCATCAGCTTTCCATTCTCTACCCTCATTTTGTTTCTGGTGACCTATATTCTAATTGTTAAGTACATGAGTTTACATAATATATTTAGTTCATACAGTACTTGTCCTTTTGTGTCTGACTTGCTTCACTCAACATAGTCTTCCAGGTTCATCCATGTTGTCATATGCTTCATGACTTCATTTCTTCTTATAGCTGCATAATATTCCATCATGTTATACACCACAATTTGTTTATCCATTCATCAGTTGATGAACACCTGGGTTGTTTCCAACTTTTGGCTCTCGTGAATAATGCCACAATGGACATCGGTATGCAGATGTCTGTTCACATCACTACTCTCAGTTCTTCTGGGTAAATACCTAGCAACGGTATTGCTGGGTCACATGGCAAGTCTATATTCAAATTCCTTAGGAAATGTCAAACAGTCCTCCACAGTGGCTGTGCCATTCTACATTCCCACCAACAGTGAATAGGTATTCCTATCTCTCCACATCCTCTCCAACATTTAGAGTTTTCTGACATTTTAATAGTGGCCAGTATAATAAGTATGAAGTGATATCTCATTGTAGTTTTTTTTTTAACAAATCAATATTATTGATACATATTAATAAAGCATAAATCCACCCAAAGTGTACAATCAATGGTATTCAGTGTAATCACATATTTGTGCATTCATCACTTCAATCATTCTTAGAGCACTTTCATTATTCCAATAATAATAACAAAAACAAACAAAACTCATCACCTCTCAATCTCTCCATGCTTTCCTGCTATACATAGATGATATTCTTTTTCCTTCTCTCTAGCATATTTGTATTTATATTTGTAGAAACATTCCTATATATGCAATATCACCCATATTTGTGTTTTATATGAGGTTTTACTATCTTATACAGTCCCATGTTACAGTTTTTAGCTTTCATTCTAATAATATACATGACCTTAGACTTTCCCTTTCAACTACTATCATACCCATACAATAGCTCTGCTAGTTACAAACACCATGATATGCTTTCACCATTTCTATTCATTTCCAAAGATTTACAAGCAACCTTTTTACCAATTCCATACAGCCTAATTTTAGAGAGGTCATAAATCCTCTAGTTCCACAAATAGCTGAACTCTCAATCTTAGTCTTGATATAGCTCTAACATTCTGCTATGATATTCTGCTACCATGATTAAATACATTTCTTAGCTCTCCTACTAGATTACAAATATGTCAAGGACTTGTCAACTTTATGCTCTCTCTTTCCTGCCGCAGTGCCTAAAAGTGGCTCATCCAAAATTATTTAATTGACTTGATGCTGACCTTTCATGTGTAATCCTAGTAAATCCGAGGGCCCCAGATGGCCCAGTCTCTGCACAGTCACATTCAAAAGAGACCCAAAACTATCTGCACAACTTGAGGAAGAAGCTATATCATCAGTATTAGTAACGTTCTACAGTGTTGTTACCATGCATTAAATATCCAGAAACTTTCTAGAAAACCTGTCTTGGTTATCATTCCTCCTCATAAGTTCTAAACTCATATCAATTTCAAAAAAATAAACAAAAAGGAAAAATGAACAAACAAAATCTCTCCTATTCGCTTATGTTCTCTCTCCTCCAGTCCTTGGGAACCATACACTTAGCTGGTGATATGTCATTCTCTGCCCCTCTTTCCAATATCTCACTATGAAAACTCACCTATGAAGTGTAATTGCATCTCTCACTTTGGTCAATTTTGAAGATCAGAGTCATCAAGCTGGAGAAATAAAGAATAGTTCAAGAACTGACCTGGGAGAAAGTCCATGTTACTGAGATAGTAATAATTTTTTCCTTGTTAAACATACAGCTTTTTTTTGTTTTTCTGCTTATTATTTTTAAATTTTAAAAGCAAAGTTGGAACTGAAAAATGTATTTTTAGATATTGCAAGCAATTTTCTCTAAAGAAGAAAAGTTCTGACACAAGCTATGAGTTGCTAAGGAAGGTATTTTTCTACAGCTAGTTTTATGATATTTTGTTCTTTTAAGCTCTTATGAATTCAATCAGCATAGAATTGTCAGAGGGAACATGAGAACAAATTTTACACTCAGCTACTGTTTAGGAAAGACAAAATGAAAGGAAGAGCATTCCACCTGGATACTTTTCTCTATTCTCCTCTAGACTATCCTCCTGTTTTGAACATCAATTGCTGCATAACAAATCACCATAAAATATAGTGGGCCTAAAACACCATTTTATTCTCTCTCATTACTCTGGGTTTGCCTGCACTCAGCTGGATAGTTTTTCTGCTCCATGTGATTTTGGTTGGAGCTACAATCATCTGAGAACTCAAATGGTCTAGCATGTCCCAGCTGACTTACGTTTATGTCTGGTATGTTGACAGGAATGATTAGAAGTTTGAGCTCAGCTGGGAGGCTCAGAAGAGAAGCTGGGCTTCTCTCTCTCCACACGGTCTCTCTAACAGGGATATGGATTTACTTGCTGGCTCAGAGCTCCCAAAAGCGTAAAAGCTGAATCTGCCAAGCCTTCTTAAGACCTAGAACTTCCATATTCTAGTAGTTAAAGCATCATGTGCTAAATAGCTGAACAGTGAAGGCCACATTTTCATCAAGTGCCTTTATTCTCCATGTTTTTTTTTTTTTTTTAATTGTGGGTAAAAATCAAATTTTCACAATACAGACCAATATTTGTAAAATGATATATAAATATATATGCATATATGTGCATTTGCTTACACAGAAATTACAGGGATTCCCATGTTCCCCACCTCCCACACCTCCCATAACATCCCACATAAACATCTTTCATTAGTGTGGCACATCACCTGCAATGGATATACACATCCTGGGACTTTGCCACTAAGCATAGACCACAGTTCACATCGCAGACCACACTTTCTCCCACACAGTTCTGCATGGTATATGCTGATATAAAATGGCCTATATCCATCGCTGCAACATCACTCAGGACAACCCCCAAGTCCTGAAAAAGCCCCCGTATTACAACTGCCCTTCCCCTCCCTGCCCCAAAAGCATCTAGTGGCCACTGGCTCCACCTCACTGTTATATTTTCTTCCATTGCTTGAATCACAATATGTCTACAACAGAATACCATTAAGTCCACTCTAGTCCATAGCTCTTCCCCCAATCCTGAGGAGACTGGGATGGTGATGTCCACTCCACCTCCAAGTGAGAGTGGGCTTATATCCTATGGATACGGTGGATGGGATTATCCTGCCTGCAGCTGCAGGCTCTCTCCATTCCCTGGGCTGGCCGTTGTCCATCATCATCTCCTCACCAGGTGACTTGGGTGAGTCCATTGAGCTGTAGAGTAGGAGTTGCAGCTCCACCGAGATTCCAGGCACAGCTGGCACATAGGTAGACCAGAGGCTCCAGTCTCTGGAAGTACACGTACAAACTCTAGCATCACATATAGGTTTGAATAGAAGGGACTGATGGACCATGTGCAGGGAGGACTTATTTGAGTCCAACTCTGTCACTCTCAGGAGCACAGATTCCAAAGTAGAGCCCACTGATAAGGCATCAATCTCTGGGGCTATCCCCCATTATATAGGACCTGGGTGTCTCCAGAGCCCTCAGGAGCCCCTCTGTGTGGGGTGGTATCCACTTTGGTGTTCTATGAGATCCTACTGAGGTGTGTGTAAGCGTTACCTCTGGGATGACCTCCTGACTCTCTAAAGTCTCTTAGCCACATGAACTCATTTGTCTTTACCTTTCCCCCTTTTATTCAAGATCTTTTTCCAGTCGTGTTGCCAGTTGGCACTTGGTATTAATCCCTCGTTGCCAGGGAGGCTCATCCCCGGGAGTCATGTCCCACGTTGGGCCATCCTCTTTTGCCAGACACTGCCCCTGCACTCGGGACTGTTGCTGTTCCCTTGGAGAATGTGGCAGAGCTCTCCAGGCTGGGAATTCAGATTCCTTCATTTATTGAGTGATTGTCTACCTACCGTGACCATGCCCCATCCCTTGATCGTTTGAACTTACTCCCATGAATCCCCCATCTCAGACACCCCCACCAATGATCCTCTGCAGCCCCCATTGTAATCCTTCTGTGATCTAAACCTTCCTTGAAGATGAAGCCCATATAATAACCAAATACAATTAACAGGAAAATGAAATAATAATAAACTTAAATCCAAGAGATAAAATACAAGGAAACTCAGAAAAAAAAAACTAAAACTAAAATATAATCAGCGGATTGGGACATTCAAAAAAATGGGAAAAAACAAAAAAAAAATTCCTTTTTAAAAAATTATTCTTTTTTCCTTTTATCACTGTATTATCAGATGTCCAGTGTACTGTGACACCTTCCCCCTCTCATTCCCCAGTGTCTCCCAAATTTTCATTTAATTTTCAAAGAAGTTTTAGGTCACAGCAAAGTCACACATGGAATACTAGAGACTCCCATACTCCCAACCTCCTGCCCCCTTCCCCACCCCATATTAAAACCTTTTTTTAAATTTTATGGATGTTAGCATTGTTATAACTGTTATACAGATAGTGAAATATAGCAACTAAACATTGTCAATGGTTTACAGTATAGTTTACAATTTAGACAGTACAGTTCAATAATTTTTGATATATTTACCATGTCCTGTGTCCATTACTGTAAGGTAATGAAAAACCTTTCCCATGACCACTAAATACCCCATTTGATCTTTTCTCTTCCTTCCTTCCCATCCTCCTGGGGCATATGACACTCCCCTGTCTTGACTCATAGAATGACAAGATTCATAGTTACATGCCCTGGGTATTCTAACCGGCCCTTCCTAATTTACCCACCTTTCAACCCTGCACCACCAAACCCAGTAATATCACTACCCATATGTCCTATCCTTCAATATGCAACTATACTCTTTCACTTTACCATAGATTATGTCCATATGGGTGATGGCTCACAACCTACTCTTCTCTTTCTCTCCTTTGTTAACCTATCTTTCAGACAATGGTTCTCAGAGACTGCTCACTTTCCTCAATTCAAATCAGTGAGGTCATATACTGTTCATCCTTCAATGCCTGGCTTGCTTCACTCAACATAAGGTCTTCAAGATTCGTCCATGTTATTCCGTGTGTTAGCACTTTATTCCTTCTTACAGCTGAGTAATATTCCTTTGTATGTATGTACCACATTTTGCTTATCCATTCATCTGCTGATGGGCACTGGGGCTGATTCCAACTTTCGGCAATTGTGAACAATGCCGCTATGAACATTGGTGTGCCTATATCTGTTCGTGTCTTTGCTTTCAATTCTTCTGGGTATATACCCAGTAGTGGAATCACTGGATCATACCGAAGATCTATTGTTAGTTTCCTGAGGAACTTCCAAACTATACTCCACAGTGGCTGGACCATTCCACAATCCCACCAGCAGTAGATGAGGGTTCCTGTTCCTCCACATCCTCTCCAACACTTAGAGTCTGCTGTTTTTTTAATAGCTGCCATTCTGATGGGTGTAAGATGGTATCTCATTGTAGTTTTGATTTGCATTTCCCTAATAGCTAGCGATGTCGAGCATTTTTCATGTGCTTTTTAGCCATTTGTATTTCTTCCTTGGAGAAGTGTCTTTTCAGGTGTCTTGCCCATTTTTTAAATGGGTTGTTTGTCTTTTTATTTTCAAGGTGTAGGATTTCTTTATATATGCATGATATTAGGCTTTTATCAGATATATGGTTCCCAAATATTTTCTCCCATTGGGTAGGCTGCCTTTTTATTTTCTTAATAACGTCCTTTGAGGTGCAGAAGTTTTTAATTTTGAGGAGATCCCATTTATCTATTTTATCTCTTGCTGCTTGTGCTTTGGCTGTGAAGTTCATAAAACTATTTCCTATTACAAGGTCCTGTAGATGCTTCCCTACATTATCTTCCAAGGTCTTTATGGTTTTGGTTCTTATATTTAGATCTTTGATGCATCTTGAGGTGATTTTTGTATAAGGTGTGAGATGGTATTCTTCTCTCATTCTTTTGGATATGGATATCCAGTTCTCCAAGCACCACTTGTTAAAGAGGCCATTCTCTCCCAACTGAGTGGGTTTGGTGGCCTTGTCGAATATCAGATGACTGTATATACGAGGATCTATATCAGAACTTTCAATTCGGTTCCATTGGTCAGTAGGTCTATCCTTGTGCCAATACTATGCAGTTTTAGGGAAGCGGCTGTGGCTCAAACAGTAGGGCTCCCGTTTACCATATGGGAGGCCCCGGGTTCGGTTCCCGAGGCCTGCTGGTGAAGGCGAGCCTGCCTGCACGGTGTGGTTAGCTGACCCAGCGAGCACAAGCAGCAAGGGGGGGATAAATGAATAAATAAATAAAATCTTAAAAAAAAAAATACTATGCAGTTTTGATCACTGTAGCTTTGTAGTATGTTTTAAAGTCAGGTAATGTGATACCTCCAATTTCATTTTTCTTTTTCAATATGTCTTTGGCAATTCGGGGCCTCTTACCTTTCCAAATATATTTTGTGGTTAGTTTTTCCAGTTCCTTAAAAAATATAGTGTTGATTTTTATTGGGATTGCATTAAATCTGTAGATTAGTTTGGGTAGGATAGACATCTTGATGATGTTTAGTCTTCCTATCCATGAACAGGGAATATTTTTCCATTTGTTTAAGTCTTCTTTGATTTCCTTTAACAGCGTTGTGTAGTTTTCTGTATATAAGTCCTTTACATCTTTAGTAAATTTATTCCTCGGTATTTAATTCTTTTAGTTACTATTGTAAATGGTATTTTTTTAAAATTTCCTCCTCAGATTGTTCTTTACTGGTGTACAGAAATGATACTGATTTTTGAGCATTGATCTTATAGCCTGCAACATTACTGAACTCCTTTATAAGTTCTAGAAGCTTTGTTGTAGATTTCTCTGGGCTCTCTATATATAGGATCATGTTGTCTGCAAATAATGAAATTTTTACTTCTTCTTTTCCAATCTGGATGCCTTTTATATCCTTTTCTTGTCTCAGTGCTCAAGCAAGTACTTCTAAGACAATGTTAAATAGGAGTGGTGATAGTGGGCATCCTTGTTTTGTTCCAGATCTCAGAGGGAAGGCTTTTAGGATTTCACCATTGAAGATGATGTTAGCTTTGGGTTTTTCATACATACCCTTTATCATATTCAGAAAGTTTCCTTCTATTCCTATCTTTTGCAGTGTTTTTATCAGGAAAGAGTGCTGTATTTTGTCTAATGCTTTTTCTGCATCTACAGAAATGATCATGTGATTTTTTTCTTTCAGTTTGTTTATGTGGTGTATTACATTGATTGATTTTCTTATATTGAACCATCCTTGCAAACCCGGGATGAAACCCACTTGGTCATGGTGTATAATCCTTTTGATGTGTTGTTGAATGTGATTAGCAAGTATTTTGTTGAGGATTTTAGCATCTAGGTTCAATAGAAAAATTGGTCTGTAATTTTCCTTCCTAGTGGTATCTTTGGTTTTGGTATTAGGGTAATGTTGGCATCGTAGAATGAGTTAGGCAATATTCTTTCTACTTCTATTTTATGGAAGAGCTTAAGCAGAATTGGTGTTAGCTCTTTCTGGAATGTTTGGTAGAATTCAACTGTGACACCATCTGGTCCTGGGCTCTTCTTAGTTGGGAGGTTTTTGATGACTGAGTCTATCTCTTTACTTGTAATTGGACTGTTGAGTTCATCAATTTCTTCTTTCATCAATGTAGGCTGTTTGTGCATTTCTAGAAACTTGTCCATTTCCTCTAAATTATCATTCTTGTTGGCATATAATTTTTCAAACTATCCTCTTATGATACTCTTTATTTCTGTGGGGTCAGTAGTGATATCCCCTTGCTCATTCCTTATTTTGTGTATTTGCATCTGTTCTCTCTTTTTCTTTGTTAGTCTGGCTAAGGGTTTGTCAATTTTATTGATATTCTCGAAGAACCAGCTTTTGGTTTTGTTTATTTTTTCTAGTGCTTTCTTATTCTCTATTTCATTTAGTTCTGCTCTAATCTTTGTTATTTCCTTCTTTCTACTTCCTTTAGGTTTAATTTGTTGTTGTTTTTCCAATTCCTCCAAGTGTGCAGGTAAGGTCTTCAATTTTAGCTCTTTCTTCTTTTTTAATATATGTATTTATGGCTATGAACTTCCCTCTCAGGACAGCTTTGGTTGCATCCCATAGGTTTTGATATGTTGTGTTGTCGTTTTCATTAGTTTCAAGTTAGTTACTCATTTCTTTTGAGATTTCCTCCTTGACCCACTGTTTGTCTAAGAGTATATTCTTCAACTTCCATATCCTTGTGCCTAACCTGTTTCTCTGGCCCTTAGTGATTTCCAATTTCATTCCATTGTGATCAGAGAAATTACTTTGTATAATCTCAATCTTTCTGAATTCATTGAGAGTTGTTTTGTGGCCTAGCATGTGGTCTATCTTGGAGTATGATCCATGTGCACTCGAGAAGAATGTAAATCTTGCTGTATTTGGGTGTATTGTTCTGTATATGTCTATAAGTCCAGGTCCTCTAATATATTGTTGAGAGCCTTTGTTTCTTTATTGATTCTCTGTCTAGATGTTCTGTCTAATGATGATAATAGTGTATTAAAGTCCCCCGCTATAATTGTAGAGGCATTTATTTCTCCACTTAGTTTTTCCAGATTTTGCCTCACGTATTTTGAGGTACCCTGATTAGGTGTGTAAATGTTTATGATTTTTCTCTCTTCTTGAGAGATTACCCCTTTTACTAATATATAGTGTCCATCTTTGTCTCTTACAATAGTTTTGCATTTAAAGTCTATTTTGTCTGATATTAGAATAGCTACTCCTGCCCTTTTTTGGCTATTACCTTGTAAAGTTGTTTTCCAGCCATTCACTTTCAGCCTCCTCGAATCCTTGGGTCGAAGGCGGGTTTCTTGTAGACAGCATAGAGATGGATCATATTTCCTTATCCATTCTACCGATCTGTGTCTCTTGAGTGGTGAATTTAATCCATTAACATTCAGTGTTATTATTTGCAATGAATTTCTTATTTCAGCCATATTTTCTTTTGGGTAATATATGCCATGTGTTGTTTTGTTTCTGTTTTTGTCTTTTTAGTTGTTTTTAAACTCTCCTCCTACTCTCTCTCCCTTGATTTTTCCTTTCAACTTGTAGAATTTCCTTTAGTATTTCTTGAAGTGCTGGTTTCTTATTGACATACTCTCTTAATTTCTGTTTATCTGTGATCTCTCCAACATTTTTGAATGCCAGTTTTGCTGGATAGAGAATTTGTGGCTGGAGGTTTTTTTATTTTAGTACTTTGACTATGTCATACCACTGTCTTCTTGCCTCCATGGTTTCAGCTGAGAAATCAGCACTTAATCTTATTGTGCTTCCCTTGTATGTGATGGTTCTCTTTTCTCTTGCTGCCTTGAGTATTTTCTCTTTGTCTTGAGCATTGGACATTTTGACAAGTATATGTCTTGCAGTTGGCCTTTTGGGATTTATACAGTTTGGGGTGCACTTTGCTTCCTGGATCTGCACATCCATCTCTCTCAATAGGGTTGGGAAGTTTTCAGCCATTATTTCCTTCAACACTCTTTCTGTTCCCTTTCCCTTCTCTTCTCCTTCTGGGATGCCCATAATGTGTATGTTTGTGCATTTTGTGTTGTCAGTTAAATCCCTGAGTCCCTGCTGGATTTTTTCTATTTTTTTGTCTATCTGTTCTACTATCTGTTTGATTTCAGATGTATTGTCTTCCACATCACTAATTCTTTCTTCTGCCTGTTCAAATCTGCTGTCATGTGAATCCAGCATCTTTTTGATTTCTTGGATTGTGTCATTGATCACCATCATATCCGTTATCCTTTTGTGTATGTTTACAATTTCTTCAGTATGTTCTCTCAGTGTCTTCTTTATATCCTTAATCTCTTCCTTCACTTCATTAAGTTGGTTCATGATATTTGCTTGGAAAGCTTTGATTAGTTGTTCAATGTTCTGCATCTCTTCCTGATTTTTAGTTTGTTCATTAGACTGGTCCATGTCTTCCTGTTTCTCAGTGTGGTTTGTAATTTTTTTGTTGCCCTCTAGTCATCATTTTATCTTGATGGGTTTGTTCAGTTGATTAGCTTCTCTCTCTCCTCTAGAGTTTTATTTAGCTGGTGGTTCTGTGTGTGTGTTAAGTTTTCTCTTTGACACTTTTTCTTCTTATTTTATTTCCTTGCTTCTTTATGTGTTACCTTGAAGGCAAAAGATTAGTGCCAGAGGAATCGAAAAATGTGAGAAAGGAAGAAGGATAATAGTAATATTGATAAAGGTTAGAAGTGGGGCCAAATAAGACTTAGTGAAATGAATATTTAACTCATGTAGGCAGTGTAGAGTAATAGTTTAAAAAGTGGAGTACCTACAATGGACTAGGAAACCAAATAGAGGAATATATATATAATGATTTAGAAGGCTAGAATGATGAAGAGGGAGAGAAAGAGTAAAGAAAGGGCTAAAAGGAAAAAGTTAATATTAATTTTTTAAAAAAGAAGAAAACAAAATAGATAGAATAGAAATTGACACATTTAAGTTGTGGGCTAATGAAAAAATGTGGTGTCTAAGAACCACAACAGAAAGCAGAAGGCAGAAAGATGAAGGAAAGATAAGAGATAGCTTGGGATACCAAAATCAATATAGACAGAGAATGGGAAATCACTGAAGAAGAAGCACAGCAAAGAAGAGGCAAGCTAGCAGCACCTAATTTAAAAAAAAAAAAAAAAAATGAAGGAAAAAAGAAAGGGAGTAGGAAAGAGGAAAGAAAAGTAAGAGACAACAAATAAACAGAGAAAAAACAAACAACCACACAAGCAAGCAGTCAAACAAAGCTAAGGAGGAAGTGTTCCTTCTAGGGTCCTTGTGGATCCTCTCAGCCTGCTTGTGTTTATCAATCAATTTCCCTGCAGGGTTCTAGCTGCAGGTTTTGAGGCAGATTTTAGGTATTAAACTAAATTAAAAAGAAGAATTCATTTTTTTTTAATTTATTTATTTTTTATTGTGGGTAAAAATAAAAATTTTTGCAATGCATACCAATATTTGTAAAATGATATATAAATATATATGCATATATGTGCATTTGCTTACAAAAATGTTATTTATATATATATATATATAAATATATTTTAAGAGGTGCTTAGATTACCCAAAATATTACATGGAACCCACTGGGATTCCCAGGTTGCCCACCTCCCACATGCGATATAAGGGACCCAAAAGAAGTCCTCTGCTAGACCACCCCCTTCACTGAGGGGACCCTAAATAGGCTCGTGGAAACTAATCAAGCACTTCTCACCTCCTGGCCTCCCCAGGGGAGCTGAAGCTCTGATGCTTGTCAGTGCAGAGCGATAAAATTGGCTGACTCTGCCCCCTCTGGAGCGAAGCCTCAGTGTCAGTGGGCTGCTGGGTAAATCAGGTTTCCTCAGCAGATTCGCCTCTCCCCTCAGCCTGGCACTGCTTCAAGTTGGCTTATCTGCTCCCCAAAGCTATGGGGGGAAAGGGTCCAGGAAGCCAAATCCACAGAAGTTAAACCCCTCTCCACCTTCTGTCAGAACCCTCCCTCTCTCGGAGAATGCTCCCTCACACCGGGAGCGGGAGTCGCAGGTGCGGGTTTCACGGCTCAAACCAGCCTTTTTCCCTGCGGGTGGGGCTCAGCCGTCTGTGTTAACCACCATAGGCAAGCTTAAAACTCATGAATCTTTACCAATCACTCCACGCTGTCGATCTGCCTGCAGCTAGATGTCCCAAGCTTCTCACTCCGTGCGCCCACAGCACAGACCCCTGGGCAGGACCCTGTCCACAATCGGCCATCCTCAGAGAGCTAGTGAGCGGGTGCCCTCCTAAACCGACGCCATCTTGTCTCCCCCCCTCTCCATGCTTTTGAAAAACATTTATTGTTGTAAACATATTCCAAAAGCATAGGAGTGATACTAAGCATGATAATAGCAGATAACATTTATTGGGCATTTACTATATGCCACATAATGTGTTAAGTACCTTACAACATTTTATAATGCACTAAGTACTTTACACAAATTATTCCATTTAAACCTCTTAATAATTTCATAAAGCAGATATTTTTATTATTAACTCCATTTTACAGATGAAAAAAAACTGAGTTATAGGAAGACACCCAATTAATATGTAGAGCTATGACTTGAAACTTGGTTTGTATGACTCCATAGTCCATGAGCTTAACTACAAATGTATACAGACTTCTCTCCTGCATATCGAACAAGTTTTCAGTTTCTAACATTCAGTTTGGTTTGAAACTCCTTAACTCCAGAGGAAACTTATTTATCAAGCCTTTGCAACATGCCAGGACTTATGCTTTCATATATATTTATTAGGTGATTTCATCCTTATAATAACCAAAGGAGAAAAGTTTTGAATGTTTTACAGGAAAAAAATTTTTCTTTCTTTGCTTTAATACTGCATGTTTTGCAAACATAGACACAAGCATCTCATAAACCACTCCAGTTGATTTTTTTGAAATTCACTAAATTCTGAAGTGTGAACTAACATTCTTTACTCATATTCCTCTGAAGAATTGCTTCACTGAAGTACTTAGAAAATTACAACTGATTTTAGGGTAAATAAACCCTTTCTGCAAGCTTTTAAATATCTACTTAGAATTCTAGTGAAAATGATAGAAAATAATCTGTTTGGAATACATACTTATTCAATTCTACATCCAGGTGATAATGTATGTCTCTATTAATTATATAGAAATGTAACATGAGTGAATAGAAACTAATAGTACAGTTTGAAACTATATTTTTTTGCACAATGCCTTGTCAATATATCAGAAATACTCATAGACACACTCTTAATTTCTAAATCATTTCAAGATGGCACCCTAAAAAGCAAAGAAATTTACAACCAAGGCCTCCTGAGTGTCCACTGAAATAGAAGTACAGAAACATGAAAAAGAATAAACAGATAACAGTGAAGTACATTAAGTGGGGGTCTGAAGAATGGTGATCATTAGTAAATGAGAAATTTCAACAGATTTCTGGTTGACAGGAAGCAGATGGAAGCCTGTAGGCAATTGAAAGGACATAGTCTAACCTATAAGAGGGGCTGCAGTAAGGTGAGAGCTTTTCTACCTGTAGGAAAGTTGGAATGAACCCAAGGTCAGAGTCAGCAGGGAAGAAGGAAACATGGGGCTGACAACACTATTTAGGTTTATATACAGAAACTTGAAGCTTGCTATGCCACTTAATAGCTGTGTAACAGTTGATAGATTATTTAACCTCTCTGTGCCCTAATTACCCTGTATGTGAAAGAGGGATAATATAGTACCCAAGCCATAGTATTGTTGTGAGTGTTAAATGAATTTATATATGTGACATCCTTAAGATGGAACCTGGTACATGGTGCTATATAAACATTAACAATCATCTTTATTGTTTTTATGTCATCATCATCGCACGTAGGAAAAACCAGAGGCACCCCACCCATGACGGAGGAGTAAAAAGATTCAGGGCTCCATTCCCTTCGATCAGCTAGCAATAACTAACAAAAACATCTTTCTAAAACATTCAGAAAAGTTAAAGGACTGCAGCAATAGGGAAAGCAATGAATCAATAAAAAGACTAAGACTACCTAAAAGCAGTTGGATCTCATGGTCCCCCACCAATCTCCAGCTCTCCACAGAGCTGATCCATGCTTCCAGTGCAGGTCCCTGGTCCTAGCTCCAGAGGGAGGAGAGTAACCTTGTGCACATGCTGGGAACATGTATGTCTGGACCAATCTGTCTGGTGGTGGCCTGAGAAACTCTCCATCCCAGAACATGCTCTGCATGTAAGTAGCTCACAGAGCTCTCCTACAGAATGTTGTGGGAGATAGTCAAGTCATGTTGCTTGGGGCATAGGACATACAGTGCAATGCCTGGAACCATGAGAAAATTTTCCTAGGGAAGAGGGATCATCTTTATCCATGTAAACAAGGGAATTCCTAGAACCACATGCATGTGCCCAAGAGGCATTAGAAACTATGGAGGAGGATCAGACCTGGGACATTCCAGACAAAGACTTTTAAAAATGACCCTAACTATGCTCAAAGGGTTAAAGGAAATCAGGGAAATGATAGATAAACACAAAAAGAATAGCAATAGAGAGGTGGAAATTATGAGAAGGAAACAGAGCTGAAGACCACAGTAGCAGAAATTTAAAATTCCCTTGAGGGGTTCAACAGCAGATTGGAACTGGCAGAAGAAAGAATCAGAACTTGAAGATAATTGGAATCATCCAGTCTGAGGTGCAGAAGGAAGAGCTAATGAAGAAATGTGAACAGAGCCTAAGGAGGCTGTGCGACACGATCAAGCATACCAATATACTCATTGTGAGAGTTCCAGAAAGAGAAGTAAGATAGAAAGGGCCAGAAAGAAAAGTCAAAGAAATAATGGCTGAAAATTTCCCAAACATAATGAAAGACATGAATATACACACCCAAGACACTCAACAAACTCTAAATAGGATAAACTCAGAGTCTCAGGTAACAGCATAAGATAAGCAAATTGTCAAATATCAAACATAAAGAGAAAATTCTGAACGTCTCACATACAAGGGAGCTTCGATGAGATTAAGTGCCAACTTCTCATCAGAAACCATGGAGGCAAGAAGGCACTGGGATGATAAAGTGCTGAAAGCAAAAAATTGCCAGCCTAGAATTCTGTATATGGCAAAAATGTCTTTCAAAAATGAGGGAGGAATTAAAACATTCCCAGATAAACCAAAGCCAAGGGAGATCATCATCATGAGCCCGACCCTACAAAAAACGCTAAAGGGAGTTCTGCAGGTTGAAAAGAAGGAGCACTAGACAATTGACAGAAGCCACATGAAGAAAGAAAGATCTCTGGTAGAGATAATGACATGAGTAAATATGAAAACCAGTAATATTGTATTTTTTATTTGTAAATCTCTAGTTTTTACTTCCTGTAAAATCTAAAAGACTAATGCATAAAATATATAGATAAATCAATGGTTTTGGACTCATAATGTGTAAATATGTAATTTGTGACAAGAACGACATAAAGGTGGGGGGCAGAGGAGTATTGAAACATGGTTTATGTATGCTATTGAAGTTTATTTGGCATCAAAGCAAACAAGATTGTTACAGATTTAGGATGTTAAGTTAAAGGCCCATGGTGACCACAAAGAAGGAAAGAATATGCAAACTCTTAGAGACAGAAAGTAGAGTACATTTTACAAGGGATGAGGGGCATGGGCAATGGGGAATTAATGCAAAATGAGTGTAAGTTTTCTGTCTGTGGTGAAGGGAAATTTCTAGTAGTAGATGGTGATGAAGGTACTGCAACATTTTGAATGTGATTAATCCCTCTGAACGGTATGCCTAGGAGTTGTTGAAATGGGAAGATTTATGTTGTATATGTGTTTCCACAATCAAAAAAGAAAAAGAAAAAAAAGAGAAACTAAAGAGATAATGACAATTAAATGCAATGCATGATCCTGGATGTCCTTTGAGAGAATAGAGGAGAAAAGCCTCAAAGGAACTTTATGAAGACATAAGAAAAAGTGGAATATAGAATGTAAGCTTTATATCAATGTTAAATGTCTTGAATTTGATAACTTCACTTAAGGTGATTACATAAGTGAATATCTTAGTCTAGAGGGAATGTACATGAAGTATTATGGGTTCCAAGAATATGGCATGTGCAACCAGCTCTCAAATGTTCAGAAAATAGATGGATGGAGAAGTGGCTAGATAGAAGGATGGGTAGGTAGACAGACAGACAGACAGATAGATAATAGAATGATATAGCAAAGGTGAGAAAATGTTAAAATTGGTGGATCTGTATATCTGTAAGGGGAGTAGGGGTATGAATAAGATTTGTATTAATTTTGCAATTATCCTGTATATTTGAAATGATCTCAACATTTTTTTTTTAAGTACAAAAATGCCAGAATATTTTTCTTGAATAAACCTTAGGAGCGGAGCTATGGATTATGATATGGATTGGAGCCTCAGAGTAACCTGGAATTTGAGGGGTTGGTGCCCACTGATGGCCCCTTGCCCACATACCCTAAAACAAATCCTGCCAGTGAACCTCTCTCACCTAACTGGATGGCTTCCAGTCAGACTTACCACTAAAGGAGGAGAAAAATATATCAGGAAAGAGAGCTACTAATATAAGAGTAAAGTAAACCTACTACAACTACTCAGCCATTCATTTCTAAATATGAATAGAAAGTCAAAGATCACCAAAAGCAGAATTTACCAGGACCTTTGAAGAGAAAATTCAAGATAAACATGGAGCAGGTGTAGCTCAAGTGGTTGAGTGCCTGCTTCCCATGTACGAGGTCCCTGGCTTCAATCCCCAGTTCCTACTAAAAACAAAAACAAACAAACAACAACAACAAAAAAACAACTCTCATTGTGGAGAAGAAGCAGATTTAGCTCAGTAGTTGAGCACCTGCTTCCCATGTAGAGGTCTTGGGTTCAATCCCCAGTACGTCCTTAAAAAAACAAAAAAAGATAAACAACAAAACCTGACCTCAAAGGAAGGGGGAGATACTTCACGAGCAGAAGAGAACTTTAAAAAATAAACAAAAACAAAACTCCAATTAGAATTCTTGGGACTTGAAAAGATACTGCACCCACCAAAGAGAGAGAGTGAGAGAGAGAAAAAAGAATAAAAAAGAAAAAGAAAAAAACAAAACAACAACAAAAAGTGCTCTGAGTTTAAAAATGATATCTGAAAATAAAAAAAAGTCCAAGAAATGCTAGCAGTTTAAATCCAGGAGACTCTCTATGATATAATAATGACAGGGGGTTGGATGTGGCTCAACTGGTTGGACGTCCGTCTCCCATATGGAGGGACCCGAGTTCGATCCCCGGGACCTCCCATTAAAAAAAAAAAAAAAAAAAAAAAAAGCATAATGACAACAAAATGGAAAATTGAGAGAGAGAAAAAAAAAAGCCTTAGAGAACTAATTCATAAACGTTCCACATAAAACTAGTTGGTTCTAGAAAAAAAAGAAAGAAGTCAAAATGTATGAAACACATGCTACCAGGAATTCAATTAGAAAACATGTCTCACGGCTGAGGAAGGACTTAATGATTCAGACTGAAATGGTCTGTGAACGTCAAACAGGAGGAATGAAGTCCATACTTAGTATCCACAGGATACTAAGGAGAATGAAGAGAAGTCTCTGAAAGGAAACCCAGTGAGAATAATTATGTTAACAACAAAATATTAAGAACTAGATTGGCATCAGATGTCTAATCAACACTAGATGCCAAAAGAGAGTGCAGTGATGCCTTTGATGAACCACTGTGTCACCTTCTTCGTGATAGGTGACAATCCTAATTGTTTGGCCTCTGTCTCTGAAGCCACACCAGCCAGCCATAAAAGTAAGAACATAATGGCAATGACCCCCCCCCCCAAATTAGTTATTTTTCTAGTTTAGCCCCTTCAAGAAGAACTTTCAAATTCCTCCTAAATATTTTAAAATTTCCTCTGTGACCTGCAAATTAGTCATCCTGGCTCTAAGAGGTAGTTATACCTTCCACCTCTCCCTGCACAAGTCCCCTTGGTGAGGTCTACTGCTACTGCCAAGGCCAAAAGCAGCAGGCAAGCTGCCAGCGTCTGCCAGGCATTCTACCATTGACAATGGTCCAAGTACAGCATTTCACTGCACAGGCTCTAGCAACAGCCTGCCTGACTTGAATCTCAGCCCGGCCACATCCTAACAGTGTACTCTTGACTTCAGCAAGCTTCAATTCTAGCATCTGTAAATTGGGGATAACAGTATTTATCCCACAGGGTTATTGTGATGACAAAATGAAATAATCCCATTTATGAACTTGGCATGGTGCCTTGTACATAATTTACATTCAATAAAGTTTAAGTATGTTAGCAAAAACAAAACAAAATCTCGCACATCATGCTACTGATACCTGCCACTGCACACACCCAGAGAGCTGCTGCCTGCTCGTAGCACCGTCCCCATCCTCCACTAAAGCCGTTGTTGCCTTGGTAACATTTCACTCAGGTGAACAATAATTCCCCTGATTTACAACCCTACTGAAGTTCTGCCTCAAGCACCCATTCTACCATCCATGGTGAAGTGAGAGCCTCACTCTCTGACAGCTCTTTGCATGCCACTGAGAGCCTCAGAAAATCTGGTGGGCTGCACTGGGCCAATCGTGAGTACAGGAGAAATCGTTCTATGGACAACTTGCCACCCAGGCAAGCCTGTCAATTCTTGCTTGTGCCTCAAGCTCTGAGAATGGGCCCAGATGCCTTCTACTCCCAGACTCCTCAAATTTGTCCGGGTTGCTTTGTCCATTCTCTTTTCCTCTGAGGACTCTGGTTGAGGGTTCGGAGAAAGATGTGATCCTCTTCTGCATGGCACACACCAGCATCTGCCTCCCTCGCTCCTACTCTGCTAACTTGCTTTGGAGGAGGGGAAAGGAAAAGCCTTGTTCATACATGATATGCTGTCTTTGTCTGGAGTCCTTCCTGAACCTATTGCTTTTGCTCCTAGGCTATGACATCGTTGAGGAACAAAAAATGCCACTGAGAAGTCAAGGAGATACAAGGATGCAAAATGATATTTAGGGACATCAAATTATCTGCCACAATCTTGGTAACTCATAGAGTAGCACAGATAACATTTATTAAGAACTTATTATATACCAGGCATTCCTCTAAATCCTTTGTTGTATTAATTCATTTAAACATCATAACAACCTCGGAAGTAGATATTATTTTATTCCAATTTTCCAGATAAAAAAAATGGAGGCTTGGATAACTTAAAGTATCTTTGCCAGGTCACTGTCTTAGTTTTCCAGGCTTCTCTGACAGAGCCCACACAATAGGTTGGCTTAACAAGAGGAAATGTATCATCTCAGGGCTTCAGAGGCCAGAAGGTTTGCCTCCTCCCATGATCAGTAGTGGCGTGGCTGGCAGGAAGTCCTTGGGCTTCTTAGCTTTCCCGTCACATGGCAATGCCCTTTCCATTCTCTTCCAGGTTCCAGACTCTGGCTTTTGGTTCCTTCCCATGGCTTTCTCATTTATAACGCCTCTAATAATAGGATTAGGACTCATCCTAATTCAGTTGGCCACAGCTTAAAGAAAAGTAACTTCTTCAACAGTTCCTTTTTACAGTGGATTCGCATCCACAGAAATGTGTGTTAAGATTAAAACATGTTTTTTTCCAGGGTATGTTAGCCAATCTGCCACATCTTTGAGGAGGTACATAGGAAGGCTTGAATTTTCAAACCTGGGTGGTGTAGTTCCAGGGCCTGTCTCTACCCACCCTCCACCTACCTCTCCTGGCTTGACCCCAGAACCAAACAACTGCCCTGGCTTTTTCCTCAGTCTCTTATTACAACACTGGGCATGAGTCTGTGGCTCTGTGTCAGAGGACGTCCGAGCTAAGGCTTGGTGCTGTACTCAGAATCATCCCCCATCTGCCACCCTCCCCCATGAAAGCCCATTGTCCTTGCAGAAAATGTGTCATCTTCTATACCCCTTTCTTTATTTGCATTGAGTTATTTACTAGTTGACTCTCATTTCCCTTGGGCTCACTCCCAGCCATCTGGATATCACTCTCAGGGTAGGCTGTATGCCTACTCAGGAAAGCAAAATATGGTTTATTGGAAAATAAAGGCCCAGCTTAAACCACCAGTGCCCCCACTATTAGCTGGGGACCTCAGGCAAGTTTCTCGTTGTCTCTGAGCCTTAGTGACTTCACCTCAGACACGAGAATAACACGTACTTCTGAGAGTCATTAATGTATAAAGTTCACAGCAGAGCTCCTGGGACATAGAAGACAGAGACTAGTTATTTATTTGGCTTCTTCCTTCATCTCAGTCTGTGATGAGCACATAGCTGCCCTCTATCCTGTGGTGGCAGACACCTATTTAGATTGCTGTATGCAAAATCCTCTGCTTGGGGTCCCTTGTTTTAGGATCAGTCCTGTTGCCTGATTATGTGGATGTCACTAAGCAACACACGGAAAGATTCACTCTTGGAAAAAGTCTTGTCCTTAACAACGACTGCTCTATTTCAATTTGTATCTGTCAGGTTATAGTCAGGGTCAAGTCAATCAAATTTTCCCTGAAGGAACTGAATGCATAATCTTAAATTAATGTGATTAATAATAATGTTAATAGCTGCCATTTATATATCACTCACTATGGGCCAGGCTCTGAAATAAGGTTTATTTAATCCTTAGAACCTTCTGAGATAGGAAATTTTGTATCCATTTTACAGAACAGGTTCATGAGATTTAGAGAGGTTAAGTAACTTAGCCAAAGTCACAGAACTAGCATGTATCAGAGCTGGAATGTGAATAGGGTTAAGTCCATCTGAAACCAAAGCCATTGCATTTCACCACTATTTTAAAATACTAGTTGTAATAACAATAGAATATAATTAGAAAACTTAGATGCTGTACTCTTTTTGCTTTCCAGCAAATTGTATATTCTAGTCGCAGGTTCCATAAGCCTTCTAAATATAAAGGCAAGGGACATAAAATAGAACCAGTCTTAATAAAACTGTTTTTCAAGATCAAGGTAAAGGCTTGTTTTCTCAAAACATGTACAGTATCTTATCAAGATGGGCATTTAAAACATGACTGAAATTTGGTGTGCTGGCTTTATTTAAGTCTTCCACAAATATATTCACTGGGCTATTTTAAGGATATTGAATGTATCCTCTCTAGTACAGTGATAAGGGATAGTCTCCAGTTGATGTATAAATTAAAAAGCCAAATTTTCTAATTTATATAGTCAGTGTTGATTTATTTATTCAATGGTGTTTGTTATAGTGTAGCATGCATTCATTTGGCCAATTTCCCTTTGGAGCTTCAGTTAGCAAACTTCCTAGGCATCTTTGGAAATTATAAAATAAAAAACAATCCAGATTTAATAGATAAATATCACTGTTCAAAAATGCTTATGCCTTTTACAGGGAATAGAATCCAACACCCTCATCCTGTTATAGACCTGATTAACAAGAAGTTTTCTCCAAGCAGATGGAGCATGAAAATTGCTGCCCCTTGGAATCAGTTGTCTAACTGAGTTTAATATTTGCATTTGGTTTTCCCTGGTTACTATTATTATTGCCATTTCAATTTATATATTACAGCCATAGCATGTGCCTCAGGGTACAAGAGGAAGGGAAAATTCAATTTTAGTGTTTGTCTTATTTGTGTTTTACTTGAAGCAATTTGGTTTGCCACATGGAGTGAAAAAAGCTGTCATGCTATTTTTTTTTTCCCCAAAAGGAACACAATAACTATAATGGACTATGCATTTATTACTGAGTAGATTATTTTTTTTCTTCCATTGAAAGGCATAAAAGAGGGGATAATTTCAGATTGAATTGTGCCTGGTAAATCATGATGCACATTTATGACCTAGACATATAGCAGGTCCCCAGCATTTCTGCCATTGTTTTCCACACACATAATCTTTTTGAAGACTATTACTCAGAATGCAATAAAAATGTTTTCTGGTTACATATACTAATTTGTTGTAGGAAATATAAATTAAAATATAACCTTAGACTTCCAGAAAATAGTACCATGTTTAATCTTTTGCTTCCTTTCCTTCCTTTCTTTCCTTCCTTCCCTCC
>JAKSZT010053801.1:14326197-14561038 GCA_026826555.1 Tolypeutes matacus | reverse complement strand
TTCCTTCCTTCCTTCCTTCCTTCCTTCCTTCCTTCCTTCCTTCCTTCTTTCTCTCTCTCTCTCTGTCTCTCTCTTTCTTGAGGACTAGCATTCTCTCTACCTTTTTGCTCATTTAGATTGTCTCCTTCACATTCTCAACCAACATCTAGCCATTGCCAAATCATTCCTTACATGTTGGAGATCTTAACTGTATTCATACCATGATTCAGACATGTCTGAACGTGTCTGGCCCAGTTTGGATGTTCACTGTAGTGGATTCTTCAGAGTTCTATTTCCATGACAAATTCAAGAGAAGAAAGAGTTGACAGGAATATGTTTGGTTCAAGACAGTCGGACAGGGTTGGAGAACAGGGTCATTTGGGGACCAACAGGATCACTCAGATCATTTCCTTTTCAGCCCCCTTGGGTGTAAAGAGTAAAAATAAAAACTTTAAGAGCTTTTTACCAAAAATACCTCCAGACATTGAGAGCACAAGGAAGTATTTTTGGTAACCTAGGTAACAGTAATAATAGTTAATATTTATTGAGCTCTTCCTAATTACTAAACACTTAACCTATAGTACCTTATTCAATCATCACATTGGCCCCATGATATAGTCACAATTTTCTACATTTTATAGATGAGAAAACTGAGACTTAGAGGGGATATTTAACTTGTCTGTGGAAATGTAGATACAAAGCAGCAGACCTAGGATTCTAACTCATGTCTTTCTGATTTTAAATCCATGCTATAAGCAAGAGTTCTGGAAAAATGCAATCAGAGCAAGCAGGCAGGGCTCAGCTTTCTCACAAAAATGATGTAGAAAGAGCCAAAAGCTGTCTGAGGGAAATGCTTTGGGGGTCGGCAGATCAGGACAGTGCTTCACAACCCCCACGAGGGTGAGCGACAGAGAGACAGAGAATCCCAAACAACAACCATGAGTTACTAAACACCCACAGTGGCAGGAAGGGCACCCATGTCCACTGTATTAGTCAGTCAAAGGGGTGCTGATACAAAATACCAGAAATTGGTTTGTTTTTATAAAGGGTATTTATTTGAGGGTAGAAGCTTACAGTTACCAGGCTATAAAGCATGAGTTACTTCCCTCACCAAAGTCTGTTGCCACGTGTTGGAACAAGATGGCTGCTAATATCTGCAAGGGTTCAGGCTTTCTGGTTTCCTCTCTTCCTGGGGCTCATTTCTCTCCCAGGTCAACCCCTCTGTTTTCTCTACAAGGTCAGCTGTAGACTATGAGGCTCTCTAGGCTTTGCCTCTCTCCACAAAGCCAGCTGTAGATTATCAAGTGACTGGCTCTGTCTCTCTCCCCTGGGCTTGATTCTTTCCAGGCTCAGCTGCTCTGCTCCTCTGTGTGCTTACTTCCTGGGCTCCAGCTCAAAACTCCACATCAGAACTCCAACTCACTCCTCTACTCTGCCATGTAGTTTGGTGGGTGGAGACTCAGTATCCTACTGACATAGCCCAATCAAAGTCCTAATCATAATTTAATCAATTAAAAGTGATACCTCTGACAGACCAGTTTACAAACATAATCCAATAACTATTTTTGGAATTCATAAACAATGCCAAACTGCTATACCCATCTTCAACATGTGCAGCCTGGATAATACCCATGGCCCCCGACAGCAGACTGATTGAGGAACAGACATCTTCCTCCCTAGGAAAAAGGAAGGTTTGGCAGAAGGAAAGAGTAGTTTTTCTTCAGTGAATTTGGCCAGCAGAGCCCGCTTTGAATCTTGGCTTTGACCAGATCAGAAACATGGGCAAGCAGAGGTTGAAAGAATCACCTCCATGGAAAGTTAACTAAAGACTCAGAATAAGTTGAAACAAAAATCAAAGAAGAGTTGTGAAGAAAAAAAAAAAAAAAACACTAGGCAAGAGACAGAAATTGATGGTTAGAGCAAATTCACCAACATATTCAGATGCCTAGACATCAGCAAAATATTGCAAGCCATACTAGTAAACAGGAAGAGATGGCCCATCCAAAGGAAGAAACCAAATATCCTGATAAGATACAAGATGTAAGGCAATTAATCAACAATAATCACATAAATCTTCTAAATCAATTCAATTGATTTGAAGAATTGAAGGAAAATATGACTAAAGAGATAAAGGATATTAAGAAGACACTGGGTGAGCATAAAAAACAATTTGAAAACTTGCAAAGAAAATTAACAGAGCTTATGGGAATGAAAGACACAACGAATGAGATTAAAAATACATTATAAGGGAAGCGGCTGTGGCTCAATCAGTAGGGCTCCCGCTTACCATATGGGAGGCCCCGGGTTCGGTTCCCGGGGCCTCCTGGTGAAGGCAAAGCCCGCCCGCACGGCGTGGTTAGCTGACCCAGCGAGCACAAGCAGCAAGGGGGGGATAAATGAATAAATAAATAAAATCTTTAAAAAAAAAAAAAATACATTATAGGAATATAAGAGCAGATTTGAATTGATAGAAGACAGAACTAGTGATGTCAAAGACAGAATATTTGAACTTGAAAAGATAGGACAACAGAAAGAAAAAGAATGTAAAAATAGAACAGGGTCTCAAGGAATTGAATGGCAATGCAAAACACACAAACATACATGTTGTTGGTGTCCCAGAAAAGAAAGAGAATGGAAAATGGGTAGAAAGAATATTTGAGGAAGTAATGACTGAAAACTTCCCAACCCTTATGCAAGACATAAATATCAATATCCAAGAAGGACAATGCACCGCAAACAGAAAAAAATCCAAATGGACCTACTCAGAGATAACTATTATTCAGAATGACAAATATCAGAGATAAAGAGAGGATTCTGAAAGCGGCAAGAGAAAGCAAAGCATCACATACAAGGGGATCTCGATAAGATTAAGTGCCAACCTCTCACCAGAAACCATGGAGGCAAGAAGACAGTGGTATGATGTATTTAAGGTGATAAAAGACAAAAACTGCCAGCCAAGAATTCTGTATTCAGCAAAACTGTCCTTCAAAAATGAAGGTGAGTTTAAAGTCCTCACAGACAAACAAAAACTGAGAGAGTATGTTACCAAAAGACCAGAATTACAAGAGATACTAAAAGGAGTGTTGCAGCCTGAAAGAAAAAACAAGGATGAAAGACTTGGAGGAGATTGTAGAAATAAAGACTATTAAGAAGTTGTAAGTTAAAGGGTAAAAAGACAGAAAATAGTAAGATATGACAATGGAAAGTCAAAGGATAAAAATGGACAAAGTAAGTAATGCACAATAATAACACTGAATGTTAATGGCTGGTACAAGATATTCCATGCAAATAGTAACCAAAAATATTTGGAGTAGGGATACTAATATTGGACAAAATAGATGAAGAAGGTCATTATATATTAACAAAGGGGCAATTCACCAAGAAGAAATAACTCTATAATAAATATTTATGCACCTAACCTGGGTGCCCCAAGATACATGAAGCACACACTGGCAAAACTGAAGCAAGAAATAGACATCTCTACAATATTTGGAGACTTCAATACACCACTCTCAACTTTGGATAGAACATGTGAACAGAGGATAAATAAAGAAACAGAGAGCTTGAATAATATGATAAATGAACTAGACCTAACAGACATTTATAACAGACATTAAAGAGCATTACACCCCCAAAAAGTGCATATATGAAAACCTACAGCTAGCACTGTATGCAATAGTGAACGACTGCAAGCATTCCCACTGAGATTAGAAACAAGACTAAGGATGCCCGCTGTCACCACTGTTATTCAATATTGTCCTAGAAGTTCTAGCTACAGAAATGAGGGTAGATAAAGAAATAAAAGGCATACAAATAGGAAAGGAAGAGGCAAAATTTTCATTATTTGCTGATATGATCTTATATCTAGAAAATCCTGAAACATCCACAACAAAGCTGCTAGAATTAATAGACAAGTTCAGCAAAGAGGGGGAATACAAGATTGATATGCAAAAATCAGTATCGTTTCTGTACACTACTGAAGAGCAATCTGAAGAGAAAATAAGTTATAATAGCGATTAAAAGAATCAAATATTTAGGAATAAGTTTAACTAAGGACATAAAGGACCTGTACTCAGAAAACTACAAAACATTGCTAAAAGAAACCAAAGAAGACAAATAAATGCAAGGACATTTCCATGTTCATGGACTGGAAGACTAAATATTGTTAAGATGTCAATTCTGCCTAAACTGATTTACAGATTCAACACAATCCCAATAAAAATCCCAACAGCCTTTTCTGCAGAAATGGAAAAGCCAATTATCAAATTTATTTGGAAGGGCAAGGGGCCCTGAATAGCCAAAAATGTCTTTAAAAAGAACAAAGTTGGAGGTCTCTCATTTCTGACTTCAAAGCATACTATTTAGCTACAGTGGTAAAAATAGCATGGTATACTTTTATTGGCATTAAAAATATACAAATTGGTCAATGGAACCAAATCAAGCATTCAGAAATAAACCCTCACATCAAGTGATTTTTGACAAGGCTGTTAAGCCTACCCAGCTGGGCCAGAAAGTCTACTGAACAAATGGTGCTGGGAGAACCAGATATCCATATCCAGAAGAAAGAAAGAGAACTCCTATCTCATGCCTTTTACAAAAATTAACTCAAAATGGATCAAGGACCTAAATATAAAAGCTAAAACCATAAAACTCCCAGAAGAAAATGTAGGAAGACATCTTCAAGATCTTGTGGTAGGTGGTAGTTTCTTAAACCTTTTACCCAAAGCATGAGCAATGAAAGAAAAAATAGATAAATGGAACCTCCTCAGAATTAAACACTTTTGTTCTTCAAAAGACTTTTTCAAGAAAGTAAAGAGGTAGACTACTCAATGGGTGAAAATATTTGAAAATCATATATCTGATAAGGGTTTGATATTCATGTTGTATAAAGAGATTATATAACTCAATGGTAAAAAGACAAGCAACCCAATTAAAATTGGGCAAAAAACTTGAATAGACATTTCTCAAAAGAGGAAATACAAATAGCCAAAAAGTACATGAAAAAAATGCTCAACATCATTAGCTATTAGGGAAATGCAGATCAAACTACAATGAGATACCATTTCACACCTTATAGAATGGCCATTATTAAAAAAAGAAAAACAAAACCACAATGCTGGAAAGGATGTGAAGAAACAGGAACACTCCTTCACTGTTGGTGGGAATGTAGGATGGTGTAGCCCCTGTGGAAGACAGTTTGGCAGTACATCAAGAGGCTGAATATAGAACTGCCATATGACCCAGCAATCCTGTTACTAAGAATATATTCAGAAGAACTGAAAGCAAGGACACAAACTGAAATTTGCACACCGATGTTCATAGAAGCATTATTCACAATTGCTAAAATATGGAACCAGCCCAAGTGTTCATTAACTGGTAAATGGATAAACCAAATGTGGTATAGTCACACAATAGAATACAATTCATCTGCAAGAAGAAATGAAATTGGGATGCATGTGACAACATGGATGAATCTCAAGGATATTATGTTGAGTGAAATAAGCCAGACACAAAAGGACAAATATTGTATGGTCTCACTAATATGAATTAAATATGATGAGTAAAATCATGGAAATAAACTCTAGAGTACAGGTTACTAAGAAATAGAAGGTGGGTTGAGAATAGGAGATGATGCTTAATGTAAGTAACATTATTAGCAAGGTTAATTATAAAAGTGTAGAAATGAATAGAATTGAGATTAACACATTATAATGAATATAACTTACACTGCTGATGTATAAATGTGACTGTGGCTGAAAGGGGTAGTATGTGGAAGTAAATATCAATTGAAAGGAAATCTAGGGTGTGTATAACATAGTGATTTAGGTGGTGGATGAAGATTGTGGTTCATAGTATAAATAGAAGAATGTTCTTTTACAAAGTGCTAAGAATATACTTATGCACAGGAAAATTACAACTAATGTAACTTAAGGACAATAGTTAACAGTAATATTTTGCAGCAATGGCAAGAAGATATTTTTTCAATACTAAGGGACAACAACAGGGGAGTATAAAGGGGAGCGGGATTTTTCCATTTGGAGTAATGAAAACATTGTAAAATTGAATGAGGTGATGACAACACAACTCTGATGAAAATGAAAGCCACCGAGTGTACAATTTGAATGGATTGTACAAAGCATGGGACTGTATAACACATGGAATCCAGTGGTGGATGATGGACTGTGATTAACAGGCCAATTATGAGAATGTTTTCTACTGAACAATAACAAATATATAATACTAATGTAGGGTATTAATAATTGGGTAGATTGGGGGAAATATGCACTAAATGTAAGATATGGGCTACAGTTAGTAGTAATATTTTGACAATGATTTTTCATAGTTTGTAACAAATGTTTCACAACAATGCAAGGTGTTGGTGGTGGGGCGAGATATGGGAGCCTTGTATGATGATATGCATGTTGTTTTGTAAATTCACAAATTTTACTATACATTTATTGTTTATGTATGTTCATGTATGAATGATATACTTCAATAAGATTTTATTTTTTTAAAAATCCATGCCATACTCTTTACACACTGCAATACTGTCTTCAACCAAGACAAACAGCAGCACTGAGGAGCACGGAATAGAAACTGTAGACTGAGAAGTCGTTGGAATTAGCGGCGTATACCTGTAGTGCAAGATGGGAGAGTCATACACATTGATGCCAACACCTTTGGTGCCCTTATCAGAAGCCCTTGTTGCTCTTAGCAACCTTTCAGCAGCTGAGCAAAGAGGGGAAAGAGGTGCTTGGCAGATGGTAGTCAAGACTACCACTTAGAGAATATAAGTGAATAACTCCCAGGTTTCCCAGAACAATTAGGGGGAGATTCAAAGGCAATGGACAGTCATATAAAGTAAACTGGGGACAGAATAAAAGGAGTGCTGTTTTTTTAAACTGTTTTATGACTCTGTTTTTAATCTCAGGCTTGCTAGTCCTCCTTGGTGAAACAGGTTATGCAGAGAATCCTCCAAGTCAAGATTTGGGTTGTAATAAAAGAAGAAAAATGGCTCTTTGTTTTTATCTTTTCATGCCCTTTCAATTAGTCACTTCTGAGAGAGTGAAAACAACTCTGGATAGCTCTGTTTTCTTCCCTCTGAATTCACTTAGGAGCAGGATGCATTTCTGCTTGTCTTTATCCCCCTAACCTCCATTGTTATTCAAAACTATTGCCAAGTACAGGCCCTTTACCAATGTAAAAGTACTCTAAACAAACGATATGCCCATCTTTTTTCTCTAAGCAAGACCAATGACCTTATTTGGAGCTACTTACTCAGTGTAAGGGGCACTGTGCAGGGTACTCAGGGATTCAAAGATGATTAAGTCATGCAGATCTATACTTCTCTCAGTTCCTCTCTCAAGGAGGGAGACAGATCTGTATATGACTAATCACACACAAGACAAAATTAAACAGAGCTAAATGGAGGCAAAGTAGCAAAATGAATGGGCTCGAGTGCCATTCTTACATAGGGACTTTGCACATCTCTATCAGACCCTTTTTATTTGTGTGCTGCTGGGGTAAGCACCATTTCACACTATTCTTCCTGGCTTCTTCACTCTATTGCTTCAGTTATTTCATCCTTCTTGGGCACTCTCTACATTTACTTCCTCTCTCTGCTTCCAAATCCCTTCCCAGACACCCACTGAAATTGCTGAGTTCCTTCTCAGAACCACCTTCAAACCAAGCTACTAACGACATGTTCTTGCCAACCATTACCCTTTAGATCCATCTGTCTTCTTGTCTGCTCAGAGAAGCCCAAAAGTATTTCTAGACCTTTAACAAAATCTAAGACACATGGGGAAAATGGATTTCAACTGGTTAATAAGACCACAGACTAAGGGCAAAGCACTAGGAGAGACTTTTATGGACCCAATTACCACCTGAGATGCCAACGGTGCCCCAGGGGGGTTCTTAATGAGTTATATAAGAAGAAAGTCTTTGAAATGCTTTGGCTTTTTCTCTTTCCCTTACAACCCAGCATCTACCCTACTCTGTTGGAATGAGCAGTTACAAAATGCAGAAGAGAGTAGCACCAAGGAGAAAAAAGCTTCATACTAGCTGGGACTTCTCTGTGTTGTTTCTGCTCAATCTCTACTGCCTAACACATAATGGTGCTAAATAAATGTTTGTTGAGCGAGAGAGATTGGTAGGTTGATTTATACATTGGACTTGGCTTATATTAGATGAACCCTAAGTTCCCTTCTCACTGAGATTTTATGACTCAGTAAGAGTGCAGAGAACTGAAATTAGAAAAAAAAATGCATTAAACTCATCAAGTTACATTGTTTCCTCTCTGTATATACAAATCGCTAAACAACAGTGTTAAGGCCAATATTGAGATCAAGGCAATGGAAAGAATTTCAAGAGGCCATTTATTTTATTCCCAGTAGGCAACTATATCATCCCATAAAAGGATGCAGGATGATATAATGGAAAGAGGCTTTGGAGTCACACAGAGCTGGGTTTGAAATCCTGTTCTGCCACTTACAGGCTGTGTGACCTTGGGCAATTTATTTAACTAACATCTTTGAGCCTCCCTTTCCTCTTTTATGGAGTCCATAACATAGGACGATACCTTTGAGGGCTTTTGTGCTTAACACAGTAACACACAGAAAGACCTAAAAAAATTGTTAGTTTCATTTCGCCCCAGAAAGCTATATGCAAATAAACATTTTTTTAAAGGTATGTCTCAATTTCCCTTAAGATATAAGCTCATACACATTTCCTATCCTTCTAAATCTACAAACTTTGTAATTCTGCTTAAATGAAAGGACTTTTAAAAAATGTTTTTACTTACTTTTAAAAAAACGTTTTACTTACTATTGCCTGGAATATCAATTGAAAAATGTGACTACTGCTAAACCCCATTTGTACAATAACCCTTTGTAAACTAAAAGATCAATGCAAAATCCCTTTTGGGCCTATTATAAAACTCAATCCTCACTTTGCCCATTTGTCAGAGGTTTTAAAGAAAAGAATTGTTAACCCTAAGTATATCAGTAAGTCTCAGCCTGCTAGAAGACAAAGGCTGTTTATACTCTGGCATGGCACACCCTAAAATACTAATAAGAATTCTAACTATATTGTGCTTGCTTCGGCAGCACATATACTAAAACGGGAACAGTACAGAGAAGATTGGCATGGCCCCTGTGCATGGATGATACACAAATGCATGAAGCGTATTTTTAAATAATTTTTTAAAATTTTATTTATTATTTTTAAACTATTATTATTCCATTTATTATTAATTTTATTTGGTTATTTTGTTGGCTTCTGTTTTGGAGAGGTTTTGGATTAGTTTAAAGGTCCTAACTGTGGCAGGAGAGGATCACTGTTGCTGGGTGTCAGTGATGGGGGGATGCATGGGAAGGGGTTCACCTGGGGCATGCCTCTAAGGCATATGAATATGTTCAAGTGTTCATGAGGCATGGTCTCAGTGAGTGGAGACCCACATAATAACTGAAAGAATATTGAATTCCCATCCTGGGGAGTCCTGCTACATTCTCTAATAGAATGGCAAGAATCTCCCGAGTACAAGGGCAGTGCCTAGTGAAGGAAGACAGACCAATATGCCAGGCCCTTGATACTGATGATTGTACTTATCGTCAATATCATGGGTAGTAGCAATGTTTCAACATGTGTTCATCATTTGTTCATCAGCCTTTTCTTGTGAAATTGAAACTTAGCCTAGTATTATATATTGCTTAAGAGTTAACTCCTGAAAGCCTCCTTGTTGCTCAAATGTGACCTCTCTCTAAACCAAACTCAGTATATAAATGCACTATCTTCACCCTGGCATGGGACATAACTCACAGGGATGAGCCTCCCTGGCACTGAGGTATTATTACCAAGCACCAACTAGCAATAGTTATGGAAAAAAATACCTTGACCAAAAGGGGAAATATTAAATACAAATGAGTTTTTATGGCTAAAAGTTTTCAAAGGGAGTTGGGAAGTCATTCCAGAGGTTAAGCTTATGCACATCTCAGCAGGATTTCATTGACTGCTACAGTAAACAGCACCTCAAACAGCAGGGCTCCTGAGGGTTCTAGAGACATCCAAGCTCAGGAGTTTGCCACCTGTCAGGGGACCTTACTCTGGAATTTATGCTCCCCATTGTAACAAACATAGACTCATTTATAGTTTCCTTACACATGGCTCTTTTGCCCCTTTTATTTGAACCTATAATTAGCACTATCCTGTTAAAAATATGTCCCGGAGACTTAAATCTTTGATCCGTTCATGTGCCAGTTGAGCCCTGAGTCTCAACAGAGTTGCAACACCTACTCTCCAGTTCACTGGACTCACCCAGGACAACTAACAAGGAGATGATGATGGATAATGCCTATGCCAAGAAACAGAGAGTGTCTTCAACTGCAAGCAAAATAGTTCCATCCATCTGCTCCATGGGACCTAAACCCCCTCTCAGTTAGAAACAGAATGAGCATCACCATCCCCAAATCCTCAAGATTGCAGAATGAACATAGACTAAAGTAGACTTGGTATTATTCTAGCAATGGAAGAATTTGTATCATTGATATAAAGACAGTGACCACCAGAGATTCTGAGGGGAAAGAGAAGGAAGAAAAGGTGTAATATGGGAACATTTTGGGGACATTGGAATTGTCCTGCATGACATTGCAATGACAGATACAGGCCATTATATATTTTGTCATAACCTACAAAGTTGTGCAGGACAGAGCCTAAACTATAATGTAAACTATAGTCCACGGGTAGTAGCAATGCTTCAACATGTGTTCATCAATTGTAACAAATGTACCACACTAATGAAGGATGTTGTTAATGTGGGAAAGTGGGGGGGGGGCATATGGGAACCCTATATTTTTTATGTGACATTTTTGTAATTTAAAGCTTCTTTAAAAATAAAAATTAAAAATTAAAAGAAATTCTAACTATTGAAGATATATATCAAAGCCAAAGGAAAAGAAAGCTTATATTACCTCTTCAACTAAATGAGTGTTAAACATTCTCCAAAGACTTTTAGGTTTAAAATAGTTGTTATGCAGCCAATATGCCTGCAAGTTGACTGTAGAGGGAAGAAACTTTGCCCTAATGGGACATGTTGAAAAACAGACCAGTGGTCCTGGGGTAAACTCCTGTAAGGCCAGGGACTGAGTCTTAAATTATTGGTGATTCTCAGGGATATGGTAGTAGTAGTAGCCAATAGTAAACCAATTGCAATAACAGTCGTCAACTCCATAAAAACTATATGTCTACACAGGAGTACTTTTAAATAGAAACACAGAGAATATAAAAGTTAAAATCTAATAATATTAATATTATAATTGTTTTTCAAAGGGTTTTACCATTTCCTTAAGAATGTTGTTGCTCTTTTAAAGCAAAGAATATCACTTTATTTTTTCAAAGCTATTGAAAAAATATTTCAAAGGTCATTAGTTCTGGGTCATAAACCACTATCTCTATCTTGACTCCCATTAAAAATACTCAATAAGCAGATTTACAAAGAATTGATTTGTCAATGTGGAATAGATCCATTTCCATATGCTTCTGCCTTCAGTAAACAGGGCCATTCTATGGCATTTACTGTGGAACTCTTCCCTTTAATGGCTAACATGCATACATATACATGTGGCAATGGGCCAATTTCATAAATGTGTAAAAGAAACTTACTTAAGGTACAAAATAATCCAAATATATAGAAGTCTTCTGCCTTGCAACTCTGTAAGAATGCTAATAATTACCTTATAGGGTATGATGAAATCAATGTAAGTGAGTTAATGAATTTAATCACTCAACATAGTCCCTGGCACATAGAAGATACTAGGTGCTAAATTAATGCTATTAGTGATTATAGGAACAACAGTAGTAAAGAGAACTTATTCAGCTATCAGAGCTCTGAGTTCCAAGCTCTGTTCTGCCAATTTATAGTTGTGTGACTTTCTTAATCTCTCTAAGCCTCATCTTTCCCTATTTGTTGAAATGTGGACAAATCTTTTTGAGAAGATTGAATGAAATAATCCATTTAAACAATTTAGCACAGTACCTGTCTCTTGGTAAGAGCTCAATAAATGTCTATTATTATTATCATCATCATCATTAATAATAATAATAATAATTAAGTTTATTTTGTCTGTACATTTTGCAGGGGAATTGCTAAATAAATTAGAAATCAAGAAAAATATTCCCAAACATTCTCCCTCTGAACTTTTCAGGCAGGATGGTAACATGTACCATAATTATTTTTCATTAACAATGCATTTGTTGATAAATCAAATGAATCTCAAGCCTTGAACTGAAAGAAATATTTGCCCTAGTATAGTAATTGTAAGTGGAGTTAGGAGTTTGTTTATTGGAGGTCAGTTGGAGCATCCTCAGAATGTACATCCCTTCCTTTCCTAAGACTTTGATACATTCTGGACAGGTGGTAGAAGTAGGCATGAGAATTTGAAAATTCTCCCCCATTTGGTTATGTGTTCTCCCTTTCATTTTTGAGGATCACTCACTTATGTATAAGACTAATGGTTATTTATTTTTAATGATTTTAGCAAAGTATAAAAGTGGTCACTTAGGCTTGAAAAGTTGTTTAAAATGAAGGAAGGAAGGAAGGGAGGAAGGGAGGGAGGAAGGATGGATTATAGAGGATTTCTAGTTACCCCTTCATTTGAAGATAAGGATATTTGGATAAATAAATGAAGACTTACCTGGGGTCATACAGATAAGTAGGTTCCATTCTTTCTTTATTATGCCATGCTGTTATAACTCTACAAAAAAAGACAAAACCTGATTTGTCAAACCTGAGTCCATATCAGGGAGAGAAATTGGAATATTTTTCCATAATTCACAAATGAGGCTACTAAAATCTTATCATGTTCTAATTGTCATCTTTGTCATATAAGATGGCATAATGATGTATTATTGACTTTGTCAACTCAATGTGGGGGAAATCAGTTTAGCTGATTATTGAATGAAACGGTGGGTTCTATTGACCCATGAAACCTGAGCTAAAACATCTATCTACATTTCTTCCCTTTGCTATAATTGATTGGTATAGCCAATGATTAGCCTTGGCTTCATAAACCTCAAAAGCTCTTGAAGCTTTCCTGTTGTGTCTTTCATCTTTAGAGCTCCCAAACACTTTATAAACAATTCACATCAACCTTCAGAGACTAAGAACAGATTATTATAGAGCATTTTAAGGTCCCAGTCTCCACTACCAGGGCTGTGAATGACTACTGTTTAATTATAACTGCTCCATTCTCAGAAAGATATCCCTTTTGTGATAGAAGGGTAGCTGTAACAGCCTCAGAACACCTATCTCCTCATGTTTAAATCCAGCCCCATCCCCACCCCCCCACCCTCATAAAAGAGAGAACTTGCCTGTGTTCCAAAATTCCCACAAATATTTCATACCTTAATGACACTGATTTGGTCACATGTCCATATCTAAACAAAACACTGGCCAGGAGAATATGAGGTTTTATGAGGCCAGGCATGATTCAGACACAATTCTTAGGCCAAGGTTGGAGGCAGCTCTAATAGGACCATTTATAGTGAGAATAGCAAAGGAAAGATTCCCAATTAAAATTTGAAATAGTGTAGATTTGGGCTAGACAAAAACTAAAGGATGTCCACTACTTTAGGGAAGGTCAACGAGCCATGTGGTGACAGAATGGAAGACTGGGACTCTTCAGTTAGGAAATATGGAAGCTGAAAGCCACCTAATGGAAATCTTTAAAACTGTAAACATTTTAGATAAATGGACATCAAATCCTTAAATATTATAATAAGGGAACTGCTTTTGAAACTTTTGAATTATTTTGGTAGTGAGAAATGCTTCTTCATATGGAAAGCAATATCTTGGTAGAATTCTTTACCACCAAGTGGCTATTTTTCTGAAAAATATAATTAATTCAAAAGATTTGGGGGGAAAGTCTGAATTAAAGTCTAAATGTGTGTCTGACTTCAGAGCCTCCAAGCCTCACATGTTCCCATTTGAAAGCTGAGGTAAATGGTCCTGTAAAGCAATCCCTATGTTCTAATGCGATCTGGGTAATCTGCTAACCTCAATAATCTAATTCAACTCAACAGGCATGATGGAAACATTTCAAAATGCAGTTTTAAATCCCTGATAGAGTTCAAGGATTCAGTAAAGCAGAGAGATACAATGAGACTATAAAGAAAGAGGCAGTGTTTCGCATTGCTTCATTTCCATCTCCAACAGAGAGAAAAAAAATGTAGCTGTGAACTGAAACAAACATATTTTAAAATCTGAGGAAATTTTGCTTGAGACCAAAATCCAACCAAACAAATGGCTTGTGTATTAGGGCTAAATATTTGCATTCAAATTTTTTTGTTTTCTATTTCTAATTTTTTTTCTCAAATTATAAGATAATTTAAATATAAATAATATGAATATATTCTTATTATTTTCAATAGCTCAAAATATTATATATCATTATTATATATTGCCCCATGGTTAACAACTGACTCTTCAATATGCAAGAACACTTTCGCTTCCTTTTCATCTTGCTCTCCTGAAATAAAATTCTGATAAAGTTTCTGATTTATTCAGAGTAGGTGGTTTCATCAAAAAAGCTAGAAAACTTTAAGAATGTAAATGTGTCCTTTGAGCGGCTTTCATTCCCTTTTCTTTTGTTCCTGGGGTAATATTGTGCTTTCTGGTAATTTAGCCACTGATGAATGGGGAACAGAATTATCTGTTTCAATGATAGAAATAGTGTGGTTCATTATGGATACTGAGGGACAAGATTGAAACCAAAGGTCACAATGAGATTTGGTTGTTCTTCAAGTTCTGTCGTGGATAGGAATAAAGCCATACCTTGGGGTGGGGGCGGGGGCAGGGACTGTACAGGAACAGTACTTTTCTTTGTAAGTTTTTCTAAAGCATAGATAGTATACATTTATAGTAGATTAATGCCTTCAGAAATATCAACTGTTGTTTAAAACATTGTAGATGCTTAGATAATTTGAAATAAAATCCTTTAAAAAATAGACATTACATTTCTACAAGTTTGAGGTCTAGGAACCGTGAATGCTTTTTATATATTGAAATAGGGGGCCAGGATGATAGTGGATGCTTCATTTATTCCTTACTACACCCATTTTCAGTGATCAAAAGTGTGAGGGCATGAATAAAAACCATGTGCATATTTGATTGATTGTGCAATTCATTTAGCAACTATTTATTGAGTTCATTCTATGTGCCAGAAATGCAACACTGAGCAAAATAAAGTCTTTACTCATGAGAAGTCTAATGGGAAGCCAAAAATCAAATAAAAAAATATTTCATTATGATTGCAATAAGTGACACAAATAAGCAAGGGTATGATTGAAATGTCCATCTGGGTGGAGAGGAGTAGCATCTGCATTGATTCTTGAAGGAAGAGTTAAATAGATAGGTGTGGGTAATGAGGGGACAGGGTTATTGGCAAGCAAGTCACAAGACTAATATTCTATGCAGAGAAAACATCTCTAAAGGTTCTGAGTTAGAAAGGAACATAATGTGTTCAACGAACTGAAAGAAGATCCTCGTGGGAAAAGCAAAGGAAAGAGGAGAGAGAGTGAAAGTTGAAGTGGGAGATGTAAGTAGAGGCCAGAACACATAAATAAGGGTCTGAAGCTTTATCAACCAAGAGCAATGGAAATTCATGGAAGGGTTTTAAAAGGAGGCATGTTATTGTCATATGTTTTTGGAAATCATTTGGAAAGGCATAAGCATGGAAAGACCAGTTAGGACTTTACTGCTGTGGTTCAGAAAGCAGATGATGGTGACTTGGCAAAGGTGATAGAAATAGAAGAATTTGAAAGATATTTAAGAAGTAGAATTAATAACACTTGATAATGATGGATAACATAAGTGAGGTAGAGAGAAGTGAAATTGACTCCCGTGTTTCCAGACTGGAAGGATGGCAGAGGATGTTTTAGGAGAGATTGAATTCAATTCTAGAACTGTTACTTGTGATATATGCAAGTAGAGATCAGGAGTTGACAGTTATTTGTGTCTGGAGAACAGAGGTAAAGTCTGAACTTGATAGATATACTTGCAAGTTTATTTAATAAACATTTGCAAATGCTTACTATTACCAGTCACTAGTCTAAGCACTTTATAAATACTAAATAGTTTGAGTTTCCTAACAACTCTGAGGTAAATATGAGTATTAAACCCATTTTACCTATGAGAAAACTGAGGCCAGGATTATTAAAGTCACTGTGCTAGGAAGTGCATAGCTAGGATTCAAACCAAGGCAGTCTGGATCCAGAGTCTTAACCACCAGGCTGCCAGACTATATGTGAATCAAATGGGAGCATGTGAGTTTGCCCGAAGAGAGACTATAGACTAAAAGAGAAGAGAACAGAACCTTGGGGAACTCAACATTTTAAAGGTTAGTAGAAGACAGTGAACTGGCAAAGAAGACATACCACTTCTATAAATCCATAAGGCCCATTTGTCCCAAAATGCATGTCCAGCAGGGCCTGACCCTTTCAAGTCAGCCGAGCCCATGGAAGAGCCAGATGATCACTCATCTCCATTAGTCTCGACACCCTCCCCACTAGAGACAAGGCCTCGGAGATTTGTCCTGTTTTAAAAGCCAGGACAGATCTACCATACCACTATCCAGGCTCTGAACAATTGGTGTTCCTCCAAGGCTAAGTCTTTTGCCAATAACTTGACTTGTATTATTTTTAGTGAAATATCATGTAACAAGCTGCTCCTAAAATATTTCCAGCCTGCAGTGCTAGCAAGAAAAAGACCAAAAAAGAAGAAAACTGGGGGTGGAGGGGGGCAATGGAAAAAGGAATCACGGAAAAGGGAGGACAAAAAAATAATAATAATAATCGTTGAGAAAAGAACATGATCTTTTAAAGAGAGAAAGCTAGAATGCCATCAACACCTGCCAGCCAACCTTGATCTCCATGCCCTCATTGTTCCTAATTAAGGACTATTCAGTTCATTTTCAGTGATGTTGCTAGTTCATTCCTACTCATGGAATTCCACAGTAACTCCTGGCATCAGAAAGCAATGCAGGGAAGCGGCTGTGGCTCAATCAGTAGGGCTCCCGTTTACCATATGGGAGGCCCCGGGTTCGGTTCCCGGGGCCTCCTGGTGAAGGCAAGCCCGCCCGCACGGCGTGGTTAGCTGACCCAGCGAGCACAAGCAGCAAGGGGGGGATAAATGAATAAATAAATAAAATTAAATTAAATAAATAAAGTGAATTATTAAAAAAAAAGAAAGCAATGCAGAGCCATGGTTAAGAGCACAGGCTTTGAAACCTAGCACCATGTATATGAAAACCGTCTCTGTCTTGCATCAACTGTGTGA
Organism: Tolypeutes matacus; assembly: GCA_026826555.1. Classification (NCBI taxonomy): domain Eukaryota; kingdom Metazoa; phylum Chordata; class Mammalia; order Cingulata; family Chlamyphoridae; genus Tolypeutes; species Tolypeutes matacus. The sequence goes on along the minus strand of JAKSZT010053801.1, from coordinate 14,543,730 downwards.
CTGCAGGAAGTCACTTATTTGTAGCCTCAGCTTCCTCATCTATAAAATGGGGGGTGGTGACAAAACTTATTTCATAGGGTTCTTATGAAGTATTTGAAATAGTACCTGACACATAGTAAATACTCAGAAAGCATTAGCTAATCTTCGTATTTTTATTATTATTAGAAGGGCTGATGCTCTTCAGCAAAATAATGTCATGGTATTTTCAAAAGTACCAGGATACCATATTAATAGCTCATCATATTAGCAAACAATTAAAGGAGGGTTTTAAAAACTAATTCAGTAGGCTAAACATTCGCTATATTAGAAACCATGCATGTGTCTCCAGACCTAGTTTTTCCTCCCTAGGTCTGGTTTTTAGAATGCTGGTGATAAACCAAGCCTGATTTATTATATGACCATCTTGTATGGGAAATGACTATAACTCTAGGTATCTTTGGTCACCTTAAGAGATATAGCAGGAGGACGGATGTGGCTCAAACGGCTGGGCATCTGTCTCCCATATGGAGGGACCTGGGTCGATCCCTGAGACCTACCCGTAAAAATAAAAAAAAGAAAGCTATAGAAGGCACGTGAGCCGCCAGGCCCAGTGAGCCACGCAGCAAGATGATGATGTAACAGAAGAGTAACACATGGGAGAGCCAAGATGAGATGTGCCAAAAAAACCGGAACTAAGGTGGTGCAGGCGGTAGGACACCTCTCTCCCACATCAGAGGTTCCAAGGTTCGAACCCCAGTGAAGACAGGAGGAGAAGGATGAGTAGAGAGGGCAGGAAAGGGACAGAGAGAGTTGCCCATTGAATTGGACACAAAAACAACAAAAACGGGGGGGGGTTAAAAATGGATAAAAGTAAATAAATAAATAAATCCTTTAAAAAAAGTATAGGGGAGGAAAATACAGACTATAGTTAGTAATAATACTTTTGACAATGCTCATTCATAATTTTTTGACAAATGTTTCACAACAATGCAAAATATTTGTGGTGGGGTGATGTATGGGAGCCCTGTGTGATGTTATGCATGTTTGTTTTGTAAGGTCACAATGTTTATTGAACACTTATTGTTTATGTATGTTCATGTATGAATGATATACTTCAACAAATTGTTTAAAAAAAAACTTATTCTAGTATTGCAAGTTGAAATACTCTCAGTTATTTTTTATATCAGTAAGGATTCAATCAGAGAAGCAGAAATACCCTATATACTTTTTCTCTATTCTCTCTCTTTCATAGGGTTGTTTGTTTGTTTGTTTGTTTGTTTGTTTGTTTTTGAGGTACCGAGGGTCAGGGGGTGAACCTGGGACTTCATATGTGGGAAGCTAGCATTCAACCACTGAGCCAAATCGGCTTCCCTGAGTTGGTTTTTTCATTTGTTTCACTTGTTGTTTGTTTTTCTTTTTTCAGAAGGCGCCGGGAACCAAACCCAGGACTTCCCATGTGGGAGGTGGGTGCTCAACCACTTGAGCCACATCCACTCCCTCTCATAGGGATTTGACCTTATGCAGTTGCGGGATTTGGTTAAGCAGTCTCTGTAAATCTGTTGTCTTCACATCTAACACCGGAGCTCAAAGGCCACAGGGCAGGAGCCTATCACGAAGGGAAGAAAGATGTAAAGTGGAGTAGAGCAAGGACAAACTAGAGCCCACAAATATGAGCTAAAGTCCACAAAAATGGACTGAAACCTATGTCAGTTTGTGTTACAGCTGACCTTAATGGTACAGCTATCCTCAAGAAGCAGGGGCCCTCAGTCATGGGACTAAACACACAGAAATGGCCCACGAGTCAGACCACCTGAAGAAGGATTTGGGAGAAGATGGAGCAGTTGTAGGTCTGTATGCTGCCTCATTCCAATGAGGTGAGCTAGCAAATAGATGACAATGTCTGTGAACTACAAAATGATTGCTGCTTTACTTTGCTCTCCAAATATCCCACTAAAATCTCTCTTTTGGCTTATCACCACTGGAAGTATACGGGAGTTGGAATTATGGGAAATGTATTTCAGCCTAACTGATATGTTGGCACATTGCAAAATCACCACAATATTTTACCAGGGGCATTTATTAAACTATTATTATGAGCCCAGCTCCACACAAACTGCTTTACATTCCTTATGTCATCTTTTTTTCACAACCCACAAATCTATCCATTTATCACAGAAGAGGAATTTGAGCAAAACAATTCTATCCTGAGTAACTTGACCAATATCAGAGTTATGTGATTCACAAATAATGAAACATATAGCTAAGTTTTGGAGTTGGTATCTGCATGAGCCAGATTTTCTATATGATTTGAATTCCTCTCCAAAATATCATAGCTAATAACTACAACAGATAACCATATCGCAGCTTCTATCCCTGACCTTCTTAAAATAATAGGGCAAGAGAGACCCAAGTAATTGGTATACTGAGTAATAATATTACACTCTTAGAATCTTGTTAAATCAGAGTAATTTTCAGGTACTGCTTATATATAAATATCATTCTCTTAAAAAGCAAATAGTTATCAACACCAAATGGAATTATTCCTTAGGCTCAATTTATTTCATTTCAAAAGCTACAAATCAGTTTTAGTTATATTCTAAATGTAAGTTATCACTCATATATCATTATCTATATGTGGACATGTAATTTCAATCAATTTGCAATGAAATTAGTACAAATTTAAGTGGAAATCCTCTTGTCACTTAGTTTAGAAAAATCAATACCTGTGAAACTGAAATCCCTACAGGCAACCACAGAATGCCACCCACATGGACAAAAATCCTACTTTACTAGTTAAAAGCTGGTCATAAAGAAAATATGGTGTAATGGCTGAGATCTTCCTGCAGATAATAGCTATAAACTCTGGACATAATATGAAAAGAGCTAGCTGAAGTCACTTGAGAGTTCAGACATGCAAGCATATTTTTTGAGGGAGTTCATGCTCATAGGAAAAAACATTAGGTGGAGTGGGTTCCCATTTTTTTTTTTTTTTTTTTTTTTTTACTTTTAGCCTGGGACCAGGTGCAGTCAATAAGGTTTCAGGGACAGAGGGAACATTCATGGAAAAATTACACTATTTTTGTCTTGGAGTACTAGAAGATTGAATCTGAGGAAACCATAGTCTCTGAAGAAAATGGGAAGCCCTAGGAGGAAAAAGGTCAAATTGGTGACCTCCAAATTCTGTTTGCTCTCATTCTGGATGACTCTTGAGCCACACATGTGCAGGGCAAGATTAGAATAGTTCTGCTAATGCAGAGGACCAAGAGGGCTCTGTCCCCCCATAGAAGTTTTGAACAACCAGCAAGAACTAGCAAAAAAAAAAAAAAAAAAAAAAAAAACCCTCATTCTAAAAGCTCCAGAAAGTAGTTAATGGATTGCAGTAACAAGGAGAGTGTCAAATCAAGATTCCTGTGATGCCCCCTCCCCTATCCCTTATCAGCTCCAGGCAGAGCCTGCCTACCCTCCCAGTGTGCAGATAACTGGTTCCATTTCCAGAGGGAGCAGAGTAAATCTCCTGCCCACACTAGAAGCATGCATGTCTGGCCCAATCTACCTGGCAGTTACTTGAAGGACGCGGTATCCCCAAACATACCCTGTGTGTAGAAGGTGGCTCACAGAGCTCTCCTACAGAGCTCTGTGAGAAAGCAGTCATTTCATCCTGCTTGGAGTAAGGGATTGCTGGCGGTAGAACATAGAGTGCAATGCCCAGGACCTTGAGGAAGCTGTTTCCTAGGAAGAAGGGACATTACTATACATGAAAAAAAGGAATGCTTAAGGCCTTGCATAAATGTCCAAGAGAAGATGCATGCACAGAAAGGATCAGGGAGATCCCTACACATTGCCTTGGAGTTATTGTCCAAACTCATTGTATGGATAAGGCTTAAAGGTGAACACTTGCACAAGTCAGCCTGCAAAGACTGGGAAAAATATTTTTTGTTTTTCCTAGTTATTATTGCTCTTTTCTTTTCTTTTCTTTTCTTTTCTTTTCTTTTCTTTTCTTTTCTTTTCTTTTCTTTCCTTATTCTTATTCTTATTCTTTCTTATTCTTATTCTTATTCTTATTCTTTTGTGTTCACTCTGGCATTCAGTGATAGTTCTGTCATAACACTAGCTGGATATAAGTCTAAGGAATAGATGCCCCTCAGCGTCTAAATTCCAGCAATAACACATTAAAATATCAAAACGTCCAGGTTTCAACAAAAGATTCCAAAACATACAAAGAAATAGGAATCAATGGCCCAGGAAAAGGAGAAGATTAAAGCATTAGAAACAATCAATTAAGAAGACTAGACATGGGACATTCCAGACAAAGATGTTATATATATATATATATATATTTCTATTATAACATTTGCTTGTGAATCCAAAGACTTTTAAGAAAATGGTCCTAAATATGCTCAAAAAGCTAAAAGAAAACATGGACAAAGAACTAAAGGAAAGCAAGAAAACTATAGATGAACAGAAAGAGAATATCAGAAGAGGGATGGAAATTATGAAAAAGAACCAAACAGAGCTGAAGACCATAGTAACAGAAGTTTAAAATTCCCTAGAGGAGTTCAACAGCAGATTGAAACTGGCAGAGGAAAGAATCAGTGAACTTGAAGAAAAGACAATTGAAATCATGAAGTCTAAGGAGAAGTAAAAAGAATGAAGAAAAGTAAATAGAACCTGAGGAACCTGTTGGAGACCATCAAGCATACAAATATACACATCGTGGTAGTCCCAGAGGGAGAAGAAAGACAGAAAGTGTCAGAGAGAATACTTAAAGAAATAATGGCTGAAAACTTCCCAATTTTAATTGTTATATAGAGGACACTACATAAAGCAACTGCAGAATAACATTCTTTTCAAGAGAAAATGGTGAGTTCTTGAGTAGAGACCATATTCTGAGTCATAAAACAAGTTTCAACAAAGTTTTAAAAAATTGAAATCATATAAAAATATTTTCTCTGATCAAAATATGATTAAACTAGAAAGTAATATCAGCCAAATATATGAGAAGACTCCAAATATTTAAAAATTAAACCACACAGTTACAAATAATCCATGGGTCAAAGAAGATACAAGGGAAATATCTGAATGATATTTCATTCATGATGAACTGAATGATAATGAAATGATATTGAAAATACAATTACCAAAATCTGTGAAGATACAATTAAAGTGGTGTTTAAGGGGAATTTATAGCTTTTAATACTTATAAATATATATCTAAAATCAATGATCAGAGTTTCCACCTTAAGTAATTAGAATAAAAAATGTAAATTAAATTTGAAATAAGTAGAAGGAAGGAAATAATGAAGATAATAGAGGTAAACAATGAAATAGAAAAGGGACAAACAAAAGAGAAAAATCAGTGAAACCAGAAACTGGTTCTTTGTAAAGATCAAAAACATTGATAAACCTCTAGCTAAAATGATCAAGAAAAAAAAGAAGGAAGATAAATCATTGATATGATCATGAAAGATGGAACAAGACCACAAGAGATCCTATAGACGTTGAGGATAATAAGGAAATATTATGAATAATCTTAAATGAAATGGATAAATTCATGGAAAGGCACATATTACAAAATTTCATTCAAGAAAAATTAGATAACCTGAATAACCTTATATCAATCAAAGAAATTAAATTCATCATTAAGAACCTTTCCACAAAGAACAGTTCAAGTCCAGATAACTCACTGGTGAATACTGCCATGATTTAGGGAATAAATAATACTATTTCTACACATATTTTTCTGAAAAACAGATGAGAAGGGAACATTTCTTAACTCATTCTCTGAAGAGAGAGAGCACAGAGAGCAAAACCAGTCAAAGAAATCATAAGAAAAGAAACCTATAGTACAATACCCCTAATAAACATAGGAAAATCCTTAATAAAATTTTAGTAAATTGAATCTAACAATATAGTAAAAGGATAATACCTCTTGACCAAGAGGAGTTTATTTCAGGAATGCAACATTGTTTAACATTCAAAAATAAATCAACAGTGATCAGGGAGCTGAGGTGGTGCAAGAGATTGAGCAGCCTCTCTCCACTCCGGAAGGTGCCAAGATCGGTTCCTGGTGCTGCCTGAAGAAAAGACAAGCAGACACAGAAGAACACACAGAGAGCAGGCAGTGAGCACAAAACAATGAGGTGGGAGAGAAATAAATAAATATATATATATATATATTTTAATTTAAAAAAAAATCAAGTACCCTTGCACATTGTTGGTGGAAATTTAAAACAGTTCTGCTGCTGTGGAGAGCAAGTTGGTGGCTCCTCAAAAAGTTAAACATAGAACTGCCATATGACCTGAAAATACCATTTCTAGGTATATACTCCCCCTGCCCCAGTTAGAAGCAGGGACTCAGACAGATTTCTGTACACTAATGTTCATAGCAGCATGATTCATAATAGCCAAAGGTGGAAGCAACCCAAGTGTCCATCAACAGATGAATGGGTAAACAAAATGTGGCTTAGCTATACAATGGAATATTACTCAGCCTTAAAAATGAATGAAGTTCTTGTGCATGCAACAACATCAATGAACCTTGAAGATATCGTGAGCTATATGTCAGTCACAAAGGAACAGATATTGTATGGCTCCACCTATATGAAATAGCTAGACTGTGCAAATTCGTAGAGACAGAAAGTAGAGTAGAGGTTACCAGGGAAGAAGGAATGTATAAGGGATGTAGGATTTCTGTTTGGGGTGATGAAGAAGAGTTATGGTAATGAATGGCGTTCAGGGCAGCAGAACATTGTAATGTGATTAATCTCACTGAATGGTAGGCTTGGGAGTGATTGGGGAAAGTTTGTTGTATAAATGATTCCAATTTTTTTTAAAAGAACAACTAAAGAGACAATGAAAATTAAACGCAATACATGATTCTGGATTGAATATAAAAATGGAGGAGAAAATGCCCTGAAATTGGAAAATTGAAATATAGGCTGTAAGATTCATATCAATGTTAAAGTTCTTGAACCTGATATGTATATAAGATGGTTACATAAGTGAATATACTTGTTCTTAGTAAAAGCACATGGAGGAATTGTTTGTTTAAGGAGCATGACGTATACAGCCTACTATCAAATGTTTAGAAAATTGAGAGATAAATAGACAGATAGGCAGATAAAAAGATGGATTGATAGAATGATACAGCAAACGTGGCAAAATGTTAAAACTGGTGGATCTGAGTATCTGGAGGGAGGGGTGGCAGTATGTTGGAATTCTCAATATGGGTTTTGTATTATTTTTGCAACTGTCCTGTATGTTTGAAATTATTTCAAAATTAAGTTTAAGAAAAAAATTAGTCAATGTGATTCCCCATATTAATAGAATAAAGGAGAAAAAGTATATGATCATTTAAACAGATTGAGAAAAATTCTGGCAAAATTAAACACCCACTTATAATAAAATCTCTCAGCAAATTAACAATAGAAGGAAACATCCTTAACCTGATTAATACCATCTCCAAAGAACTTACAGTTAATATCATACACAACAGTGTAAGACCAAATGTCACCCCTCCCCACCCCTTGGCTCTCCAATATCAGGAATAAAGCAAGGCTATCCATTTTCACTATCCTTATTCAATATTGTACGGGAAGAGTTACATACAGTAGTAAAGCAAGACAAAGAAATAAAAGGCATAAATTTTGGAAAAGAGTAAGCAAAACCATGTGTATTTACAAAAAAAAAATTGATCACATACATAGAAAATTCTAAGCAATCTTCAAAAGGGTTACCAAAACTAATAAGAGAATTTTGCAAGGTGACAATTCAAAATTTTGATAAACAAAACTCAATTTTATTTTATATACTAACAACAAACAATTGGAAAACAGAATAAGAACAACCTTTTTTAAAAGGCATCAAAGATTTTAAATATTCAGGGATAGATTCAACAAAAGATATATATTATCTATGCATTGAAAATTACAAAATATTGTTTAGGGAAATTAAAGAAGATCTAAATGACTAAAGAACTATTCTATGTTCAAGAATTAGAAGAATCAATGTTGTTAATATTTTAATTTTCCCCAAAATGACCTGTAGATTCAAGGTAATTCCAGTCAAAATCCTATCAGATTTTTTTTGAAGTAGATGACACGTTGATTTATATGGAAAAGCAATAGATCTAGAAGAGCTAAATAATTTTGAGGATTTAAAGTGATTGGAGGATTACATGAAATGATTTCAAGACTTACTATAAAGCTACAAAAATCTAGATAGTGTGATATTAGCATAAGGGTATACATTTAACATCACTGGAACCAAATAGAAAGAGAAATAGATCCGTACTTATATGGTCAATTGAATTTTACCAAGATTTTGAAGTATTTAATGGGAAAAAAATGTATGGTCTTTTCAACGAATAGTACAGGAACAAATGGATATCTATATGCACAAAAGAGAACCTCAACCCTTACCTCACAACATACTCCAAAATTAACTCAAAATGACATCATAGATATAAATATGAGATAAAATTATAAAACTTCTAGAAGAAAACAAATTATTTTTAAAAATTGGTTACTAATAGATTTCTTAAACAGGAACATAAAAGTATGAAAATAGAATTAAATTTGATGAAATGGTCTTCAACAAAATTAAAAACTTTTGTTCTTTGAAAATATAGCTAAAGCAATATAAAAGCTAGCCATAAATTAGCAGAAAATATATGCAAAACTTAGGGCTTGTATTTGTTTCTATAATGAACTCTTACAACTCAATAAGAAAACATATTCAATTAAAAATAGACAAAACATTTGAATGTATGTTTTAAAAGAGAAGATATACAAATAGTCAAAAGCTAGTGAAAAGATGCTCAATATAACTAGTCATCAGGGAAATACAAGTTAAAACCACAGTGGGAAACTATTACACACCTAGCAGAATAACAAACTAAAAACAATGACGTCCATCAGCTATATGAACTGTGTTAAAAAAGAAAAAATATTAAAAAAAAAAAAAAATTAAAATTAAATAAAAAATAAAAAAAATAAAAACAATGACAACATCACGTTTTGACAAGGATGTGAAGCAGTTGGAACTCTTATACATTGCTGTTGAGAATGGAAAACGGGTACAGCCACTTCTTATAAAGTTAAACATATATTTATTTGTGACTGAACAATCTTACTACTCCTTGGCATTTACCCAAGATAATGAAAATCCATGTCCACAAAACAAATGTCAACACATGAATGTTTATAGCAACATTATTCATAATAACTGAAAATTAAAAACAACCCAAATGCCCATCAACTGCTTAATAAGCAAACAAATTGTGTTATATCCATACTATGGAATACTAATCAGCAGTAAAAGAATGAAATATTGACACAAAACATAATGGGTGAATCTCAAATACCCAAGACTACATAACTGCATGATTTCATTTACATAAAATTCTATAAGAAGCAAAACTATAGTGACAGTAAGCAGATTAGTGCTTGTCTGGGACCTGGTACTCAGGGAAGGGAATCAACTGCAATGGAGAATAAGGAAATTTGGGGGGATGATGGAAAAGTGTATATCTTGACTTTGAAAGTATCTACATGACTGTATACAATTGCTAAAATCCATCAAACTGTATAATTTGCATGGGTGAATTTTATTGAAAGTAAATTATGTCTTGATAAAGCAGGGGGAAAAAATAGAAAATATAGGATTAACTCCAGGGCCTGCTTCATGAAATATGTCTGTTGGGTCTGCTGGTGATGATTGTGAAATAAGATATCACGCATAAACTCAAAGATTTAACTGAACAGCTAGAGAAACTAGAAAAAGAACAGCAAACTAATCCCAAAGCAAGCAGAAGGAAAGAAATAATGAAGACAAGAGCAAAATAAATGAAATTGAGAACAAAAAAACAATAGATAAAATCAAGAAAACCAAAAGCTGGTTCTTTGAGAAGATCAATAAAATTGACAACCCCCTAGCTAGACTAACAAAGAAAAAAAGAGAAAAGACGCAAATAAATACAATCAGAAATGAAAGGGGGGAAGTTACAACTGACCCTACAGAAATAAAAAAAATCATAAGAGGATATTATGAAAAGTGTATGCCAACAAACTAGACAACCTAGATGAAATGGACAAATTCCTAGAAATGCACAACTGTCCTAAAGTGACACTACAAGAAATACAAGAATTTAACAAACCAATCACATTTAAAGAGATTGAATCCATCATCAAAAATCATCCAGCAAAGAAAGGTTCAGGACCAGATGACAGGTGAATTCTACCAAGCATTTCAAAAAGAATTAACACCAATCCTGTTTAAACTCTTCTGAAAAGTTGGGAAAATTACCCAACACATTTTATGAAGCCATCACCCTAATACCAAAGACAGATAAAGATAATATAAGAAAAAAAAAATTACACATAAAGCTCTCTAATGAACATAGACACAAAAATTCTCAACAAAATACTTGCAAATCGAATCCAACAGCATATCAAAAGACTTATACATCATGACCAAGTGAGATTTATTCCTGGTATGCAAGGCTAGTTCAACATAAGAAAATCAATCGATGTAGTACACCACATTAACAAATTGAAGGAAAAAAACCTCATGATAATCTCAATCGACACAGAAAAGGCATTCAACAAAATCCAGCATCTTTTCTGATAAAAACCCTTCAATAGATAGGAATAGAAGGAAAATTCCTCAATATGATAAAATGCATATATGAAAAACCCACAGCCAACATCATGCTCAATGGGGAAAGGTTGAAAGCTTTCCTCTAAGATCGGGAACAAGACAAGGATGCCCACTGTCATCATCACTATTCAATAATGTACTAGAAGTTCTAGTTAGAGCAATTAGACAAGAAAATAAAAAAAAAATTAAAGGCATCCAAATAGGAAAAGAGGAAGTAAATCTCTCACTGTTTGCAGATGACATGATCCTGTACTTAGAAACCTTGAAGTATCCACAACAAAGCTACTTGAGCTAATAAATGAGTTCAGCAAAGTGGCAAGATACAAAATCAACACACAAAAATCAGTAATAGTTTTATACACTAGTACTGAACAGTCTGAGGAGGAAATCAGGGGAAAAATTCCATTTTCAATAGCAACAAAAAGACTCAAAATACCTAGGAATTAATTTAACCAAAGGACCTATATGCAGAAAACGACAAAATAATGCTAAAAGAAATTTTAAAAGACCTAAACAAATGGAAACACATTCCATGTTCATGGATTAGAAGAATAAATATTGTGAAGATGTCAATCTTACCCAAACTGAGTTATAGATTCAATGCAAAACCAATCAAAATCCCAACAGTTTACTTCACAGAATTAGAAAAGGCAATTACAAAATTCATTTAGAAGGGAAAGTGCACCAGAATAGCCAAAAGCATTCTAAGAAAGAAGAGCAATGTGGGAGGAATTTCACTGCCTGACCTTGAAACATATTACAAAGCTACAGTAGTCAAAACAGCATGGTACTGTTTTGATAGACACATTGATCAGTGGAATAGAACTGAGAATCCAGAAGTATACCCTCACTTATACAGTCAACTGGTTTTTGACAAACCTACCAAGATAATGTTAACAGGACAAAACGGTCTCTTCAACAAATGGTGCTGGAACAACTGGATATCTATAACCAGAAGAATGAGAGGACCCCTATCTCACCCCTTATATAAGAATCAACTCAAAATGGATCGAAGACCTAAATATAAAAGACAGGACCATAAAACTACTAAAAAAAATGTAGGGAAACATCTTCAAGACCTTGTAATAGGTGGTGGTTTCTTGGACCTTACACCCACAGCACGTGCAACAGAAGGAAAAATAGATAAATGGGACCTCCTCAAAACTAAACACTTTTGCACCTCACAGGACTTTGTCAAAAGGGTGAAAAGGCAGCCAACTCAATGGGAGAAAATATTTGGAAATCATATATCTGATAAGGGTTTAATAGCCAGGATATATAAAGAGATGTTGCAACTCAACAATAAAAAGACAAACTATCCAATTAAAAAATGGGCAAAAAGCTTGAATAGACATTAGTCCAAAGAAGAAATATAAAAGGCAAAAAAAAAACAACAAAAAAAAAAACACATGAAGAAATGCTCAACATCACTAATGATTAGGGAAATGCAAATCAAAACTACAATGAGATATCATTTCACACCTATCAGAATGGCCACTATTAAAAAGACAGAGAACTACAAATGTTGAAGAGGATGTGGAGAGATAGGAACACTTTTCACTGGTGGTGGGAATGCAGAATGGTACAGCCACTGTGGAGGACTGTTTGGCAGTTCCTAAAGAAGTTGAATATAGACTTGCCACGTGACCTGGCAATACCACTACTGGGCATATACCCAGAATAGCAGAGAGCAGTGACATGAACAGACATCTGCACACTGATGTTCATAGTGGCATTATTCACCATTGCCAAAAGATGGAAACAACCCAGGTGTCCATCAACAGATGAATGGATAAACAAACTGTGGTCTAGTCACACGATGGAATATTATGCAGCTCTAAGAAGAAATGAAGTCATAATGCATATGACAACATGGATGAACCTAGAGGACATTATGTTGAGCGAAGCGAGCCAGACACAAAAAGATAAATATTATATGATTGCGTTACTATGAACCAAATATATTGTGTAACATATTGTACAATTCAAAAAAATTTTATATGTATCCAGTACATGTAATTGAAAAATGTATGTTTTTATTCAACTGTGTTTTCTTTTTAGGTTTTGTTTATATTGTATTAAATGTACAAAATAAAGTTTTAAAAAAAGAGCTTTGCTTAAACTGGAAAAAAAAAAAAAAAGATATCATGCAAAAGAACATTGGACTTGATTCAAATACTTAGAACCAGGGTTTTGAGATGAATACAACTGTGCCTCTAGAAATTTCTTTCATCAAGAGGCATTTTCTCTGGATATCAGTTTCCTCATTAAATGGAAAACATATTTAGAAGGTCTCCAATGTCTTTTACAGACAAATAACTTTTCCATATGATCTCACTCTATTTCTTGTTAATGTCAGACATCACTAATTGATCATGGCCCAAATTCCTGTGGAGCCCAGAATCTCAGACTCCTTGTCAACACAGTACTCCAAGCAACTGGTACCAATTGCTCAAGGTTTCAATATGTGAGAAATTCTATTTGCTTTTTCTACTCTAGAAAGTAAGTGAGATCTCTGTAAGAGGTCTTCAATGGGGGTCTTGGGATCATACCCCAATTAATGCTTATTGTATTGTTATATAGTTCTACTAGGCTAGCTCAAGATGGAGAATCAATAGCAACTTTTGCATGAAAAGCTAGCATAAAGCAAACCAGATTCAGGAAAGATGGAAGAAATACTCTTACTTTTGTATTGAAACCAGGCTTTGAAAATGTGGTCTAAATGTGGAATTCAAATAAATGCTACCACCATCTCATGGGCTCACTCATACTTTCTTCCTGTACAAAGTCTTTCTTTTCTGATTACTGTAGCTAGAGTAATTTATCACCCCTGAAATTCTTTCCATTACTGATCACCCACAAAGCACATCTCTGATACCATCTTATAAAATAATTACATTTACATAAGTACCACCACAAGCTGTATCTGGACTCAGCAGGAAATTGTACCTTAATCAATTTGTGATGTCTTCCATAGGCAGATACTATGTCATGTACAACAGCCCCATTTTCTGACCACTGTAAAGTGTTTTATAGATATTATCTTATTCAAACTCAAAGGACTCTACTGTAGCTATTACTTTCTCCATTTTACAGATGAAAAAACTGAGTTTCTGAGAGTTTGCATAATTTGTCCATCTCAAGCCCTATATGAGACAGAATTAGGTTTCAGAGTCTGAGCTTTGCCCACCACACCATGTTCCCTGTTTATAACATTCTTCTCCTTCCCTGCCCAGTTCCCGGCAATTTCCTGGCATAAAATAGGTTTTTAATAAACATTTTTTCAGACTTAATAAATGAGAGACATGCCAGATTGGCCCAGAGCAGCCTAAAATTGAGAAGTTCCTTTTGTGGACAGCCACCCAGCTAGTCTGAATCACAATGACAGAACGTTTTAAATGGCAGCCATGTTTGAAAATAAACATAGTATTTACATGTCTATAGTACAGAGAGGATTGCTGGCCCCATAAACATGTCCTCAACAGGAGCATCATTTTCAGTATACACAGGACAACAATATATAAAATCCATATGATATTTAATCTATTATTTTTTTCATGGGTGAAATTGTCATCAAATGACATATCACTCCCTTAAAATTATCCATTGCCTTGTAATACATATCAAAGTCCACAGTTCAGCTCTAAATGCTCTTCATGATCTGATCAGTGCTTTTCCCTTTAGCACTCTCCTAAATTCACCTGAGTAATACCAGATTACTTGAAGCTGTCACGTATGGTGCAGTTTTACACCTTTCTGCCTACACGTAGTGCTTGTTCTCCCTGAAATGCCCTTTGCCCATTGGCATTCTTACACGAACTTAAACCTCACCTCTTTTGGAGCCATTCCCTAACCTCCTGAGTCCATCATAGCATTCCTTATATTTGAATCGTTGACTGCATTTTTACCCTCTTTAAGGACACAAATCAAATCTTACTTTATAACTAGATCAAAAAGCATAGTGCCTGGCACACTGTAGGGACTTAATAATTACTTTTTGAGTTAATGAATGTCTGTTCTAGTCCTGGATGCCATATGAATATAAGGAAATAAGGCAAAGAGCAACTATTTGTTCTTAGAAAAAAAGAGGCCCGTTTTTCTAGAAGATGCAATGGTTTATCTCTAGGTTTCTATTTATCGACCTAGTAGAGACTGTAGTATTCACCAAATGACATTTTCCAACCTCCTTTGCAGTTTGATTGGCCACATGATGGGTTATGGCAAATGGAATATATGCAGAAATGATATAAGCCACTTTGTCTTCCTCCTATCTGCTGTTGGGTGATGCCAGGTTGACTCTGAAATCTCAATATAGTAGAGCCACAAGATGGAAGTATCCTGGGTCTCTGAGTCACTGTTTGGAGGAGGGCTACTACATAGCCACCTGGTTGGAAAACTACATACTGAATGTTATGTTGCTGAGATTTGGGGGTTGTTTTTTATAGTAGTTAATGTCATTTATTATAAAACATATTGTCAGATAAGAATCTTATTTGCACCCATGTTGTTCTTACTCAGGAGTCTACAGGCATCTGCAATGATGCCTTAAGATCTTAAGGAAGAATCATTCCATTGACTAACAAGTTATATTTATTAAAGCCTCTCACTACGATGTATTCACAAAAAGGGGAATTAGAAGCTGTGAAGGAAAATGTTTCAGAACAGATCAGAAGGAAAGCATACACAGAGGAGATCTGAGTACAGTGGAGGAGAGGGGAAGTGTTAGAGATATTACTACAGAGTGATTTCATGTGCTATTCTTTACCTTACTGTTATGGATTGAATTGCACCCCCCAAAAAGACATATTCAAATTGTAGCTCCTGGTGCTGTGAATGTGAACTGATTTGTAAATAAGATCTTTGAAGAGGTCATTATTAAGATGAGGCCAAACTGGATTGGGTTGGGTCATAATCCAATATGAAGAGAAGAAATTCAGACAGAGACACAGACAACTGATGCAGAGACAGAGAGATGGTGATGAGATGGAGGCAGAGAGTGAGCTATGGATCACTGGCAATCTCCTACCAGAGCACTACAGACTTCAGAGGAAACAAGGCACTGCCAACACCTTGATTTTGTATTTCTTGCCTCCAAAACCGTTAAATAATACATTTCTGTTGTTTAAGTCAACTAGTCTGTGGTACTTTGTTACAGCAGCCTTGGCAAACTAAGACACTTATCCTTAGGTAGAAATAAAGTGGGCAGAGTAGGCAGAAATGAAGCTTGTTTGCCTCTTTAAGTTACCAGCTGGGAAAAATATATAATTTACAATTTAAATTTTAAATTACTTCTGAAGCTTTTGAGGAAAAGAAAGGCAGAAGAAAGTGTGTATGACAAAGCAGGAAGAATCCGCCGGGGGCTTCTTCTTCCTATCAACATATCCATTTCCTGATCTTTCCTTCTCCCAAATCCTATTTTCGTCCCTGCAAGAGATGATGTTTCATGCTCTGCCTGTTGTTGAAGTAGCAGCCAAAGTGTAACTCTAGAGACAAGGTTCCTGGTAAATAAGAAAATGGAGGAAACCAGTGAGTGAGCTGAGCATTTATTAGCAAAATAAACTAAGGCCAATCACTTTAGGAATCATTTCCCAAGGGATGCCCTATGACACTGTAGAGGACATGTGACTCACCTCTACTGCACTTGTCTAGGATCTTAAAATAGAACGTAACAAAACAAGATCATGCAAAACTGAAGAGATATTGTAGGCACTTGAGTATCAATAGAGCCCCAAACAAAGGCATCCTTTGATATTCAAGAGTTCAGTTCTAAAGGTTAATGCAGATGGCCTCTCTTGGTGTGACTACCCAGTTCAATGTGATCTCTCTTCTGGGGGAAGAGCTCTGTGGCAGCCACAGAAATGTACCACTCCGATCTCCTGCTGTGAGGGACGTAACTGATAGTTGGCCCCAGCTGCGACACTCTGAGACCATACAACATTCATATCTGAGGCTACCCTTTCCACAGACTGTTCTTAGCCAGCGACTTAGAGGCAAGGATACTAAGTCAGGCTCATTCTTGCAAGGTTGCAAGTCTGAAGAGATACTGGCTCAAGGACTCCCCATTGTCTTGGCCAAAACTTTCTTAGTGCTGCAGTCTAAGATTCTGCCAATTCAATTCTCTTTCCTTCCTTCTCTCTCACAGGGGTTAGACCTGCAGCATAACACCCACCAGCAAATTTACTGTTTTGCACAGTAAATTTCTTGCTGTCTAATCCCGTCTTGGCATTGGCTACTTAGAGGACCCAAGCTTACAGATAGAAGTGTGGAGTCTGTGTCGTAGAATCTTGCCCTAATTGCCATAATAGTAGACAACTGACCAAAGTGGAACCATCACAATCTCAGTCCCAGGAATTTGCGGTATGGAGGATCAGATCTGAGGACTGAGGTCAATAGAACTCAGTCATGTTCAAGAGCTCCTTGAAGAAAAAGTCCATGGGCTTGATTGTTGAGGTCTCTGAAGCTGCCTTTATATGTTCTTCTACCATAGTCTCTTTTATTTAAGGAGGTACCAGGGGTTGAACCTGGGACCTCATACATGTGAAGCAAGTGCTTAACCACTGAGCTGCACCTGCTCCCATTATAGTTTCACTTTTAACTCTTCCTTTGTATCTTTATGATTCTCTGATTTTCTTCAATTGAATTCCCTTTTTTTCTTTTGCTTAAGTTTGACAGAGTCCATTTCTGTTGCTTGCAACTAAACAAATATGAACTATGATGGAGAGGCACAGCCCAGATTTTTATTAGCTTTTTATGGTGCTGCAAACTTTATCCAGATCTTTTCCTAATCTATTTAAGTATTAGGTGTCTGATGGCATCTCTGGGGTATTGAATTCTGTCCTCTGCATGAAGTAGGCTTTATTTTTAAATAATGAAAACCTTTATATTGCCAGGGTATTGGACATAAATCTAAAACCCCCAATGTAAAGTGAAAAATAAAAAATACACAACTCACAGAAAGGACATTTCAATAGTTAGAAGTTATGGAAAAGGATTTGTCAAGCATCATTTGTTAAAACTCAAACATAAAATGGCTTCAGAAACTATAGAAGGGGACTTTTGTCTTAAAATGAGGCACCTGGTTAGGAAAGTCAAGGAGGAAGACAACCTAAAACAATGCATTAACTTCTGTCTAGATCCTAGAGAGGAGATTTTTTTCACCTTTGAATGTCAATTTGCTAATAAAATAGAAAACCTTAGTTAATGAAAAACAACAACACTGCAAGGAGATGCAAAATGAAGCAAAAAAACAAATGAAAATACCTTGCGGATTAGACTCTTTAACAACACTCTGTTCCTGCCCACAGCTTTCTGTCTAGCTATATCAGCATATTTCTAAATGCCCTTAAGGCATTACCTAAGATGACTGAACTCATCAAAGCCAAAGTCACAAAATGGTGGTAGATCATACATTGTCAAGCTGAGTAGTAATCAAAGATGAGTTTGGAACCCCAGTGTTCAGAAATGGAACAGCCACCACCAAGTCCAACAGTATAGCCGCTGCTATGTTATCAGTTTTATGAGAAAGGTTTTCGTCTTCACTTAGATTTCTGAGTGATTCAGAAAACAGACGGCAGAACTTTTAAGGATTTTTTTAATGCACCAGAAATCCAGCTTTTTTTTTTTTTTTTTTTTTTAAGTCAATTACCAGTCCATTGACTAAACTTAATGGGGGAAAATGAAAAATGGTATAAGCATAATATGTACTCAGAGGCACGGAGGTTTTAGCAAATAAAAGGATGTGGTCTAGATTTTCAATCAAAAGAACTAGGTTTACAAACGGGGAATTTATTTGGCCTCAAGAGCTCGCAGGAGTTCACAAATATGTTTTCAAACACAGGACAAACTCATCAACCCTATATCTGAGAGACAAAGTCCACAAGATTACAGGAATACAGAGCCTCAAAGCTCTTCTGGGTAATCTCAAAAGCCTTTCATTTGTCTTTAAAAGCAGAGATGAAGACAGGTGATAAGTTATCATCTGCTTAATCCCCTATGACAGAATTAAAGAGCACAGTTTTATTTCTGGCCTGACTTCCTTGTCTTAATCTTTCTGGAAGTAGCAGAAAGATGGCAATCATGCTATGGAACATTCCTTCTTGCATACTCTAAGCAGAGACCAAAGCATATCTTTCCTTCAGAGGCCCAGTGACATATTTTTCTCCACCAAGGATCTAGAGCAAGGGATGGGCCCTGCCTGTTCTAAGTGTAACTGATATGACAGCCCAGAGTCTACTAGGACTCCTAAAATTACATCATAATGACAAATGTATAAATCACAAATGCTCAGTTCCCAACCAGCTTATGGGAAATTCAAACTTTTGCCTGATCCTCTTTCCAGTGAATTCTGGCATTCTCCCAGGAATGCTATGTGTTCTGCAAATCCAGCCTGATTTGTACTTGCCACTTTCACTAACTCTTGACCATTGATTACTTCTCTCCATGGGTACCTGGCTCCTTCTGTAGTTCATATTTTCTGGCCTGGTGGGCTACTTGGTTTTTCCTCCTAATATTTTATTAGAAACTGCCTAAACAGCAACAACAATAAAATCTTCCCAAGGACAAACAATAATTTAAAACTCTTCGTTAAGGGAAGTCCAAACCCAAATTGAGAAGAGATATGTCTAAACACAGTAATAATATGAGCCAATGTTTATTGAGTGCTTCCTATGAGCCATGCTCTATGAGATTTAATTTAATTCTTATTATAATTCTACGAGTCATATGCTCTTATTAACACAAATTTATAGATGAACAATCTGAAGCAAAGAAAGATTAAAGAAATTGTCAAAGTCACACCAGTTAGTAAGAGATGAAACTGGGATTTGAGTCCAGACAACTTGAGTTAAAAACTTGAGCTGTTCACTGCTGTACTGTATATCCTCTCTACCTCCTAATTAAGTAAACATAATCTGCAAAGATGCATCTATGTCCACTGTTAAAATGATATTCTACATTATCTTTTCAAACCTTCTGGCTGATTGGAGCTCAAACTTCCCCAATATGGTTAAGGGTCTTTTCTCTTCATTTGTATATCTAAAGGAAACACACAGGGATGGCCTACCCCAAAGATTAAGTCTCTAGCTTTTATGATATGTGAACTATTCTGACCAGAATTCTGAAATTACAAGCCTTTGCTTTTGTTGTGCTTGCTCTCTTCTAGTTTGATTTGTTCACTTTTTAGCTTGTGCCCCTCCCATCTGAAGAAGGTGAGAGAATTTTCCCTATTACAGAAGAAAGCTATTGCTTCAAGAGGCAACCTCTCTACCCCCATCCCCGTAGGCTTGGTTTCAGGCTTTTAAATCCCTTCTTGGCCATTCTCCCTTGGCGAATAATGCTCAAGATCAGCATATGCCACTGTAGATAAAATGCACACCTTCTTAAGTGGGTGGCCCTTCTCTTGTTTTGCCTCTACTTCTCTGCATTCTTCTTTGTTTTATCTTCTGTCCCAGGATACTACTCTTGTCTGCTTCTCTTCCAACTCTGATCAAATCCATTCCTTCAAATAAAAGCAATATTCAAAATCTCTTACATACTAAACTGGCTTTAGGGATATCTTTACATAGATGCCCCCAGATCACCTCAAATGCAGCACAACCAAAACTACACCCCTATTTTCATCTCCTATTCATTACCACTCACAATGGCCTTCTGTATCCCCCCTTTTGGTGAATGGGATACCTTTCTCCCCAGAAGTCAATCCAGAAGCCTAGTAGTCATTAGCAACTCCCTTTCCTCATTTTCACCATCACTTTATTCAGTGACCAAGTCTTTTTTTATTCTATTTCCAATATATTTCTCCCAACTTTCCCTGCCTTTTATCTTCACTGACTTAGATTGGAACATTATCCACTTCTTGCCTCCTCACTGGTCTCCCTGCTGGTAACCTTACCCCACCACAGCCTATTCTCCATGCAGCAGCCAGAGGGATCTTCTAAGTCACTCCTCTGCTCAAAACCCTTGAAGAGCTTCCCGTTTCACTCAGAATAAATGCCAAAGTCTATACAATTGCTCTGGAAGCCTTGAACTCTCTCATTCTGCTTTCTCAGATTTACTTCTGTTGGTCTGAGAAGTAAGACGGTAGTCAGCCCGCATTGGGCATTGCCAGAGGGACCCCTTTTGGGAAGATTATTTTAGAAGATAAAAACAATTGATCTGCAGGAGCTTTCTGAGAAAATGGAACAAAGGTGAGCCCCATAGAGAACTACAGATTAGCAACACCTGTTGATAAACCAGTTTCAGTCCAGAAAAGATAGCTTATCAGACTGGACATACCATACTAATCAATGTATACCTGCTTTTCACTTTGTAAGACCCATCCAGGCCCCTGTGAAACGGAAACTTAATGCCAGCCAATCAGAACATTTCCTCATTTGTTTTGGCATATGCCCTATAGGAGCTTCCCCTTTCCACTCCCTAGTGGAGTTCCCTTCTACTTTCTGAATGGGATGCTGCCCAATTCCGGCATGGTGGAATAAAGCAGTGAGATCTTAAATTGCACCTGTTTTTCTTTTAACCCTATCTCCTCCTTTCTCCCTTCCTGCCAGTTATACCAGCTTCCTTCTTGGTCTTGAACAGATGGAGCCTCCCACCTCAAGGCCCTGCTCTAGGACTTTCTCTGCCTGGAATGATCTTCCACCAGATATCACATGGCTCCTTCTCTCACAGCCTTCCCTGACCACTCCCTTTATAATAGAAGTACCCCACACTCTTGTCTGTGTGTGCCTGTCCCCTTCTACCGGAATTTAAATTCTATCAGAACAAACCCTTTTGCCTGTTCTGTTCAGGGTTGTATTTTCAGCAACTTGGAATAGTGCTTGGCACATTGTAGACACTTAATACAGGTTGGCATGAATGACTTAATGAAGGAAAGAAGGAAGAAGTAAATATGAACAAATTATTTCCTTGATGAATTCCTCTCAGCCTATCAGCCACTCTGCTTCCAACATGACTATGTAAAATGCACATCTGGTCAAGTGGGTCATTATTTTAAATGAATTCTTCAAATTCCTCCTGTACCCATAAATACTTAGCATGGATGCTAGCTTTACATCCCAGCCTTCATCATCCTCACCAGCCTTATTTCTGGCCAATCCTCCATAAACATATTGCATTCTATCCCAGCATTTCCCAAAATGTGCCATGTGGACAAGGAATCAGTACAACTCAAACCCCTATATCTCCATTTTAAAGAGTCCCAAAGCACACTGGCATATTAAGAAAATCATGCAATTAATAACCTAAACCAAACAAATCATAAAGAAAAGCTGTTCAAGATTTGTATTTGAGATTTTTCAAACTTTTTGTTCATGTACTCAGGGAACAACTCTGAACAGGATCTCATGGGACACAGTTTGGGAAATACTTCCCTATAAAACTACTTACAGTTCCCTGAATATCCCATGCTGTCTCATTCTTCCAGTCTTTCCTTTTATGGTTCCCTGTGTCCAGAAGGCCCATCCCAGTTTTGATGCCTAAAGAATTTCTACTCATCCTCTTAGGCTACTTCCTCCGAGAAGACTCCCCTGGGGGATAATCACACTCTCCTCTGGTCCCCCATTGTATCTGTACTCCCTCCTAAGCACAGCACTCACCTTGTTTATTATTCCTGTTTATTTTCTGAACACACCACCACTAACACTAGACTGTGGTTTCCTTAACATTAGGAATTTGGGGTCATTAAACTCTCTACCCTCCATCATCTATTACAACAGATGGACATTGGAAGTGCTTGAAAGTGTGTGATGAAGGAATAGTCTATTTGGGAGACTAACGTTAAGACTTAGCAATAATCTCCATGTTATTAAAAGTAAAGGTGGGTGAAAATTATGGGTAATGAATACAGAAATATTTCCTATGATTCAATTATATGAAAAGTGTTTTACCTCCTTTTGTGGGAAGGGAAAAGGGAAACGACACAGCCCAACGGGAGGTGGTCTGGTCAGGATCTATCCACCCTGACTCAGATGCATCCAACAGTCTGTAAAGGACTTAATGAGTAGTCAAGATTCCTAGAGTCAATAATTTCCCTTCTTGTCCCTGCCTGCTTCTACAGACAGGAAATAAACAGCCCGTCTCCAGCCCACATAAAACACAGATGCCTCCCAAACTGCAAGTTTGCCCTAGAAAACTATCATAGCCATGCCAACTGCCTGTTTTCACTTTCGACACATCTATCCAGAGTCACTTTATAAACTGTTGTTGCAGTAAAAATAATAATAATAAAGTTAAAAAAAAAAAAACAGACTAAGAAAGCAAACAAAAAATACGTATGTTATCCTCTCCAATTTAGTAATGAAAAATATGAAAGTTTACCTTAAAGTTTATATAAAATGAGAAGTCAAGAAGTTTGGTTCAATCAACTTCCTCCCTTCCAGTATCTATTAGAGTGCATGGAATTTAGCAAGTCCTCAATGAATGAATTTCTGTAAAATGTGTCAGATTAAAAGATTTCAAGAGGTGCATCAAGGAGGAATATAAACCAATTGCTTTGCAAAGTTGTCTGAAAGTGGAACTACCCCTGGCTTCTCAACAACAAAGGAAAGACGAGGTAAGCCCATGCTTCCAACTTTGGTAATCTACTATTGGATCTGCAGGACCAAGTAAGGGGAGAAGGGAGAAGGGTAGCTATTGCAAAACAAAGTGTCTTGCCATTCAACTGATTAATAAACCACCTTACCAAGATACCAGGTGGAAAGCTATATATTTCCATGCAAAATTATTATCACTGCTGCCTGCTTCTCCTAGCAACACCCATTCTCTAGGGTTCTGTCTAAGATAAACAAAAAGGGCAATTACTTCTGGGTCCCGCAAAACAACTTAATAACTCTGTTGTCTGTACAGCTAGAGGATAGGGAAGGGGGGCAGTGATTTCTCACCAATTAGATTATTTTTAAAATATTTCTAATCATTTCCAAATGACATAGATTAACCCTAATTTAATTTTCCTAGTGCTGCCCAGGAAAAATTCTGTCCTATAATAGTAACCAGATTCATTTTCTCTTCCATGTTCTGTGCCCAGGAAAGCTTATCCCTATGACTTCATACCTGGGCTCCTTTGCCCTCTGGCTTCCAGTTTGGTTTAGCCAACGAGAGGCACCAGCAGGAGATCAAAAGGTGGGAGAGGAAAGAGGTCAGGATATTTCTTCTCTGGCTCTCTCTGCTATACTGTAATTCTGGCAGTAACCACAGGCTGCTATGACTACTGTGACTATAGCTCCTCGCACAGCTGCAGTGCCCACCATGTCTTCCCCTTGTCCCTGCTGGCCTAGGGTGGTAGTAGCATCACACTATTGGTTGTCATTCCACAATTCTTTGTCAATTCCCTTAAACCTTCTCACACCTATGCAATAGCTTCTTCAATAAATTATTTTCAGCTAAACCCTCTGTATATCTTCTGACACTATATTCTAAGTATATAAATAAATGTTTTAAGCATTGGGGAGGGGTGAGGAAGAGAAGTCATAATAAGAATTTGAATTTCAAAAATATAACTCTGCCTATGCGTTGAAGAATAGATTGGGAAAAGACAAGTAGATATGGTTACATCAGTTAGATTATTGCAGTCATCCAGAGGAGGCTTGAACCAAAGGTGTAGGTAAGGTGAAAATCAAGAGAGGACTCAAAAGAAAGCCAAATCAGTGGGACTTGGTGACTTTTTCAATACATGGAGAGAGAAGGAGGTGAGAGATTGAGGTGTCAAAGATAACTCCTTGTCATCTAGGTTGTATAACCAATGCAGGGGCATGCCATACACTGAGAAATGCAACACTGGAAGACCAGATTGGTAAGAAAATGATCATGATTTTAATTTGGGGCAAAGCAATTTTGACTTGTCTTTAAGATACCTATATAGGCAAATAAATGCATGTGTCTGCTACTCAGAGTAGCTGTCTAGATTGAAGAGATATGCATTTGAGATATGCTTTGTCTATGTATAGATGTTAATTAACTCTGTGAATTATAATCCCTGGGGATGAGAAATGCTTTCAAAGTTCCAGATAGAAATCTTATGGAGACTCTTTAAAGACCTTAAAAATGAAGACAATGACCAAATAAGTGAATTGAATCTGCCAGCTAGTTTTTTATTAATCAGATCTGATGCAAGCATCTTACAACCAATATTAAATAGATAAAATAATGGAAAGAGCTATCATTTAATAAATTATATATTATTTCATTTTTCATTGTCCAAGTCTCATGCAAAATGTTTGCCACTTTATAAGAGGATGCATGCTGGGTGAGCAAAGTAGTATTCTTATGTTCTCAAAAAGCATTTGTTTTTCATCCTGAAGTACAAGGTTTTGAAATTAGGACTTTATATTGCACAAATTTAAGGGATGTTGTCATGGTAACTACTGCAGAGGATTGCCATCATTATTTGTGCTCCTCTATGTCTTAGCATTGTGGCCTAGTTCCTATCTTCTCACCCATATCAACTCTGACAAACAATTCCCTCTTTCACCAGAGTCCTTTCTTTAGCAATTGTCAGAGAAACTTCCTAGATTCTTATTCTTAAATACTCCAAGAATATTCACTCAATCTGATCATGCTGTAGGATTCTGCCTTTATCCATTCTATAATTAAAATGGCTGAATCTGAACATGTAAAAAAAAATCTACTTTTGTAAATGTAACCAGAAAGGATACCTTGTTGTGCAACGATAGTCATTGTTTTAGTTATAAATTTATGTGCATATACGTACAAAAATGCACTGAAATGTCTCATAAAACAATGCTTACCTTTGCCATGTACAATATCCTCTTGAATGTTCTATCCTGTTTTACTTAGTTTCTATTTTATTTTATTTTACTGCTGCTTGTGGCCCAATAGATTGATTTCACAACCCATATTGGGTCACAACCCCCAAATTGAAAAACATTCTCTAAATCTTGACTCCTTCACCAATTTCATAGTTCTCTGCTTCACTATTAATGCATCCTGGGACTCTCACGATTAGCAAGGTGTCATCATTGCTTTTGCTAATTTTGACTCAAAGCAACTAGGTGAAAAGAGGAGGAAGAATGGTTGATGAAAGAAACAGCTATATGAAGATGCACTTGTGTGTGTGTGTGTGTGTGTATTTGGGGTTTTCACAGTCCCAGGGAACTTGTTGTTTTGTCTACTCTAAGGAGGATGAAGACTTTGTTATATCATGTGGCGCGTGTAAGAGAAATTCTTGCCTGGGCATAATTACAAGGGAGTTGTGCTTCTGTTGAGCAGTTGGTATGTTTTTGCATCAGGACACTCTGCGTTGTGAGGATGAGCGGGTTTCCTTTTTCTTGATGGCTGCCAAAAACCTTCAAGCTAAACACAAGTGTACATTCCCTTCATTTCTACCTCCCTGTTCCATTCGTATCCTTACCTTTTACTTCCTTCTTATTTACATGGTACCTTGTATTTTACATTTCCTTTGAAAGCCACCTCAGATTTTGGGGGTGGTGTTTTAGCTTGTCAAAGGGGTGCCGATGCAAAGTACCACAAATGTGTTGGTTTTTATAATGGGGATTTATTTGGGATAAAAGCTTACAGTTCCAAGGCCATTAAAAGTCCAAATGGAGGCACCATCAGAGATGCTTTCTCACCAAAGTCAGTTGCCATATATTGAAGCAAGATGGCAGGCAATCTCTGCCTGGTCCCTGCCTTCCCCTCTGGGCTGTACCATCTCCCGGAGCTCAGCTGAAGGCAACCAGGCATAGGACTGTCTTTTGCTGGGCACCTTCTCTCAGGCTCAGCTGCTCCGCTTTCTTCCCGATATCAGCTGCAAGCTATCAGGCAAATGACTCATCTCTCCCCAGGGCTTTAGCTGCTTGAGCCTCTCCTTTCTGTCACATGACACCATCAAAAATAGTGGTGCTCTCTTTTCTGGTATGTCTCTGTTTTTATCCGTCCCAGCAAGAGGGCGGAGACTCAACCTGAGTCTAACCTCACTGAGGTAGTCCAATTGAAAAATGGTCTCACACCCACAGGAGTGGACCAGCCCACAAACATAATCTTTTTCTTTTGGGGATTCATAAAATAATTTCAAACTACCACAGGTGGATATTGCAGGATATCAAGAAACATGGGGTATAAGGAAAGAAAAATGGGAAGCCCTGCAATGAGGTGGTTAAGGCCAGAGCTCTGGAATTGGCTGCTGTCTGAATTTAATTCTTGACTCATTCACTTACTAGCAGGGACCTGAAAGAGGGTACTTGACCTCTTTAAACACTGGTTTCCCATCAATTAAATAAAGGAAATAAAAGCATCTACCTCAGAGGGTCACTGTGAAGATTATGAAAGAATGCATGTGTAGTACTTCATGCAGTTTGTGACTTATATTAAGTGCTCAATTAATGTTAGCTATTATTGAAAAGACAAATATATTTGACTTTTTATGTGGCTGTTTCTGGACACAAACATACACACACATGAACACACAGACACAGGAGTGCAAGATGCAGCCTGAAGAAATATTGGCAACTCTTTACTGATTCATAGTTAGTGGTATGTGTGAAGAAATGCTGTTCTCATGACATCCCAATGACTTAAGAAGGTTCACATGAAAATGTTGCTAAGTAGTCACTGGTAGAAAGGAGTACAGGACCTGTTGAAGAGAGGACAGACAGATTGAGATTGAGATTTTTCCAGAGTGGAAAGGGGGAGGGAAAGGGTTACCCCGTGGGAGGCATTTGTACACCAGAACAAAGAGTTCAGAGAAAGGCAGGGCTGCTTCTTGACACTGTTGCAGAGGCTATGATAACTTACTGGCTATCCCGGATTTTGAGAATCACAACTTCAGATATAATGTGAACTAAGCTTGGGAATCTCATGAGAAGAGGCGTTTTCCCATGACTTATATAATTGTTTCTGCTCAGGCCAGAAATGGCATGGGAACTATTTCTTAAAAAGCTCCACTTGGCTTAGGATCAGAAAAGTGTCCAGTGCATCCTCAAACAGTCCCTCACCACCTTGTCATTTTCTCTCGACTGCTTGTCATTAGCAAGGGCATTTTTTCCAGATTTCATTTGTAAAAATCTCTAGGTAATGCCCTTAAAGGAAATTACAATAGGGAGGAGGTAGTGACTGTGCCAAAAACCACTAACTCTTACAAAACTTGGCAGGGGTGTGTGAGTGTATGTGTGTTTGGGGAAGAAGGGGATACAAGTAACTAGGGTTGAAAATCAGTCAAGTTTTATTACAAGTAAATCCTCAAACCAGTCTACTTCCTTAAAATAAGTTGATATGAAGGCTGATATGAAAGTTTTGAGTTCAAGATATCCTTATATTCAAGCCACAGCTAAAAGTAAGGATTGAGATAGGACAAATGGCAATCTTTGATTGCATAGATATCACACACCAATTTTATACCTTTACCAATAATAGAACATACATAGAAGAAAAAGGCAGAGGAGGAACGGTATATGAAGAAGGAAAAAGAAGTGGAGCTGGTAGGAGGCGGCAGGGAGAGGAAAATGAGGTGACAAAGGAGAGGTGGGGGAGGAGAGAGGAGGGGAAGAGAATGTAGGGCTGAGAAAGGAGAAAGGGAGGAGGAGGGGAGGGGAAAGAGGAGAGGGGAAGGGGAAAGATGGAGGGAAGTATGGTATAAAGGGTTGTGACAAAAATCAGGAGGAATCTGGGTTCTGGGTCCAATCATTGCCCTTGAACTTAAGGGTCTTAAACTTCAGTGTGCATTTTGGGTACCTCTTGGACCTCAGTTTCTCTCTGTGTATACTTATGGGCTATTTCCTATCAGTGCTTTAGGCAGCTACTGCTCTGATGGAGTCCACAGAGCACTGGCAGAAAATCTGCACGCTCATTTCTAAGCCCTCTCCAACCTGACTCCATGACCCCTGCCATTGTTCCTTACCAATTCCATATCCTCGTCCTCTGAGTCTGCTTACAGAGCCTGTCATTGTTGGTGACTGTGCTACTTAAATGAAATTCTTTGGGTTCTATAACAGTTGGGATCCCTTCAACAGGAATCAGCCCACTTGGTATGCTGCATTTTATTCTCGAAGAAACAGCAAGATTAGAGTGCAATTGCAAATATTTCCAAAAGTTTCCCCTAATGAATATATCATAAATGTAAGAGACCCCCAACATGACAGACTGTCATCAGAGGTAGCGGCAAGATTCCAGTCGCAGCTCCAGTTCAGCTGCTCACACGGACTCTCTGCCACAGCACACTCTGACTCACTGCCACCTAGGACAGCCACACTGAAAAATCTGGCCTGAAATTATTGCTAGAACCATCCTGGGAACCATTCCACTGCCGCCGCCATGCGTGTGCACAGCCTCTGCTAAAGCTAATCTAAATTCAGAGAGCTGCAAAAAGCCCGCCTAAGAATCTGTAACCCAAACCTCAGTCCAGGAGCCAAACCATTTAACCCACTGGCAGCAAAGAGTTCAGAAAATGAACTAAATTTAGAAGTCCAAGTAAACACGGAAGTTCTTTCCTTAGTGTCTGGGTCCAAAGAGCTAATCTGGACATCACACCATTAAACAAAGCAAAGTAACTGACAAGCAGTAATGCCCAAAGTGAATTCAGTTTTGGAAATAAGTGACACTCTCAGCTTCTCTGTAAGTTAGTCCTGCAGCTGCCACTCACTGGCAAGGGACAGCCAGGCTGTATCAAAGAGCTAACATTTTGGGGGTGACTTCAGGGTTCCCCACGTTTGGCTACTCTTGTTCCAGACCTTCAGATATGGTCTACTTTAGGTCTTTTTTTTTTCCTTAACAAAATCAGATTAAAACCCTCTTTCTCTAGCAAGTCGTTCCCAGCACAAGTTATTTCTAAAGATAAAGGAATCATGTGAAATCCACTATCAGGCCGTAGGAGACAGAGCAAACATTTGGTATATTTAAAGAATCATGCCTGTATTTCTCTTTTGCAACATAAAGCAACCAGCTGACTCCAAGGACTTGTCCCCTTCAGCAGTTCCCAACATGCAGAAGCTGCAAATGTGGGAACAGGATATTTGCAACAATTTCCCATATTTCAAAAACCTCACAGAAAGAGTGTGGTTCTACAAGATAAAGCTGCAAAAGCTAACTAGTACATTAAATGGCTTTGCTTTAGGCTGGAAAATGTCACCTCAATATAGGAAATAAGTATTATTTTTTTAAATCTCATGCTGATCTAAAGTTTCGATTAGCACTTATCTAAGTCTATGGTAACACAAAATGGTAAAGTGAATTTTTTTCTTGCCAAATGTAGTTTGCTAGATGGTATCTTTCAAGACATGGAATCCAGGAGCAAACAATTATAAAAAGAATCTTTGAGGGTTAAAATACTGAAAACTGCTGAGAGATTTATTCTAAGGAAGTGATTAAGGAAAATATAGCCACAAGAAAACGTATCCTAGCCCTGCCTATGATAAAGAGACATATAAAGTAACATAAAAAGAAACAAAAGTGTATTTCTAAATCATGGTACGCCAGTATCAAACTAAGCAATCATTAAAAGATGCTACAGATGTGAATTTTTTGAAATGGAAAACAATGTTCATAATATATTGCTAAGAGAAAGATAACAGGTTATGAAGAAGTTTAATGATGAGGGTAAATCCCAAGGAGTTAATAAGGTTGGTGTCTAGCTGTAGGATTGTGTGTATTTTATAATTTCCAACCTATGTCTATAGTTTCTAAGTTTTCTATGTTGGTTTTATAACAACAAAAAAATTAAGTGAAAGATACATTTTTAAAAAATAAACACCATGGCCAATAGAGAAGAAAAAAATCATGATGTTCAACAACACACGTTTAGGAGTTTCAAAAATGAAATCAAAATGTAGTAAGTTTGAGAGATACAAAATATTTCATCTGAGTCCCCACGTCTTTGCTCCCCTCGTCTAGGAAGCCTTCCCCACAGCCCATGTCTATTCCATAAACACGAAGCTTTCTCCTTTTTCTCTAGCCTTGCTTTTGAAAATTCTTTTATGTTAATTTTCATAACCACATTAAGCATTTTATTATACCTTTTTAAAAAGCGACCATGCTCAGTTTTGTTAATCTTCCTTTTTTAGTTCTTTGCTTTTCTTTTTTCCTTATTGTCAACTAGTATGAAAATCCTTTGCACACTAGGGCTATTTCCTTATATTTATTTTTATTTTTGTGCATTTTACCCTCCCAGGTGTCACCATAATACTGGCTCAGTTATATTCACATAGTAGGAATCAGCAAATACCTGTCATAGTCGTCAACATCGTAAGATGGGTCATGTCCTGCTTATCTTTGTACCTCCTTCAGTACCTAGTATAACATATGCATACAATAAGAGCTCAGTAAATGTTGTTGAACAAAATGATCCAGTTATGAGGATTGACTCTTGGCTTCTTCTATGTTTACTAGGCAATTCTACGCCATTTCTGTCCGTGGTTCTCAAACGGGGGCAATTTTGCCCCTCAGGGGACATTTAGCAATGTCTGGAGAATTTTGAATGTCATGATGGGGGGAGAGGGCGTGCTACTGGGATCTAGTAGGTAGGGACCAAGAATGCTGTTAAACATCCCATAATGCAAAAGACATACACCCACATCAAAGCATTATCCAGCTCAAAATGTCAATTGTGCCAAGGTTAAGGAACCCTGTTTCACTGTATAGATACATCGAAAAGCCATCAGCACATCACACTCATTTTCTTTTCTCCTTTTTAATTGCCCCAACACATACATACATAGTTGTGAGAGAAGGAATCTCCAAGATTAAGAACTGAAACCTGGGAGCCTATCTAGAACCAGTTTTGTCATCTATCTACAGATAGATGAGATCTACCCCACCTACCTCTCAGGGTTATTTTGAGGATTATTTCAAGTGCTTTAGAAACAGATGGAATATATTAATAAGCTCTACCAAGACACATGGTTATTCAGTAGAACATGAAATTCATTCCCTCACCATTAAACCCATATATTTTCTACTCCGAGTCTTCCAGTAGCATTTATAAAGTACTGTCCATATAGAATAAAAAATACTATTCATCTTTTGATAGAAAAAAGTCATACAATTACAAAACATGAAGGTAAAATTGTAATCATTTCTGGGCTCTAGGCAATTAGAAATATTTTTGTTAAGCTAGAAAATGCTCTCCTTATTTCTCTATATGGGCATAAACCAGGACTGAGAAAGCATTGCTGAGTTAAATCCTGAACTCATCCCATGCCCTTGTAATCAGATGGTGATCATTTTTGTTAAAGGTTTTCCTGGGTTCTTGTTTTAATAAACTCTGCCCCCTTTGGTTTGGCTGCCAATATCTAAAGCTCCTGAATTCCTGATCACATATGTTGGGAACTCAAATCCAAGTAACTGCCCAAAGAAAGCATCTGGCTCTACTGAATGAAGGAGTTAAAATTTTAATCCTTAAAACATAAGAATGTTGAGAGGCATAAGCAATTGTTTTTAAAACAAACCAGGTATCTTAATTCCTTGTCAATCTCCAAAGTTTTGATTTCTTCAGTCAGGTTGGCCTAAAATATGTATGGTTGTGTCTCTAGGAGCTTAATGCCCACTGACCCTGTAACTATAGAACCATGATTTTACTGGCATGCTTAAGACACATTTTTTTTCACTTTGCACGTTCCATTTTTTTCCTAAAATTCTGGCCAAGAGTTTTTTTTTAGCAAATTGGGTCACTATGAAAATAAGAGCCAGTTGCGGAGCTCTAGAAGGAAAAATAGCTGTTTTTAAGTGTGTTTGAGAAAACAAAATGCCAAAAACATTTATGGCAATTTTGAGTCAAAAGTGTAGCTGTGTAAATTGATAACTTTGTCATCTGTTCAATGAATATTTATAGAATGACTTACATAAATATAGCAAGAGTATGGAACTGCACGAGAGGAAAAGAAGTAAAGAGAGAGCATACAATCTATCTGAGGAGACACATACATTCATGAAAATATGTCATCAGAGAAAAATCATCACTGATCACAGTGAATGAGATCAGTCAAGTGAGCAGCAAAGTCAAAAATTTCTATAGGTGAGAAGAAATATATCAAGAGATTTAGAGTGAAAGGAAAGGATTCATTGGCAATAAAAGGCTAGAAACTTGGCTTTGAGTGGTGGGTAGACTTTGATCAGGGTAAAGGAAGGGAAGGGAAACATTTTTTGAGAGAAGCACTAATGGGAGAAAAGATGCAGAGGTGTAAATTCATTAATGCACTCAAAATGAGCATCATTATAGTCATCATTATATTCGAGATCCTATGCTAGATTCCTTGACAGAAGTGAATTAGCTACACATTGTACCCTTCTAGAGTGCACGGTCGCATTAGAGGACACCATCACAAATCCCAGTACTCCTATGCAGTGATCTCCAAAGCGAGGTACACACACTCCAGGTAATGTTCAAGATGATGTGTTGGGATACAGAAGAAAATACAGGATTTTCTAATTATATTTTTAATTTTGTCATTTTAATTTGCACATGTTTTACATATATACAATAATGTATTACTATAGTAGAATGCTTACATAATTTATATAAATAGTTATATATATCTATCAGGGATGAATGCTCATAAGCATTTGCTAATGATGCAAGGTAAAAAAAAAAAAAAAAAAAAAAAAAACTTTTGGAATCACTGCTGTAATAAGTGTTACAATGGAAGTGTAAACAAATTCCCTGGAAACCCAGACTCTTGATGGTGGGAATGCCCAGATTGTTCTAGAGGAGGGGCTGGGGGAGAGAAGAAAGAAAGTGGTGGGGAATAGGCTAGAAAGGGGTGGAATTGGAGCAACATTTGAGGTAGTTGTGAGTAGCTTAATCTCACAAGAGGAGATAGGTCTTATAGATGAGATGCAGAAGCTAAGTCAGGCTGGTTTTCAGACAGTGAAAGACCAAATTCAAGTACTGTCTCATTCAGGGACTCTGCAGAAATCCTACCTAGAAAAACACTAGTCTATAAAAAAGCCAAGATTTTCTGTTTTTTGCAACTTTATGATTCTAAACTAGGCATAAAGATTTTCACCATCTGCAGCAAGTTAAACATTCATGGTTCATATTCTTTTGAAGCTTATATCCACAAACTGTAATATTTTCTATTCAAGAAAGAATTCCTATAAGAACCATATAAGATTGAAAGTCTCAAGCCTGTTAATTCCAAATTAGCCATGCTCTGAACAGAAGACATTGCAAGGTTAAATCATCCCTTCTGTCCACCAATGTCCTCTTTACTTTCCCGAGCAAAGGCTACAGACACATTAATAGTCATTCCTCGTAGTCAGTTTAACTATGTGGAAAGTCAAATCCCCCATTTCCCTGGTGTAGCCCTACTATGTATGCGCATAAAAATCAAATTACAAAATACAGTGTCCAAGCCAGAGGAAATACTGCTAAACATCCTTATCTTTGTTCTTTGGAATATGAAAAGAAGTGTTATGAATGAGCC
This sequence comes from Tolypeutes matacus, assembly GCA_026826555.1. Lineage (NCBI taxonomy): Eukaryota > Metazoa > Chordata > Mammalia > Cingulata > Chlamyphoridae > Tolypeutes > Tolypeutes matacus. The sequence goes on along the minus strand of JAKSZT010053801.1, from coordinate 14,509,729 downwards.
CTGGAGACAGAGGGAGATGACATTTTATAGTTGGAGATGGCATTGCATGGCAGAGCAACACACCCTTACAGTAATTATGTTGTACCAATATATTATGTGGCATTAGACCACAGAAAGAAATGAATGTAATTTGTGGCTGGTGGTTTGCATGGTTGCTGATGTATTGAATACATTGTATACATTATACATTGTTCTTTAATTCCAACCAGAACCTAAAATTCTTATAAGCACAATTAGGATAATGCGAACTATCACCAAGGAGAAGTTTGTTTTACCGGCTACTATATAAATTCTATTGATTGCTACCAAAGAAAAGCAAGTGCTCTTCTGAGAGCTTTAGGCTACTAATAGATATGGCTTCAGTAATCAAAATGTCAACAAAAAGACAGAAAACTCCAAATTATTTTAGAATGAACCATTGAATTTTCATGGTCTTGCATGAAAAGAAAGTATTTCCTGACAAAAATGAAATGTGAATAAATCCTTGGTCATCATCATAGCACAGGTACAACTTTTCCACCGAGAGGACTGATATGGATTGAATCATGCCCCCACAAAGACATGTTCAGTTCCTAATCCCTTGTTCTGCAAATGTGAACCCATTTGTAAATAGGGTTTTGAAGATATTACTAGTTAAGATGAGGCCAAACTGATAGGCCTTAATCCAATATAACTGAAATCCTAAGCCAACCATTCTGTGGCAGCCCTGGCAAACTAAGACAAAGCCCTAGAGTCCAACTAAAATTCTTCTCCATCACACCTCCCAGTGAAGAGCCCTATGAGAGTCTTTACAGGGACCTGGAAGAATAGAAATGGCTCTAATGGACTGATTCCATTTTTCACTGTCAAACTGTAGTGAGCTAGTAAGACTGCATTGGAAAAAGTGGAAAACAGCAGAAACTTGGGTTCAGAGCTGGATCAGAGGTGCTTCCAATTGTTTGTGTAAAAGAGGACTCCAAGATCGGAGAAAAAAATTACATTTAGAGAGGTTATTTAATTCAAAATTAAACAAAATGAACCATCATTCAAGTTGAGCTGATTAGCATTCTCTGGACAAAAAAGCTATATACTTAGATTTGTAAAAAATAAGAAAAATAAATCTCAGAGTGCTTTTACTGTACATCCCCAACAATAAATTTCAGAAAAAGCCATTTAGGCTTTTTCTCAATTCAAATATTATTCATGCTTCATTTATTGGCTGTCTGAAATTTCTTGACTGCCTTTTGCTAACTGATAACTTAGGAATCCATTACTATGTCTCAAAGACAGCTGGACCACCCTAATAAGCTACTAGGGGACTCAAAAGTTATATTTAATCAAATGCATCTTCATGTGGAAAAATTCTTGGTTCTGCATTGGTGCACATAATAAATAGCTTAGAAGTTGGCACTTTCCTCATGGGGCTTTGATATTATAATTTTCACTTATCATTCTAACCTGAAAACAGTTTCTTAGACTTTAGGATGCCATTCTAGGTTTGGGGTTACAACTATCTAAACTAGTTTTGCAATTAAAAACTATTTGAGAAGGTCACATCATTCAGTTCATATATAACAAGTCTTAATTTACAGGTACCAGGATGGATGGATAGATGAATGGATGGATGGACATAGGGATAAATGAATAAATCCTATGAAAGACATGATAGCTTGTACATTTACCAACAAATGAACACCCATCAATTCATTGTGTACATACCAATGATTGTGATTGTTTATAATGTGTACTCAGTAATAACTCAACTTTCACCTTCTCTTCTTAAGATAAAGTTCAATCCCCACTTTAAATGAACTATATCTGCAAAAAAGAGTGGTTTATATTCTCCAAAAATATGTCCCATGAACACTGTTGCATGAGAAATTTTATTATAAGTAGTCCACATAATTAATTAATTAATTAATTAATTTTTTTACTGTTCTGTCCTTTAGTGAATGAAAATGTAATATTGCTTCAGCTACGGGATGGGGAAGAAAAAAGATCTACCCAATGCAGGCTATTAATAGCAAATAAGTACTGTCCATGGAATCTACTGAGCTGGAAATATCGTCAGAGATAATCTAGTCTATAGTCCCACCCAATGCAGGAATTCTGGGTAAAACATCCTGGGCAGATGGTTATCCTGTCTGTCTAAACTTACTAGTCATCAGGAAAGATCTCAGAAGGCAGCTTATTCACTGTGGAACATTTTCCATTTTTGCAAATCTCTTTCTTTTATTATGGTGAAATGTGCATCCTTGTAACTTCTTGGTTACTTACTAAGCTTCTAGATCTATGAAACTGTTTCTTAAAGGACAGAGGCTGATATTTAATAATTTCCACTTTCTTTCAAGTGTTCTCCACCCATTAGATATGAGGACAAAGACAAGATGGGGGAGTGAAAGAAAACCCTGGATATCAAAGTGATGACTCCAAAATATTTGAAAGTCTTGCAAGGCACGTTGCTTCTAACACTGTGGCATTTAACATGGCTTCTGTGCTCCTGGGGCACTAAGAAAGCTATACACAAATGGGGAGATATCTTTGTTTTCCAGGGCTGCTGTAACAAAATACCACATACTGTTTGGCTTAAACAACAGGAATTTATTGTTTCATGGATTTGGAAGCTACAAGTCCAAAATCAAGGTGTCAGCAAGATCGTGCTTTCTCCTTGGCGTTCTGGTGATGACTTGTCGGCAATCCATAGCTCACACTTTGCCTCTATCACAGAGCTGTCTCTCTCCCCATCTGTCTCCTCCTACTGTGTCCAAATTTCCTCTGCTTATAAGGACTCTAATACAAAATGCTCTGATACAATTCAATAAACTGATTGCATAAGAAATGATAGGAAAGAGCTAACTTAGAAGAAACGGGTGAAAAACTGCTTCAGACCTCAAATACTGAGCCTGCACCCTTTAAAATAATTAATGAAAAACTACATCCGTGTCAGTAGTGTGACGTGGCTAAAAAGTCTGACACAGTTTTGTTTATTGTTCAGAGAAACATAATTTTCTTGAAGGAAAGAAGTGAGGCAGCCACTCTTTTAATATCTTGTTTTTATTACAGTCAAATCACAAGAGCCCTCTGCCTTCGAAGTCTGGATAAACTGGACTGTGTCCAGAGGAGAGTGATCAGGATGGCAGAGGGTCTGGACATCATTTCAGATTGTGAAAAGGGAACGTGGTTGCTTAGACTGGGTAAGGGAGACTGGGGAGAAGAGAAAATGGCTGTCCTCGATAGGTGAAAGACTGAGTTGTGGAAGGAGTGAGTTGGCCTTGGTGAGAGAGAGCAGGGACCCGATGAAAACTACAGGGAATCAGATTTCAGCTCATTAGAAAATTAGAAAGGATTTTCCAATATGGAAGCTGCCCAGAGATTGGAGGGCCAATCTCCAATCTCTAAAGCATGAGGAGTTTCACAATGTTAGTGGTGCTCAAGCACTCTCAGATGTCCTTATGATAAAATTGTGGTTGAAGAAAAGCAAGCACTGGAAACATAGAATCAAATATTTGTTGAGTGCCAACTACTGGCAAGCTATCAGGCATCCAACATTCACTAAACAAGTCAGATGCAAGTTCTGTATCACAGCTTTACTGCCTAGTTAGAATTACTTCTTATCCTAAATAATCTTTAAACTTCCTTTAAGACTTCATATTCTATGATATTGCTAGTCTAATATGCTCTGTAATAGTACACAGAATTGGAAAACTTTGTCAAATTTGACTTTATACAATACTATGGAGGAAAAAAGCTTTTCATAACATTTGATCCTTTATTCATCATTTGCGGAGAACCTATCATGTGCTGCTTGCTGAGATGCTGGGAGCTCCATAGGGAATTTTCCTACTTTACAGGGGGTCACAATCTGTCATTTTAACCATCCTTTAAAGCCCCCTTTTCTCCAGGACTTTGGCCAGCTCAGAGTCACACCACCAATAAATAAGGTGATCATTTATCTTCCAAATGAGGACATTTTTAAACAGTGGAAACAGTACTATTAATAATTGCACGGAGACAGCAGGTGTAAAATGGTACTCTCCTGGTGAACTAGGACACCTGACCCCCCTTTAATACATCCCCAGAGCAGAGGGGAGCCTAGTCCTTCTGAGAAGAATAAAGCCTCTTTGAATTTGAATGTGTAGAGAGAGCATCATTGCTTTGCCAACCTACCCTCCCCCAGCCCCCCTTCTGGGAAGTGCTCCTTCCTGATTTCATCCATTTCAGGAATGTGATTCTTGGTCACTCTTGATTCATCTCAGTTGGGCACCAGATAAAATCAAAGTCTGTCCCTGAGGTATTTTTGGAAATGGCCCTCTCTACAGGCAAAACTACAAGATATGAAACTTGATGCTACTGGTGAAGGGGTGGTCTATGTAGGAAGAATGAAATCAACACACAGAGAAGAAGAAGGGAGGGGCAGTCTAGAAATAGAATCTTAGCAGTCCTTGAATCCCTAGTTTTAGTTTCTCTGTGATTTGCTTGTTCAACATTTTCATTATGTAAGATATCTCAAAATCCTTCCAATATTTTTGCGTTTTCACTTTGGTTAGTTTCAGTTGGGTTTATGAGACTTTCAATCAAAATTACCCTGACCAGCCCAAGATGCAAAGGAATAATTTAAATAGAAAAGATGGCTGCCCAAAAGCTTGGGATACACTCATGCCTAACCTTCTTTAGTCATTTTTCCTAAAACCATCACTGTCAGCCTAAACTCCACATATATAGAGGAAGGTGGACAGTTGGATACAACAAGACAGATCATTCCTGGGAGCTAGTATATTCTGGTATACTCAAATCATCAATAGGACAAATAAGTTTCTCATAGTGAACAATTTGGGGTCCTACCACTGAAGTGATGGACACTAAAGGTAACAAGAGAGAATACTCTTCAAGTTGAGATTTAGGTTTTATTGCTTTTTAATGTTATTAGTAATAAATTGTTGCTTTTTTAAATCTTTCAAAAAATAAAGCAGAACCAGTGATTTTATTAGGTAGAGGAATATTCTCCTTGATGGTTAGGTAGAGAAGGGCAGTTTTCTCCACATCAAGTGTTAAAATTAATAGAAATATTACTGTGTAGAATAAAGTAAAAGAATAATATGGAAGGAAAGGCTTGAAATAGTATCTCGGAAGAATCAATGTAAATCATTCAGATGTGCTGAATGCTGGACAAAGGAACCAGGTAGGTGTGTTTTAGAAGTGAAAAAAAAAAAAAAATCCGAGGGGCCCTGTATGGCTGAAATATCATCCCCTGACTACTAACCTATCTTCTGTTTTATTTGATACATTTTCTTTCTTTAAGAGGTACTGGGGTTTGAACCCAGGACCTGGTACATGGGAAGCAAGCACTCAACCGCTAAGCTTCAGCTGCACCCCAATGAGAGTTAGTTTTCTTGTTTGTTTTTAGGAGGTAGCAGGTATCAAACCCAGGACCTTATACATGGGAAGCAGATGCTCAACCACTTGAGCTACATCAGCTTCCTGAAAAATTACTTTTGATTTGACTTAGTCACTCTCCCTATATTCTTGTTCCAATACTCCACCACCTGTATGTGGAAAGCCAGCCACAGTGAATAGGTCGTCTTTTTTCTCAATAAAACATGCTTTATCATCTGTCCATTCCATACAGGTCATAAAAAGCCATGCAGTTTCCATATGGTTCTTTTGGAATGCTCACTCTTGAGTTATTCTCTCTTGGAACCCACATGCTATGCTGTGAGACACTCAAGGCACATGAAAAGGTCACATTTAAGTGCTCTGGTCAACAGGCCCAGTTGAGCCCAGCCCAGGCACCAATGCTGATGAAGAAGCCACCAGATGATTCTGGCCCTAGTTGTTCAGGTCAACCCAGACTTTCAAGTCTTCCCAGCTGAGACTCCAGTCATTATGAAGCAGAAACAAACCATTCCCCTCTGTGCCCTATCTGAATTTCTGACCCACAGAATCAATGAGCATAATAAAATGGTTGTTGTTTTACACCACTAAGTTTGCGTAGCTTTTTATGCAGCATTAGATAAGTGGAACACCTTATTATAATATAATTTAGTCACCTGGACTATTGTATTCTAGTATGTTTTTCTGTATCTTCCCATAGTATGTTCTTCAGTTACATCATTTTTCACATTGTTGTAATTGTTGACTTCTTAAAGAGTTTAGTTTATTCATCTTTGTTTCCCCATTGCCTGGTATGCAGAAGGTTTACAACGAATGTTCTTGATGGGATCCCTCCTTTCCATTTCATTCTTGGCCACTTGAATAGCTCTTCTTTCACTCTATCTTATATTCCTAATTGCTATAGTTGCCAGAATCCTTGCCAGGCTTACATTTTCTTCTCAAAATAGGTCCTTTAACAACCACAGCTCCAGCAGTTCACCAGTTCCTTGCTTATTGCAGAAGTCAGGCTAGTTTCAGCTCTAGCTCTTCCTTAGTGAGCTCTAAGTAACCAGGAAAGGCTTGGCATGGGTCCTGAGGAATGTCATGGATCTCTGTCTGATGGTATAAGAACAAGTGGGGAAGGCATACTATCATCTTTTGAATACCAACTGTGTGTGTCAGGATCTGTGCTAGAAGGTCTCCATATATTATCTGACCTAATCCTCTCAACAACCCTGTGAAATATGACATTGTCATTGCCATTTTATAGATGAGGAAGCTGAGGTTCAATGAAGTGCAGTAATCTATATAGGGTCCTTTAGCTGGAAATTTGCAGAACTGAGAATCAGGCCAAGCCTGCTTGCTCCAAAGCCAATGCACTTCCTACATGCCATGCTTTTGGGGAGACTCCCCTGTCCAGGCAAGCATTTATCCCATGAAAGGACTGAGGCAAAAATTTCACAAGTTGAGTTTTATTTCTATGATTTTAACAAAAAGAATATTTATCCTCTGATAAAATGTGAAGTACCCCTAAAAATAGTACATTGAGGTTAATCAATCAATAATAGTTCAGGATGAATATGTTTATTCAAGGGCAGATTTGACTGAGGAGAGGACCCAGGGAAGGGAGAGGAAGGAAGCGAGAGCACACAGAAGCCTGAGGGAGAGGAAGAAGTTGTCTCAAGGTGAGGTGGGAGGGAAATTACAAAAGGGAAGGCCTGGAATTTAAGACAAAGGATCTTTCCCTGGAGATTTGGGTGGGGTCATGTCCTGGAGAAGATCAGAGGATCTAGGACATCCTTCTGCGTAGTACAGACAGGAAGTGGAAAACTTTTTCTTCTTTTACCTCTGAAGCAGAGAAGCTTTAAACTTTGTTAAATCAGACTGGAAAGAACTATCTCAAAATGAAACTTATGAGATTGGAAGATTTCTATTTTCAGTTTTCATTATCATTCTTTTTAATTACACATGGATTTATTTTTTCATTGTTGCCAAAAGATTCATGAATGGCAAAGTTGGGATCAGTATGTATTTCTATTTATTTTCATTAGATCAATGTGTTTTAGTGAAGGACAATCATTAGTATTTTAGAGGGGAAAAAAATCCTTTCCTTTCTCCTGGTGTCATTGATTTATGTCTGACCTAATGAATGACCAAAGGCCAGTCTCTGTTTCTCCTGTTGAGAAAGTCCCGGGATCTTGGGCCAAGCTGCCACATCAACAGTACAGGAACCAAATAAGTGCATTTTGACAATCTATAGTGTGTGCATTCCCTGACTGTGCCTTTCTCCATGTGGCTCATAGTTATGTACATGAGGGACTAGGACACAAAACAGGTTCAACATTACAGGTTCAAAATCTTGTTTTCTAAGCAAGAAGTTCAGAGTGCTCCATAAGACCTGGTTATACAAAATTAATAGATTTTCTTCTAACGAAGGACTTATTCTGTGTCTCTCTAAACTGAAGTTACATTTATGCCAATGACCTGGCTGGGTCTTGTTCTAGAGTTGAGTGAAGATGTGCTATCCGTTTTAAGAAACATACACACTAAGCTTAGATTTCCATAAAATTCTTTTCAATGTTATATACAAAGTACATCAAAGAGCAAAGACTAATTTCTACCCAGCATTTCCAAAATTTATTACATAAAGAAAAGTACACCTATTGGATACTTTACCAATGACATCTTGTTAATGGTTTTCTTTAGTTTTATACTGTTAGGTGATTCAAACTATATATTTCTAGAATTAAAACATCTATTTACATAAAACTTTAAGTGATTCTTTATATAAATGCTTAAATACATCTGGAAAAGTGAATTAAATATATTTCTTAGTCCTCTAGTTCTCACTTTTAATAAATATCCATTTATTCTTCTGTTCATTGAACAAATGTTCACTAAATATCTACAAAATGCCCTAGTATGGCTTTGATTTTGTTACTGATATAGCTGCCAAAAAGAGTCAAGTAGAAAACACTCATCCATTTAAAAATCCTCTTCAGCCTTAGAATATTGCCGATAAAAGAAGGAGGGCGGAAATAGAAGTGTCAGCTTTCAAGCCTCTTTATTAAGGAAACAGTTGTTTCAGGAATCAGCTTCTGGGAGCCCAGGTCTAGGAGAGAAGTGAGGCAATCTTGTTCAGCCAGGAGCTGTGGTGTAGGAGAAATCCACTAGACACAGTATCTAAGAAGCTAGAGTGTGGTTCACCCTTTCTCAGCTGTTTCCTCATCAGTAAAATGAAGAGCCCTTCATTGAGTGGGATTGTCTTAAAGATTAAATTAAATCACTTAATTTTCTGACCCAAAATAATACCAAGTAAAATTTTGTATCTACTCATTCATTCATTCAATTTTTTTTTTTTTTTTCAAATCTGGGGTACTAAGCTAGATGGAACAAATCAGAAAGTTGAAATAAAGGAACAAATATTTTTACTAGAACCCTATGCTTACATAGTAACTTAGAGAAATAGAACAAAATATAAAGGGGAGGGAATCCATTGGAAATGTGGATGAGGTAGTCCTTTCACTGCTATTCTTTATGACATCACTGAGGCAGTGAAGTATAGTGAAAACAGACACACAGGTTAGTAGCCTCCATCACTTATTAGTTGTGTGACCTTGAACAAACCACTGAATTTTTCAGAGATGGTTTCCTACTCTACAGACTACAATGACTATAATAGCTTCTACCTGGCAAATTTTTTTTTTTTTTTTTAACTTTTAAGAAGAAACATAAATAAGGTGACTAGCCCCAAAGACACTCATTCAATACTATTATAATCTCTTTAAAATTACAAATTTTAATGAGAGCCAAAGCTCTTAAAAACAGCTCAGTCTTGGTATACCTCTATTTTAATATGGTTCATGTATTGTGTTAGCAGTATTTTATTTCTGGAATACCAAAATGTGTTATATGTAAGGTGCAGGCAACAAGAACTGGGCAGTGGTAGTGCATATCAACCAGCCAATGTCTACTCATATCTGAATATGACCTTAGATTGGCTAGTTTGTGACAAAGGTCTGAGCTGGACATTATGTAGAGCCCAGTCATCTTGTGTTGAGTAAATGTACATGAGCTATCTCTGAGGAAAAGCCTGAAAAAAAGGTAGGAAGTGAGGGAGATTAGAGAAATATGAAGAATAAAGAAAATTTCCTTGGCAAAATGGTCAGAGAACTACAAACTGACAAATCTAGGAATGTACCCCATCTCTGGAATTAAAACTCCAGTACTAAGGCATTAGGGTAGGCCAATACCAGCTTCCAGGACTCTCCTCTTGGCCTACATTCCACAGTCAAACAGCATATCCTATTATGACTTAGTCTAAGAAGAGAATTCCATCTCATTCACTTTGTTCTGTATCATTCTTTCACTCAACAAAGCTATATAGTGCTTTTATATGGCAGGAATTTTACTAGGCTCTGGAGATGGGGAGGTAGATAAGGATTAACAGGTCCCCTGCTCTTAGGGAGCTTACATTCTAGTGAGAGCCAGGCAATAAAAGAAGCAAGTAAATGAATTAACAATACAGTTACAGATTGGGATTGTTGACAAGAAGAACATAAGCAGAGTAAGAGTGGGGCTGGTGTCTGTTTTAGATAAGATGGTCAGGGAAGGTATCTCTAGGAATATGACAATTGAGCTGACCCCTGATGGAGGTAAATACCCAGAAGTGGAGCATTTCACTATGGAACTGGCAAGTGCAAAGGCCCTGAAGCAGAAAAGACCATGGTATACATTAGAAAGTATTAGGAGGAGAGAGATGAAGTGAAGACTCAAAATACACGAAGCAAAAACCAACAAAATACATGAAGCAAAAACCAACAGAACTGAAACCAACAGAAAAATCGGCACTCCTAACTGGAGATTTTAACACACAAAAATTCTCATATAAACTAGCAACTTATAATAGCAAATGTATTAGATCACAGTTTTGTTAGAGCAGATATTATGAAGACGCTTAGCTGAGTAGTTCTAGCTAGGGTGCAGTCTAGATGTGGACTGGGACTGCAGGCATCCGAAGCCTTGATTAGGATTGAAGGTCCACGTCCACTCTCATGGCTGCTGCAGGAGGCCTCAACTCCTCACTGACTGTAGGCAAGAGACCCCAGTTTCTTACCAAATGGACCTCTCCATAGGATTGCTTGAGTGTCTGTGCCGTATGGCAGCTGGCTTCCCCTAGAGTTAACAATCTAATGGAGAGAGGAAGCCACAAGGCCTTTTTAAAAACCTGGTCTCAGAAGTCACACCTGGTCATATTCTCTCCATTAGAAGTGAGTTGCTAAATCTAGCCCACACTCAAGGAAAGAGAAAGGAGGAATATCAACGAATTTGTGGCCATTCTAAAAACCACCGTACACATGCTAATTTAAATACACGCTTGTGAGACATCCAAGTGCAGCAGTAGGAAATCCTAGTCTACGTTAGCAGAAAAGAGGTGAGGGCTGGAGAGACAGATACATCACAGATACATCACCGGCTAAATGCTATTAAAGGCTGGTGACAGGATGAAACCATCTAGGGACAGAGTACAAAGAAGAGGGCCTAGCATTGAGCTCTGGGACCCCCTCTAACGAGTGGTCTGCTTTAAGAGAAAGGGAAGAAAGAGCCAGTGAGGCAGAAGGAAATCAGAAGCGTGTGCATCATAGAAACAGAGGGAGTCATGCCTCGATAATACTAATAATCAGTACGAGAGTGATGACTGATAGCACTTATTGAGTCCTGCCTATTGGGCCAGGCATTGTTCTAACTTCCTCACATGTATTAACCTTTAATCCTAGTAGTAGAGGATAGATACTATATTATCCCCAATTTGTAGTTGGAGAAACTGAGAAATTTTCCCAAGGCCTTACAACTAATAATTGGGGATCTGGGAGAAGGGATTAGTTGCTGAATTAAATCAAAACCCTGATTAACTCCAACTCTGCTTCTTCAATGCCTGTATCTGTGAAGTTAAAAGTTTTTGAACCTTCTCTGTTCTTATCTTACTTGACCTATTAGCAATATTTATTACCAATTCACTCATTCATTAAACAAATATCTGTTTGTTGCCAAGCGCTGTTCTAGGCATTGAAGATAGTATAGTGTGGTGAATAAAACAGAAGGTGACATTTCAGTAAAATCCTAAAGTGAGGCATGAACATTGAAGATATCTGACATTTGGGGGAAGGGAACTTTTCAGGTAGAGGAGAAGATAATGAAAGGGCCCTGTGGCAAGAAGGTGCTTGGCATGTGAAAAAAATAGCAAGGAAGCCAGAGTGGTTGGTGTGGAAGAAGCAAGGAAGAGACTAGCATAAGAGGCAGAGATGGAAGGGGGCCAGAAGAGGCAGTATTGTATAGATATAATGTGAACCTTGACTTTTATTCTGAATGAGATGGAAAGACATTGGAGGGTTTTGAGCAGGGATTTTCATGATCTGACATGTTTTAAGAAGATCATTCTGATGGCTATGTTAAGAATAGACTATGGGGAAATAAGAGAAGTAGAGAGACCAGTTAGGAATTTATTACAATAATCTAGGCAATAAATGATGGTGGCTTGTCCAAGATTTTAATAGTGGAAGTAGTAAGATATAGTTGAATGTGAAATATTTTGAAGGTGAAGCCAACATGATTAACTGATGGATTAATGTGGGGTGTGAGAGATAAAAGGAAGTCAAGAATAATGTCAATGTTTTTGGTCTGATAAACTCGATTGCAGTTGTCATTTATTGAGATGAAGACTGCAGCAGAAGTGGGTTTTGGGAGAGAATATCAATAGTTCTGTTTTGTTCTTATTAAATGTGAGATATTTATTAAATATCCCAATGGAGATTTTGAATAGTCATTTGGATACATATATGAATCTGGAGTTCAAAGAAAAGGATCAGATTAGATATAAAATTGGAAGTAATCAGAGCACATACAGGATTTTTTAAAGCCACAAGACTGTGATGAGACCACCAAAGGAGCAAATGTAGATAGAAAAGGGATAAGGTTCACTCACTGATTCCTGGCTTCTCTAGCGTCTAAGATTGGGGCAATGAAGAAAAACCAGTAAAAGAGTCTGACAGAAGCTTCCAGAGAATTAGGTGGAAAAGTAGGTAAGTGGGAGGTCGTGGTTGCCAAGTGAAACAAGTGTTGCAAGGAGAAGAGCATGATCAAATGCTGATGATAGGTCAAGCAAGATGAGAGCTGAGCCTTGACCTTTGGATTTAACAACTTAGAGTCCATGGTTGACCTTATTAAGTACAGTTCTTGGAATGGTGGTGTGAAAGCCAGGCTGAATTGGATTCAAGAGAGAATAGGAGGCGGGAAGCTGGAGACATTGTCATAAAATTGAAGAAATTTGCTATAAAGGGGAGAAGAGAAATGGTAACTGGAGAAATGAGGTCAAGGGAAGTTTTTGTTACTGTTGTTATGTTGCTGTTGTTTTTAATGGGGGAACAGCCATGTTTGTAGAATAATGGGAATAATCTAGTAGAGAGTGAAACGTTGATGATGGGAGACTAGGAGGACAGAATTGCTGGGACAAGTCAATGAGTAGGGGAGAAAAGACAGGATCTAGTGAACAATTGAAGGCATTACCTTAAGCTAGCAGCATGGACATTTGAGTTAACAGAAAAGAAGTGTGGACACAGGTTTAGGTAGTGGGTTGATTTGGTTATGTGCACTTGTGGGAACACTCTTCAAGTTGTTTCAGTTTTCTGTAAAACTTAAAAGTAATGTAGGATGGAAGCAAGTCCTCAGCTAAGAGTAAGAATGGGGAGGTACCAGAATTTGGAAAGGAGAAGAGGAAGTATAAAACACACAGGAGACTGGGAGTGGATAGACTAGAGGACTCATTAGTAGTTGGTGGTCATAACTTTTTGCAATGAAACTAGTTAAATGGCTTTATGTTTTTCTCCAAACACTTTAATTACATAAGTATAGGTGCTGAATAGGTCTGAGAGCAATTTCAGTGGAATAGTAGGGAAAGAAGTCAAATTGACGCAACTTGAAGAGCAAATAGGAGGTGATGAAATGGAGATTCCAGGTTTAGACAACAGGTTCTAGAAGTCTTACTGTAAAACCTAACTCAGATATGATGCAATTTTTGAGTGGGAGATGTAAGGTCTTTTTATGAAGGTAGGAGGCACTAGAGCATGTTTGTACACTGATGGACTGATAGAAAGAAAAAAAAAATGATTATTCAGAAGACAGAGGGGATCAAGGAATAAAGTCCTCAAGAAAGTGGTAGAATATAGAATAGAGAGTACAAGAGAAGAAATTGACCTCTGAGGAGCACAGATATGAGTAGACTTGTAGAGAAGATTGGCAAGAAGATCAGGTTTCGTGCTCTAAGGGGTTCTATTTTCTTAACGAAAATAAGATGAGTTCAGTGGTTGAGAAGAGGAGAGGTGTATGAAGTGGGAGGAGAGAAGAGAAGGTATGAAATAACTATCTTGAAGAGTGGGGCAGGTGCACTTACTAGGGAAACATAGTGTGATTACTGGCCATTGTCATGAGCCTGTTTGAGGTTTGTTATCCAGAATTTAAAGCTAAGGTAGTCAGTCTGGTTCTGTGATTTTCTTCAGTAAGAAGTTAATGAGAATGTGGAGGGTTGGTGTGATGGATAATTTTATGTGTCAACTTGGCTAGGTTACAGTATCCAGTTATTTGGTCAAGAACTGGCCTGATTGTTACTATGAGGGTATTATGTAGATGGGATATGCACCTATAATCAATCGGTTGCAACCACAATCAACAAGGATCATCCTGAGCAATGTGAGTAATCATCTCATCCAATCAATAGAGGTCTTAAAAGTCAGAATGAGGGTTTCTGAGGCCAGAGGAATTTCTGCCTCAACTTCAACATTGGCTCTTGCTGGAATTTCCAGCCAGCCAGCTTCCCCTTGAGAATTTGGACTAAGGACTTCAGCATCAGCTTTATCCCCATTTCCAACTTGTAGCCTGTGCTCTACAGAGTTCAGCCTTGCTTGCCCCCATGGTTACATGAGTCAATTCCTTATAATAAAGAACCTCTTAATTGGTTCTGTTTCTCTGGAGAACCCTGACTAACACTATAGGATTCTTAGAGAAGCCTACAAGCCCACAGGACTCCATCCATTAAAGTTATCCTATCTCTAGAACCAAAGGAAGGCAGTGGAAGGGTGAGCCAGAGGGTGAGACTATATGACTGCTGATACTTTTAAATGAGTTTCTCTTTTAAGAGACTGGAAGTCAATAATGCTTAATCAGCCTCTTGCAAGTTAGGAAAGAAATTGGAAATCATAGTGAGTACTGAGACAAGTTTTAATCAAAAGCTCGGACTGAGGCTTGGGCTAAGAGCAGAGGAGGATATTTTATCTATTTATTCCAAAAGAAAATTATGACCTTGCAGGACAAATTATTTGGTTGGACCCTATTTATCTGGATCTTAGCAAGATCTGCTGGTTGCTTATCTTAGGTTCTTTCTTTTCTCCCAAGCTATCATTTCTTGTGCTGGCCTGCAGAATCACTCTTGCAGGCTCTGATCAGTCTTGACCTTAGTACAAGGAGACTTTAAAAGCTCTAGTTCAGGACTCAAAGGATACCAACCTTTTTACTTTAGCATATAAAGCCTTTTATAACCTGGTGTCAGCCTACTTTCCCAGATTCATTTCCCACCGCTCCAGCTATACCAAATTGCTTGCATGTGGATCCCTGATGATTCATACCTCCAAGCAATTCCTTCTGTTCACCTAGAATTTCCCTCATTGCCTTGTTCTCCTGCAGAACTATTATTTTTCCCTCAAGGCTCCTCCTATGTTACCTCTTCAAGCCTTCTCTGGTTCCCTTCATTGCTAGTTCCCCTATCAGCAGTTAACATCTATCACATTGTCTTGTAATTTATGTATTTGTCAATCATAATATTCCTTGAGGGACTGTGCCAAATTTATCTCTGCAGTCCCAGCATTTATCCCAATGCCTTGCATATGACAATCACTTATATTTGATAAGCAACTGCATCAGATCCAGCTAGTTGCAATAAACGTATTAATTCTAGAAATAAGGCTTCTACCTTTTTCCCAGGATCAAGCCCGAAATTTGTTTCAAGGTCTTATAGTATTTGGGGAGTTAGTAATATGAAGTAGCTACGTTTTTACGGTCAAAGAGCTGGATTTGAATCTCAGCTCCACTGCTTGTTAGTCAATACCTCTTTGTACCTTAGTTTCTTCATATGTTTAACAACAAAAATAAGAGAATCTACTTCATGGGGTTGCTATAAAAATTAGATGAGATGGTGCATGCAATGTACCTAGCTCAGTGTTTTCAGCACGTATTGGTCAATCAACATTGGTTATCATAATCATTATTAGTTGTAATTAAGTGGACACTAGATTCTTACTGATTTGTCTATGCCTGAATCCTTGTCTTAAATTCTTAAGTATATTTCCTCAATGAATGCATCTCTGCCTTGCATTCACCTCCCCTCCCCCAATTCAAAATACTTCCCCAAAATGTCTGGTCTTCCAGGAGTAGGAGCCTGGCACCTAGTTAGCCAAACTTGCCAAGCTCACCGATCATCACAGTCTGCCTGGATCCCTGGGGTTCCCTGTTGTCATGCGCCACCTGCCTGTCTTTGCAGGGTACCCTTAGGTGGATCCTCTGCCCTGACTCCAGCTTCTGCCTAGGCTTCCATCCCTACCTGTAAACAAGGTTCAGACTTTCTGATTGTGCTTCCTTCCCTCCTGGATTGAATCTGCTTCCTCTTCCAATATTTACCCATCCTGGCTTTCCCAGCTCCCTCTGAGTCTGCGATGAAGTGCCAGGGTTAGCCTTTCTTCCCTATCCAAGGTAATGTTCACCTGGTGTTTGCTCTGCACACACTTGCAGCACACACATTCACTGCATAGGCACTCTCAGCCCTGTCACTCTGCACACAGGTGCTGACCCAGTTGAATTCCTTGATGTTTTTTCCTACAGGGATCCCCAGACCTCCTTCTGCAATATCTAAAAGATCTTTGATTCACCAGATTGTTTGCCTTCTAACTAAATCACATAGATTAGCTTATGTAGTTAGTTGAAACTAACTACAATTTGTTAGTTTCAACCAGTCATCTATACGATTTCATCGTCGCTGGAGCTCTGAAACGAAAGCATTTTAGCTGCAGTGGGTGGTAGTTAAACATGCAGTGGCTTTGGCTTTTTATTCAAATGAACTTCCCCACTAGAACTTCAGTCCTAGGCAACATTTTAACTAGAATTCTCCACCCAATTGTCAAATAGTCTGAGAAAATTAGATGGGTTGGTAGCAGATATAAATATGTAGAAACAAAGAAAATACCATATTCTAATTATTTCCCAATCTTCAGAGTTAGAAACAACCTTGTCCAATTGGTTTAACCAAAAGTCTCAGCCAATTGAAATGGCAAATTAGGGAAAGAGAGACCAAATGCTGCCCCAGGAAATGATTATTCCTGGATAAACAAATCATCCTTAAAACAGAGCTTCATAAGTAGATTAAACAAGGCAATTACTTCCGTATCATCAAATGAGTTAACAACTTAATCTATAAGACTATTTTTCGTTCATTTTTACTCTCATAGAATGCTACTATTTTGGGTTAATTTGTATACACTTACAAGAAATCAACACATAAATAATGACTATGTTTTGATTGTACAATTATATTTAGTAAAAGAAGACATATTTCTGGACCCAAGGACCTAGGTGGCCTGAAATTAAATTCTTTTGGTACCAAAGATATATGTCCTGCAAAACAAAAGGGAGGTGATTCCTTTCATCTATTTCCTAAGGAAAGAAACCATAGGGCAATAAAATTCTTCCACTCAGAATATCAGTGGTTCCTTAACCTGGCTGGGAGAAATGAGGACTGGTGGGGAGAGAAACGACTGCTTACAACCTTTTGAGATATATTTCATTCAACAATCACGTTTCACTTTCCTCCATATTAAAAAAGCAGCAGAGATGAAAGGGACTGTATTTTTCCACAGCTTGCAAAGGATGATTTGGAAATGCTCTCCCAGAGCTTCGGTTGACAGCTTTCATCGGGACTGGAGTAGAGAGAGTCACTACACATCTGCATTCCAGCAACCCACTCCCACATTTAAGCTGCTATTCCCATGTGCCTGTTACTAAATATAGCCCCTGAATTTCAGACTGACAGGAGAGCTCCAGCAGAGTACACCAGGAGCTGAATCTTCACTTCACACACTCCTAATATGGTAAGCCCTGCAGCCAATCAGCCAGTGAGGAAAGGGGAGCCTTTAGTGCAATGCTCTACACCGTTTTTATGGTTAACCCTTTTCTGGAAGACAGAAGGTTGGTCACTGCAGATTCTCTGACTGCAAATAGTAAGTTGTCATGCTCTGGAAACCAGAACCCAGCCCCCTTTCCAAATAACTGTTTGGGGACAGTAAGCATTAAGTCAAAGAAGTGGGGCAAAATCAACTGCCTAAACCCCATGGGTCACTGAAATGCAACAGGAAATGAAAAATAAAGGGGAAAAAAAGTATTCTCAGGAGGGTGGAAAAGGTAGTAGAAAAAGGAAAGAGGACAGCCAGGAGACTGACAAGCACGTGCCACTCCCACCCCACAGACTGTCTGCTCAGCCACGGCTAGTACATTGGCTACCTTTTACAGCAGACCCAGGCAGTGAGCAGGCAGTAGGGCCTGGGGGCCACTCCATACTTTTCCCAGCCTGCTGGAGACCCCACCATCCCAACGACAGGGGCCATTCATTGTTTCAGAGGGCTTACCAAGGGCCAAAGGGCCGTTGTTTCTTGAAGGAATAATTAGGAACAGCCAAAAACCAGAGCTTCTGCAATTAATGCTCCCTAATAACTTGTAAACATATTAGAGTAAAATACTAAAAGCCTCTTCCTTCCTCTGGAAAGAAAGGGAAAGCCACCATAGCAGCTTCCCCATAAGAGGGACATTAGGACATGAGTACCCTTTTGAGAGAGGGGTTGAAGCCCTTGCAACAGGACTCATTAACCCGTACTCACTGTTGTAACTGGATACTTCTTTGGCCTCCCTATAACCTGTTCCCTTTATGGTCAGTCTACTCCAGCCCCAACTAGCTCTAACCAGTTCTCAGGGATTCCCCAAGACCATGCTTGTGTCCTCCCAAATAACTGTGACTGAAAGTAAACCCAAGGAAGAACCCCCCTTTTTCCATGCTTAGGCTGCTGTTTTCTGCCCATGTGATGTATGAGCTCTTCTGCAGAGCTTCTGCACATGCCCCACCTGCTTAGGCTTAGCACTTATGCTTTGAGACTCTCACACTCCTCCTAACCCCACATAAACCCCACCCACCCACACGGGAGGGAGGCGATTTGAGCTTTTCCCAGTCTCCTTGTTGGCCGACTTTGCAATAAAAGCTATTTCTTTTCTCAAAATCCCGATGTCATAGCATTGATTTCTGTGTGCATCAGGTTGCAAGCCCTTGCTCTGTAACAGGGTGATATAGCGTAAAACGTAGCTAGGTTTCAAGACATCTTCAACACACCCATTAGTGCTGCTACTTCTCAATGTTCCACTGGCTTACACAATGTGGTAGGAGGGTTATGTGTCTCCAGGAGGATGGGGAGGATAGGGACTCAGTAAACAGCATGAAATATTCATTACCTCAAATGTTCAACTACGGGAGGCCTTGAATGTGGCTGACCGTATCAATGGCAGGTCAACAGTGTTGTGCCTGTCTACCTTTTGAAACCCTACATTACACAATCTGCTTCCCATGTTTTATTTTGTCAAGGCCAGATAGTGGCTTGGCTTACTTGTGGCAAAAAGCTTGGACCAAAACTCTTCTACATATTATATTCTTCCTTGTGAAATATGACTGTGCACACAGAATGAGGTTCCCCACTGTCCAGCCTTGCCCAGATACGTGTCTGTTCTACCTCAACACGTCCTTTCTGAGGAGGCCAAGGAACCCACTCTAACAGTCCAGGGTAGTTTTCAGGTGGGATAGTTAGATGGGAGCTCAGTAAAGTCTCAGCATCCTTCTGCTGAGGGCTGATCCCCAGGCAGCTCTGGAGGGAAATTCTCCTGACACAGGTAAGAACAGCCTCCAGCCTCTGTGGCTCTTTGCCTGGGTGATGGGTGGGAAAGATGGCCGCCTGCAGCTGGGTCATGACTTCCATATGGCTCTCTGGCCACTGGCCAACCTCTGTCACCTCCTCACTGTCTTCTCCTCCTGAAATTCCAGGTCTGGCCCTTCAAGCACATCCCAGCTAAGTCCCTCTGTCCTCCGAGGTTTGCGGTGGGCAAAATCTTTGATCACTTACTTTGTTTTCTTTTCAATCCTTATTGATATATAAACTTGTAAGTGGCATGCTAAGTTCCCCTCAGAGCCAAAGCTTTTTTGTTTTTTTTAAAGATATTTAGATTATATAAATGTTACATTAAAAATGTAGGAGATTCCCACATGGCCCACTCCCTACCCTTCCCACATTTTCCCACATTAACAACATCTTTCATTAGTGTGGTACATTTGTTACAATTGATGAACATATATTGGAGCATTGCCACTAAGTGTGGATTATAGTTTACATTATAGTCGGAACTCTCCTGCACAATTTTTTCAGTTATGACAAGATTTATAATGGCCTGTATCTGTCATTGCAACGTCATTCAGGACAATTCCAATGTCCCAAAAATGCCTCCATATTACACCTATTTTTCCCCTTTCCCTCCCCTCCAGACTTCCGGTGGCTGCTGCCTCCACATCAATGACAAAAGTTCTTCCGTTGCTAGAATAACAATAAGTCTATAGTAGAATAGCAGTAAGTCTACTCTAGTCCATCGTTCATTCCCCAGTTCTGAGGATTCTGGAATAGTGATGCCCACTCTGCCTCTAATTGAGAGCAGGGCTTAGATCCTATGGGGCAGACGGATGGGACTATCTTGCTCGCAGTTGTAGACTCTCTCGGCTCCTTGAGATGGTCGTTGTTCATCATCATTTACTTGTTAGTCCTGGGTGAGTCCAATGAATAGGAGAGTAAGTGTTGCAACTTACTTAGTCTCTGTTGAGACTCAGAGCTTGACTAGCATATGGAAAGCCCAAAGATTTAAGTCTCTAGGACATAAACCTATCAACTCTAGTACTAAATGCAGGTTCAAACATAAGGGGCAGAGAAGCCATGTGTAGGGAAACCACAATTGAGTCCAAAGAGTCAAAGCTTTGATTCAAATGAATCCCAGGGTAAGTGAAATAAAGAAACCTGATATTAATTATTTCTCTCCCTTATGTTTTTGGATATAGCAATCCTAATTCTCCTTGTATCAATACGGAAGTCTATAGCTACTACAAGAAGTCTCAGGAAATGTAGAAAAGAAAGAAGAGCATATAAATAAATGTATAAGATTTTATCATGTAACCTTTAAAATAGCTAATAGCTTCTATTACAAAAGGAATAAATGGCACCCACTGGCAGTAAAAGAAGACAGAGCAGCACTGCTTCATTTTCAATAAAATATAGATAAGAAATGCTTTGTCAGAACTTTTATCATCGTCTATATTTGCAACCAAAGTAAATGACAAAAAAAAAAGTGTAAACTCCTCTCTCATGTTTTTTTATTGCTCACAGTTACCTTCACTAATTCACAACCTCAAAGCTATCTCATTGCCAGCCCACATGCACATCCTACCTCAGCCGAGGGTCAAGTGTCGGAGAAGATGCCCATAGCAAAGGTTGATGCTGCTTTGGCACTTTGCATCTCAAGAGTCCCAGACCAATAGTCTCAGGTCCTAGTACCATGAACCAACATGCCCATCCGTAATCACAAGTGGTTTGTATTAGAAATCAATATTTACCAATAACATTCATTTATTTCATTCAACAAGTCTGTTTTGAGCCCTGCTATGTGTCGTGTTCTGTTCTATCTGATGGAAATACTGCATTGATAGACAAAGTTCCTACCCTTTGGAGGTTTTAGTGGAGGAAGCAGACAAAGCATGTAAAGAATAACAACCACAAATATTGATTTTGATCATTACCGTGGAGGCAATAAATAGAGCAACAAGGTGAGTAAGAAAGTACCTGGAAGAGGGGCAATATTTTAGAAAGCATGGTCAGAGAACAAAGACCTCTCTGAGAGTGGGTTGTTTTGAGTTAAGACAGACCTGGAAGTGCAAAGGTGAAAATTCCACATCACCACGTACCTGAGTCTTTCAGAAGTTGCCCTATATCCCAAAATATACCAGATGGCAGTGCTCTTTTCTTTTTCTTCTGGGTAAGGAATCTTCCCCTCTGATTATATCCAAGAAAGTAAACAGCCGGTGCCACCAACCAAGATAGATGAACTGACAACCAAGTTGTAGACTTGTTACCCTGATCTTTGAAGTACATTACAGGTTCTAGATTTGCCTAAAGAAAGCCAGACTAGGAAAGACAAGAAAGTTTTCTCTTTCAGATAGCAGGCAAGGAAATGGACTGTTAATAAAACAGTACATAACAAATACAATGATTTCAGCAGGTGCTGCAGGTGGATTTTCTTCCCTCTGCTTTTGGCTACAATGTTGAAGGTTTCTTTAAACTAACACCAGGGCTCATCAACACTTAGGTGAAAATATCTACACTCAATATGGATTCTTATCTACCTGAATCCAACGTAACTTTTGGTGATTTAGAGGCTGAAGGGAGAGAAGACCAACTGCATTCAGTGTGGAATGGGCCAAAGATACATTTTTGTAGAGGGAGATCCAGCTCTTCAAGACTGACCACCTAAACTTTCAAGAGCTACCAATAAAGGAATGGCATGATTCCTGTACCTTCATAGAGTATCAAGGGTCTCAATGAAACATCACTTAATGACATGCCCCCTAGTCTCAGGAAACTGAAGATTTCTTAGAGATGCTTATGAAGCCTTCTCCAATAAACAGAAACAGAAACCCCAGGTCTACTATAATGCTATTCGGCTTTAAGATGAACTGACAAGCCCTTTGTGGGGCTTTCAGTTGGTAAAGGCTACAGATCAATATCAGAAAAACGGATTCTTTCTCTCTGTTCCTGCAGGAAAAACCAACAAAAGAAAGGGTTCTCCCTAGGAAGCAAAGGAAAAATCTGTCTCTTCAGGAGTGGGTGAAGATGTAGACAAAGACCATTTTTCACAATAAACATTAGCTGACTCATTACATTTTGTTCAACACAGATTTATTGGGTGGGTTTGTGTGAATGTGTGCCTTTGGCAAAGATCTCGAAAATTGTTCTTTTATCATGGAAAAAACAAAACAAAACAAAGCTCAGCAAAGGCCAAAGAAACTATTTCAACTAAAACACGAACTGCTATGGCCTGTAATATAACCCATGAAATAATTGCAACCAGAGCCAGAAAATGTAGCCATTGGAAAGGCAGCAGTAAGAACCAGGCTGTGACAAGGGGCCCCCACATAGCTGTGCTTTGATCTTGATGGCTTCTCTATAGTAAAAGGAGCCTAAGGTGATTTGCAAGTCCTCGATTTTTTTTTCATTTTATAAAAGAAAACATTAGGAAGGAATTAGGAAATTAAAGATAGGCCCTAAAAGTTGAGTAGAAGAGGAAATCCTTATGAGTTCATTTAGAAAGAAAATAATTAAAAATTTTTTGAAATGATCTTTATTCTTGAAGTACAGAAGAAGGCTTTGGGGAAAGGAGTCATCTACAGCCTGGACACACATGGTTGGATTGTGTGTTCACAGGAAGATCACAGAAAAGAGATTAAATGAAAAGCTGGGGATTTAATTAGGTCACCTTTGCACTTTGATCAGGGAGACTATTTACCAAATGTGACATTGCTCAATATTTGGCTGCTACAACTGAGGGAAGCAAAGAATTGATTTCTGGAGTAGTTGTTGTGGACATGCATATAGACAAAGCATCTAATAAGGAGATGAGTGTCAGATATGGCCATTATACTCTTTATTCTCTTTTGCCCCTGCTCAGTTTCCCTTCCCTGCCTTTCTCTATCCTGCTACATACTCCAGGGGCTGAGTGCTACAAACTGTTACCCACACTGGTGGGCTGGAGGTTGGAGAATGAAGGAGAGACCCTTCTGGTGTTTCTTCTCCACCCCTCTCTGTTTGCACTTCTTTTCTTTGATTGGCAGCATCCTAGCAGATGACCCCTCCTGACCCTATTTTCTGTGGGCCTTGCTTTCAGTCCTGGAGGTGACAATGGCTTTCTGCTCTTGCTAAGCTCTGGATGCTTCATCATCTCTTATTTGCTCCTTTCATCTTACCTACACCTCTCATAATAGTCCCTTCATTAAATTCTCTTAATTTAAATCACATGACTTGAACTGCATCTCCTGCCAAGACCCTGACCCATACAGTCCACATATCACACCAAAAACACTACATTTTCTGGGGCAAAACCATTGGTACTTTATTTAGATTCGATGCCTTAATGTGGGCTATAACCTGACATTAGTATAGTACTCAGGTTGGCAGTTCATTGTTTTCATTAGTATTTGCAGCAGGAG
Source organism: Tolypeutes matacus (assembly GCA_026826555.1). Taxonomy (NCBI): domain Eukaryota; kingdom Metazoa; phylum Chordata; class Mammalia; order Cingulata; family Chlamyphoridae; genus Tolypeutes; species Tolypeutes matacus. The sequence continues at coordinate 14,485,953 of JAKSZT010053801.1, read as the reverse complement.
GCCTGTGTTTTTTACACACATGTTATACAAGGTCTGGGGCAGAGCCCCCAGATGTCCCTATAAGATATACAATGTGGGGGAACCAGCAAGAAGGGGCAAAACAGCAGGGGTTAGCCATAACAAGTTTTCCTATTCGTTTTAAAGACTGAATGACTCTAGAAATATCCCCCCAAAGATCCATTTATAAAGGATAAGGAACATTTTGCATTTCTTTTACTCCCTGTCTATGAGTAGGTAGTCAAGACAAGAGGGAGAATAGAAGGAAGAAAAGAAGAGAGGCAGGAGAGGAGGGGAGAGGATGGGAGGGGAAGGGAGAGGAGGGGAGGAGGAAGGAAGGGAGAGGAGGGGAGGGGAAGGGGAGGGAGGGGAGAAGAGGGGAAAGAAGGGGTGGAGAAAAGAGAGGGGAAGGAAGAAAGGTTGAGGAAGAGGGTAAAAAAAAAGAGGGCTACTAATTCTATTTAAAATTTCAGTCAGGACTAAATAAACTCGGGGTTTTTTGGAAAATTGAATAATTTTACTTGCAGAATTAATGCCAAGGTCTTTGCTTTGAAAAAAGAGCCAACCTACATAGATACTTATGGAACTCAGAGGCCTTTCCTGAAAAATCTGTCTAAAATACTCTCCTATCCTCCACCATAACCTCTGCTCTATTGACCTGCTTTTTTCTCACAGCATCTTGCATGCAGTGGCATTACATTACAGCGTTTATTAATGTCTTGTCAGTCTTCCCTCTGGAATGTCTAAGATGCAAGCTCCATGAGGCCAGGAATGCTGTATGTGTCTTCACCAGTGCCAGCTATAGAGCAGACATCACAATTGATGTGGACATGGCAATTTGGTAAATCCAGAGAACTACAGGATGATTCTTCCTGAAAGGCAGGTGACAAATAGTGTTGAACAAACAACCGTGATTGTATTTTGTTTTAGGAAGTCTGAATCAAGGACATTTTCTTATTCAAAGCAATATTCTCCCCAAATTACTTTTTGTTGCAAACCTGTTTCAGGTTGTTAGCAGCAAAGACAAGAGGAAGAATCTTTTTTCTTCCTTGGTGCTGTATTTTCTTCTCATGGAAATAACAAAGAAAAGGCTCCAGATGGCGAGCCTCACATTGTTGGCAGATTTAGAAGGGAAAAAAAATCCCCTTGAATTTGTATTGGTGACGCATAGTTCAGTGCAGATTGACAAGTGAGTAATCTTCCATCTTATCGCTTTAATTTCAGGCTTCAGAGATGCCCAGTTCTGTTGTTCAAAGAGTTTTATTAAAAATTTGCGAGGAAGGAAAAGAAATCTCTGTGGGCCTGTCTGATTTCATTATCTCTGACAGAGCACACAAATGGAGCACAGCCGTGGAAGGCCAGAGATGGTCATTCATAGCACTGGGATGAAGCAAAGGCCTCTGAGGCCGCCAGCACTAATCACAGATGTTCTGATCTGTTGGGATCTCATATAATTATGAATCTGAGCATATAACCTAGTGTTCACTGCTCAGTCGTTAAGCCTCCAGCATTCTAAGCCAGAAAGAACACACCCACTGATCCCCAAACTTTAATTCTGTTCCACGTAGAACAACTTCTGTTATTGCTCATCTCACTAGCAAAACTGGGTTCTCTGATAATTTTCCCAAAAATTCCAGATCCAGCAATAAAATGCCAGCAATTCCTCTGCCTGCTTTGGTGCAGAACTTGAATCCTGCATTCCATAAATAAGAGGTGCTGCCATTCAAATAGCAAGTCAGAGAACATTAAAAATCATCCCAAGTCTTGGTACATATGGCACAATAAGCTCAAAGGCTAGGTAGGATTCCACCTAATGGCACCACCTGAAAGGGAAGCCCTCTGGGAAGGGCAGTCAGGCCTGCTGGTTCCATCAGAAGGTCTTTTTTTTTTTTTAAGATTTTATTTATTTATTCATTTATCCCCCCCTTGCTGCTTGTGCTCGCCGGGTCAGCTAACCACGCCGTGCGGGCGGGCCTGCCCTCACCAGGAGGCCCCGGGAACCGAACCCGGGGCCTCCCATATGGTAAACGGGAGCCCTATTGATTGAGCCACAGCCACTTCCCCATCAGAAGGTCTTATGAAAGCAGTCAGCTCAACTCTCTCCTGTACTCTTTTTGCTGGTTGTCAAGAAAGATCAAGAGCGGCACTGCTGAAAAATGTCCAATGGAGCTCTGTGAAAATTTGGGGGTGAGTACAGGGGTGGGATTATGTGTGCTGGCAATACAGAATGGGCAAGTACAAAGTAAACAGCCTCTGCCTGGGAGTCTGGATTCAAACCCCAATTCCATCACTGGCTCCATCAAAGTCTTTCCCAACCCTCGATAAATGTTATAATCAACTAAGGAGCTACCTCATCTACCTAAGGTCCCAAAGCACCTAATTTTGATTTTTTTATAAGATCACACCCACCACCAGAAATAAAAATGACTCTCTCCTCCCTCTACCAATCACCCTCCAATTTATCTAAGAACTTCCTCCATCCCTGTTTAACCTGATCTACTTCCCCTGCTCACAAAAGGAAGGGGGATAACTCTCTTTTCCTTACATGTTAGGAGGCCATATTAGGTTTGGCCATGGTACTGCTTTTTACTCATGGAATTCCAGTCCTCTCTAGTGGCTTGTGAGTGCATCGCCTGTACAGCTATAGGTGGCAGCTCTAGCTCTAATGACCCTGAAGAGGCCATGGACTAGAAGAGCACTCCGCAGAACAAAAGTGCAAATGACTGAATGTAATTGACACGCACATGCACAAAGGCAGCAAGCCAGCAGCTTGACAAAGCAAGAAAAATGGTCTCAGAAACAGCAGCAACAAAACCAGGAGAATGACCCATTTCAACCTAGACAGTCATCAAACAGTTTCATGTAAACAGTGATTTTAGTTGCTTCTTTCTCAGCCCAAGAAATTATGCTTTTCTTTGAAGAGTTTATGTAGCACTCTAAATGGTACATTCTGTGCCAGCTGGGCCCTGAGCCTCAGCGGAGTTGCAACACCTAATTTCCAGTTCATTGGACTTACCCAGGACAACTAATAAGGAGGTGAGGATGGACAACCACCATACCAAGGAACCGAGAGAGTACAACTGCAAGCAAGAAAGTCCCTTCCATCAGCCACGTGGGATCGAAGCCCCCTCTCAATGAAAGGTGGAGTGGCCATCACCATCCCAGAATCCTCAGGACTGGGGAATGAAGTATGGACTAGAATAGACTTACTGGTATTCTACTATAAGCTTATTATGATTCAAGCAATGGAATAAATTATATCATTGATGTGGAGACAGTGGCCACTGGAGATGCTGAAGGCAGGGAGAGGGAAAAAGAGGTGTAATATGGGGCACTTTCAGACTTGGAATTGTCCTGAATGACATGGCACGGACTTTACAAGCCATTATATATCTTGCCCTAACCTACAGAATTGAGTGTAAACTACAATGTAAACTATAATCCATCCTTAGTGGCAATACTCCAAAATGTGTTCATCAATTGCAATGACTGTACCACACTAATGAAAGGAGTTGTTAACGTGGAGAAAAGTGGGAAGTATTGGAATCCCTTATTTTTTTTTAAGTAACATTTTATGTAATCTAAGTATCGTATAGAAAAAATAAAAAATATTTTAAGAGTAAATAAATAAATGGTACATTCTGTCCTAGAATTCAGTGCTCTCTTTCTCTGTAAGATGATAATAAAGAGACTGGATACATAGTCTAATGCCTAATACTCATGTTACTTAATTAGTAATTGTGCATCATGCAAAATGCTGAAAAATCCATAACAAAACTTCTAGAGATAATAAATGAAATTCAACGAAGTGGCAGGGTACAAGATTAACACTCCAAAATCAGTAGTGTTTCTATACTCAAGCAATGAACAAATGGAAGAAGAAATTTTTAAAAATTTCCATTCACAATAGCAAAATAAAAGAATCAAATATCTTAGAATAAATCTAACCAAGGATGTAAAGGACTTGTACACCGAAATGTATAAAACACTGCTAAAAGAAATCAAAGATGACCTAAATAAATGGAAGGATATTCTATATTCATGGATTGGAAGACTAAATATCATTAAGATGTCAATACTACCCAAAGCAATTTTTAGATTCAATGCCATCCCAATCAAAATTCCTACAACCTTCTTTGCAGAAATGGAAAAGCCAATCATCAAGTTTATATGGAAGGGTGAGGGGCCCCCAATAGCTGAAGCCATCTGGAAAGAGAAGAATGAAGCTGGAGGACTCACACGTCCCAATCTTAAACTTATTACAAAGTCACAGTAATCGAAACAACATGGTACTGGCACAAGGACAGACATAAAGACCAGTGATGTAGAATTGAGAGCTCAAACATGAACCCTCACATTTATGGCCAACTGATTTTTGACTAAGTGGCAAAGACCACTCAACTGGGAAAGAATAGTCTCTTCAACAAATGGTGATAGGAAAATTGGCCCCCATTTGCAAAAAAAAAAAAAAAAAAAAAAATAGGAGCCCTACCTCATAGCATATACAAAAGCAACTCAAAATGGATCAAAGACTTTAATATAAGAGCTAGAACTCTCAGACTCCTAGAAGAAAACGTAGGGATCCATCTTCAGGACCGTGCATTAGGCAATTAATTCTTAGACTTTACAACCAAAGCACATGCAACAAAGGAAAAACCGATAAATAGGACCTCAGGAACGGGTGTAGTTCAGTGGTTGAGTGCATGCTTTACATGTACAAGGTCCCAGGTTCAATGCCTGGTACCTCCTAAACAACACAAACAAAAATCTTTTGTACCCCAAAGAACTTTATCATGAAAGTAAAATGACAACCTACACAATGGGAGAAAATATTTGGAAACCATATATCTGATGTGGGAATTATGGGAATTGTGTATTTTACGCATGCTTGTTCTGTAAACCCAGATTTTTCTCTCATAATGAAAAAAGAAAGTGGCCTGCTACAAGATAGCATCTCATAGGAAGCAAAACTGAAACTGTTCTGCAGTTTCAACATTTTTAGTGCTAAGGCTTCCTTAGCCCCAAGTCATCATTATTTGTTTGCTGCTCCTGTATTCTTGTTACTATGTGACCACTGTTAAGAGAATGCTGCTTTTAGAAACATGGCTGTTGAGTAATGGGAGGGGGAAGGGGAATGACTGATGTGGAGTTTCAGAACTTCAGTTCTCTGCATCTCCTGGGAAGTCTTTCTAAGAAGTTTCCTTCAAAAAGAAGACTTTGAGATTCAATTTTCTATCTAATTTTCATGAGACCCTAGTGCATATCACAATTTACTCTTTGGTGAATAATCCAGTAGAGGGCAGGGAGATCAGATAATAAAAGAAATCAAATTAGATTAGCTTGAAGGTACAAAATCTGCAATGGGATCGATTCGTCAATCCCTTCTTCTTCTCTTTTTGGTTCTTCAGTTATATAATTATTATTTCTTATCTACAGGATCAATATGTCTTTTTACAGAACATGTTCTCTTACAGCTGATTTAATATGGTTGTACCTTGGATCTCTAATCTCGCTGAAAGGTTTGTTTAAGCTCACTGACCACTTCAGGAGACTTACAGAGGATTTGCTCCGCAGTACATCATGCTTAGGGACAAAGAAAAGTTTCTCCTTTGGTGAAATGCATCTCTGCAGAGCTAATGGTTGATCTATTGTTTTTTTTAGGGAGCATTTTATCTCCTCTCTGGAAAGAAGTACTCCTACCCTCACCCACACACACCCACATACACACATGCGCACACGCACAAACACAAAACTGACTTTCAAGCCTGTTCACTGCCACGGATGTCTGCTTTCTTTTGCACAACAAATGTGGGAATAATATTATCATCTCCTGACATGTCTTTTAAAGTTAAAGAAACAGTGCTGGCAACTGCAACCATAACAAACAGTCCACATCAAGGGCGTGCAGTCCCGCCTTTGCATGTGGGAATTCAGGCCAATTCAAATATTTCTGAAACACCTTCCAAATGCTCAGCCCCATGCACTTAAGGAGCAAACACCCCAGTCCTCAAGCCAGGGAGTTCATTTGAAAACAGCCTAGCCTATGAACAGTTTAGTTAGGTTTGGGATGAGGACCAACACTTCACAGATTTCTAGTTACGTCTAGGTTATCTTTGGGGTTTTCAGCTTTTGGTCAAAAGCTTAACACTACACTATAGCTATGTCACTGGGTTTAGTCTGGTCCTAGACTCTGAAAGATAATGGTTAATATTTAATAGAACTAAACAATGTGCAGAATGCATCATGTCCAATGCATGGAAGGCATTCTAAAATGAGGAATGGTTGAATTAATTTAAATTTACATGATTTTTAAGAGATTAAGAGAAGCTGCCAATGTTGAGGGAAGGAGTGATTAGAACTCTTGTCGGGTTTCACAGAGTGAGCTTGTACCCTCTGGAAGAATTTTCCAAAATTGTTAAATTTCCAATATAACAATCTATTTTCTGGATTTTCCAAAAACAGTTACAATTTCTATTAATTTGCTATCTTGTTGCTATAAATACTCTTACAGTAGTCATACCCTGTTCTTGGTTTATGGTCAGCATAATTAAAATTCACTGCATTTTTGGTGAATATCTGGACTTAGAGAAGAGAGGTCCTAGATCACTAAAATTTTTTTGATGCTACAAGCATATCTATCTATCTATCTATCTATCTATCTATCTATCTATCTATCATCTATCTATCTATCTATCTCTGCAGAGAGAGAGAGAGAAAAAGCACCAAATTAGGGTCACAAATTTGTGGTATAATTTAAATATTGCTATTTAATACCTTTAACAAAAAATAGAATGCAATATTGGTGTGCTAATCACAAAACATTTAAATAATCTGTGTATTTTTGCATACACTGGGACACTAGTTTAATGATACAGTACAAACATCTTTTGGTCCTGTTCCTATGTCTCTTGGCTATAAATTCATTTGGGGATCATGTAAACGTCTAAATGGGAGGTGCTCATAATTTTGAGACTAAATAGCCTTTCTGGGTTCCAGGTAAGTACCTTTAGAGTAAATGCTAATAAACCAGCCCTGAAAACTAACACAGGTCCCAAGGATGCCTGTTCTGAGCCTAACAAGAGAAAATACTTCCCTAGAAATAGGGCAGAGAGCATTGCATCAGCTCTGTCCTCTGGCCTCGCTTTGGTGCTTACAGTCTGGGAAGAGCTGGGGAAAACCCTGCAGTCTGGAAACAATTTCACAGGTTGATACATTTTTGAAACTAACTGCAGGGTTGTTAGAACCTCCAATGTGGACTCTTTTCCACAGTAGCATTAAAGGGAGTAATATGTAAAGCTCAAACAGAATCAGCTGTCAAAAGCTCCCTGGCTGCCCACCTGCAGGTGATGTGGTAAACAGAGGGAACCGCATGCCTGTGGGAAAGAATGAACTGTTTCCCGACCCCACTGGAAGAAAACTTGTTAACCGCAAAATGAAATCTTCCCATGGAGTTGTTAGACACCAAGCCCAGCTCTGAAAAAGTAAGTTTTAGGGACGTTTGCAAACAGAGGAATGGAAAAGTCTTACATGCATATCAGCATTTGAAATTTGGGTCCTCAGGGTCCTGTTCCTCAGAAATATAATATGGCAACAAGTTATAAACAAGATTTGTATGCTCCTTCCTTACACAGTATGTTCCTTCTCTTCATTGCCCCCTCCATGTAAGCAGACATTGGAGCTGGGTTCACTGAGTAGCTTTTCTCACTTGAAGCGCAGCCTTCCCCACCCCCCGCCCACATCTCTGTGCCTGTCAATGTCTGACCAGGGTCTGGCTCACATCATTAGGCAAAGCCTTGGATCAACCGCACATCTTATCCTTAAGCTTGTATTTTTTTCAGTGCTTAAAGAGTGGAGGGGGCAAAAGCAAGAGGTACTCTGAGTTTAAATGTTGCCTCAGGTCCATTGCACCAGATTTCATTGAAAAGCATGAAAAACAGATGTTGTAATGGCCAAGCAGCCAGACCAGGAACTTTCACTCATATGTCTGCTCAGAGACATTGAGGAGAAAATTACATTGTGAGGTATTTAAAAATTATAACAACTTTTATGTATGGCACTCATTGTGTACCTGACAGGATGCTAAATGCTTTTTATACATTAACATCATCAATCCTCTCAGCACTTCAGAGACATATTTGTCCCCTTTTGATAGATGAACAAACTGATGCTTAGAAAGGGTAAGTGATTTGTCCAAGATGACACAGCTAGTTCAATGAATGCAGGATTCTGACCCACACTGTCTAACTCCAAAGACCGAGGTGGCAAAAGGGAAATACGTCCTTCTGAAACTCTCATGCATTTACCATCCATTCCAGACATTTGGGGGTTAATGTAGCATAATGTTGTTTAAATGTTGTCAATTTGCATGTCAAGTTCTATAATCCAATGAATGTTATAAACTCTTTGAGTTCAAAGGCTGGTTTTTCTACTTCTTTGTGTACTTCAAAGTGCCTATCATGGCAATTTGCACAAAACTGGCAACAAATAAATATATACACATTAATAAATTTAAAAGAAGGGAGGTAAATTACTAATTATCAACTGTGTGGAAGAAAAAGTGAACTTACTAAAATAAAACTTTAAAAAAGATTTTACTCGTCCTCCTCACTTCCCGGACTGTGGGTCATTTTTAAAAGGCAAATTCCGGGTCTATCTTGAGCTCTGAATTAGGGAAATATAATAGGTTAATTAACTTTCTGTGAATCAAGAAGGCAGTGGAAGCCTCCAACAGCATACTGAATATGTCAGTTAGAAATGATTCCAGTAAAGCTCAGAGGTAAATCAAGATTGGTTCCCACAAGCCCAGATTTTGCAACTTCAGAGGCTCATCCCTTTAATCCTCTCAATCTCTCCTGAGGGCTTATAACTTCTGCAGTGGCTGGAGGGCAGACGGAGGAACAGAAGCTCAGCCCCAGTGCACACGTGAGCAGAAAAAGGACTGGGCACAATCAGCAGTGAGCAAGATACAGCAAAATCCTATACGCAAAGACCTAGGGATGGAAACCCTAAGGACCAAGGCAAGGAATATTTATAGATTCCCATCAGTATGGAGAAGCAATCCTAATCACAGCTTCCATGCAAGCCAAGTAAAGGAGCCTTGCTCTTTTCTTCACAAGATGGCTGGGTTGTCCACACTGTCCCCTTTTGAGAAGTGTGCCCCATTCATGCGCATGTACACACACATAAGCACACAAGCACCTGAATTGTGCTAGATTCGCTCTTTCATGTTTCTATTAAAGCACACAGCTCTGATTCTCCTAGACCGTTCTGGATTCCAGGCCATATGTCCTGTCCTGGAGGTAATGCATGTGAGTGAATAGAAAGTAAGGATAGTAATACCAATATGGCAACGTGAATTAAATCCTCCCCCCACACACACACACCCCGGTCCTCTCTCATAATTCAGCTGGATCTGTCACCTAGATTTTGTTCTTTCTCTTTCTTAAAGCAGGACCCTTTAACCTATCTTTCTGGAGATGGGGCAGAGGCACTTTCTTTGCAATGTCTGTCTTTCTTCCTTTCTAGCAATAATCTGTGGCCAAAAGCAGGGCCCAGCTTCTGGATGCCGTTTCCCTCCCGACCTGTGTCTCGGCCAGCAGAGTTTCAGCCAGCAATACACATCTGTGCTCGTGGCCGGAGGGGGAGGGCTGCCCTCCCCAATGCTGCCTTCGTGGAACGCGCTGCCGCTCTCTTCAGGGGATTCCACAGCCTGCCACAGAGCTCCAGTTTCTCCACCTGTAACGTGATCCGCTGCCATTAGAGACCTGTGCTGTGTCTGCTGTTTTGAAAATGAAAATATTTGCTTCGATCTTTGGTTACCATCTGTGTGTAACCTTTACTCCTGTTCATACGCCAGCTTGAAAAGTGCCACTGTAGCCTTCGGGTCTCCCTGGACTTCTGTGACAGATGAGCCACCAGCTTCCTCTTGGAATGCTTTGAATGGCCAAGCCAAGAGTTGTACCATGAGCCATTCGTCACCACAAGCACCGTCCACATTTTTAAAAAGGTTGCAGCTTGTGTGCTACCTCCAGGCTTCCACGGTAGGGACCAAGAAAGAAAAGGAAAGATTGGAAATGAAAATACAAGAACCTGCCAGGCTTTGTGCAAAGAGCTTCACACCTTTTATTTCACTAAATCCTCAAAGCCTATGAACAAAATACTGTTTTTATTCCCCATTTTCAGATGGAGAAATGAATAGTTCAAAAACAGTAAACCCCATTAGTAATTGGCAGGGTAAGCATATGCACCAAAGTTTAGGCTTTTTCACCCTGTCACATCTGATTCTCCAACATTCACCTTTCCTAACTGGATAGCTGCCATACAGTTAAGAATGGCCCCGATTGGTATTGGTCAATCATGCTCATTCAAGACTAGGGATTGTTTCAGGAACTCAGACTTAGACCAATCAGCATCTAATGTTTCCCTAGTAACAATTATTGATGCAGAAAGAGCATATGGCTTAAATTGGTGCAAGCAAATAAAAGGGAATGACTTGGGTTCCAAAGATTGGGGAGGAATGCTCTCTTTCTCTCTCTTCCTCAGAAGCGAATAGGGAAGCACATGGTACAGATTGTTACCAGAAGTCACCATACTACAATGGGAAGAATTCACCTTGGGTTGGAGTCTTCTTCATTAATGGCAGTGTGGAGGGAGAGAAGGAACCTGAGTTGTTAATGACATAGTTAAACTGCAAGATCAACAAACCTTGAGACCTGCCCTCACTCTGCACTTTATTTAATATGAGCCAATAAATGTCCCCAGGGTTTAAATCACCTTGAGTTGAGTAATCATTCCCTGCAACTGAAAATATCCTAATCAACAACTACCCCATGAGTCGTCCTCAGAGAAGAAAGGGAGGAGTAATCAAAGCCCTTGTAAATGATTGCACTCCTGTGAGGGAGCTGTCAGTGTGCCCTTTTCATAGATGAGGAGGCTAAAAGCCAAAAAGGTTAAGTAACTTGCCCTAGATCACACAGCTAGTAAGTGACAAGGCTGGGATTTGAACCTAGGAAGGTCTTATACCAATATGCACAATGGAGATGTTGGCCAATCATGAATGGTATACAGATGATATTCCATTCCTGTGCAGAGTTTAGGCAAGTGCTCCTTGAGGATAAAGCCTGGGAAGTTATCTGGTTTGCACAGGAAAATGTCAGTCACAGCAGGGAACTTGTGTGCTGGGAAGGGATGAGCCCCTTTCATGTCTGGGCCAATGTGGCAGGAGTAGGGTAAGGATATGATTCAGAGGCTAATCCCTGGCCCATGGGTCGCTAGATGGAAGGCCAAAGGCTCCTCTACCGAATTGTGTGTGTGAGCTACCGAATACACTGGCTAAGGACTATGCCAGCGACCAGTGGCAGGCATAGCAGCTTCAGCAGAAAGCTCAAGAAAAGACAGGAGCTGATAAAATATAAAATAACAAAGAGGAAAGTGGGAGGGAATCCAGAGATATTTATTAGGAACATAATCATTAAGAAAGTGACTTCCTGCCAAGATGTTGGTTTCTCTTTCTTGCCAATGTTGAACTTTATACAGATTCTTAATATCTGTTTCCATCTAGTGCATTTTAATGTATGACATATTATTTTCCTATAACTGGTTACCACTCTTTCTGAGTTCTTGCTCAGAAAGTTACATTTGCATCTGAAAGCTTAAAGTATTGTGGTATCCTGCTACCTTCTCTAATCTCTACCTGTTCCAAGGCTTCCACATATGACTGATCACATGGAACACTGCACTATTTCAGGAGTGCCATTCACATGGCTCTCCTAGAATTATGTACTGTACAACCTGCACAACCATACCCTGGATCCTGCCCAGTTCTACACTCCTCTTCTGCTATTTGTCTAAGACTTTTTCCTTAATGGTGTTTGTGCCTGTTTCTATTATTATATATGAAATAGATTGACTAATGTTTGCCACAGTTGCTCAAGCAGTCCAATGTAATGGAAAATGCTCTGGCTTTGGTTTCAAACAGACCTAGGCTGGAATTGTGGGTCTGCCATGTATTTGCTAGTTGACTGTGGCTATATTAACCAACTGAACCAATGTTCCACCATCTGTAAAATAACGGGAATTTCAAGTGGTGTTCATGGGGGGATTAAATGAAATAAAAACAAGTCAATGTATATATTTGTTGTTATAATTATTATCATTATATTAATTATAATAATATAATCAAAGTCCCTAGCATAGTGTCTACAATGAAGTAGGCCCTCAATAAATTTCCTTCTTGAATTTCAATTACAGTCTCAATCCCTTCTCCCTGCAGAGGGGTTAACCAGGTCCAGCATATGCCTGCATCCTAAATGAATACCCTCTCCTGAATATTTTCTAAATTGGATAGGAAAGCATTTTGCAAAGTGAGTTTCCTTGAGAAATTCTTAATCAGTGGGAGAGGCTCTTTGGTCAAACATTTGAAGGGTACTGCATTCTATACCTGCTCTTGGTGTTTCTCATTGTTCTTGGCATATTAAAGGCTTTGAAAAATCCCAGTCCAAAGAATTTGTTTAAATGTTTTAACCAGGAAGTGGGCATAGCTCAGTGGTTGAGCGCCTGCTTCCCATGTACAAAGTCTCAGCTTAAATCCTCGTTGCCTTCTGAAAAAATATTAAAGAAATAAGTGTTTTAACTGGGTATTTCTCAAACCAATGTGACGATCAATTCTTTTTCAAACTAAGAGAATTAACCTCCCATAACTGTGCTTCCTAGAATATACATTGGGAAATGTCGATGTAAGGATAGAAGCTAGGAATAGTGACTAGCACCAAGGAGAAATTGGTGCAACCAAAAAGATGCCACTAACTAGAAGAAATGGCTAGGGCAAAAGTTCTGCAAAGTGAAACCATAATAAAAGTCTAGGGTTGTAACTTAATAGATAGAAAATATCCCCTCTGAGGAAAAGGGAGAAACGTGAGGAATGGATAGGATGAAAGAGGACAAAAAGAAAGAGTCAAAGCATTCATCACTATATCAAGCATTTATTAAGCAACTACTATGTGAAGGATGTAAAGATGAATGACCTTGTCCCTGTAATAAGGAGATGAAGAAAAGAGAAAAGAGAAAAGAAAGGAGGAGGCATAGGAAAAGAAAGATCATAGATTAGAAAGGGGGAAAAGATATATTTGAGGGAAACCTTATTGAAATACAGCAGTGGTAAGATTACAGTCTGTTCTACCTCACAAAGGCTATCTGGCAGCAACCTATCTTTAAGTACATGGTAATGTCTCATATGGAACATAGCTCTGACACTCTCTCCTAGACTCTCTCAATAACCTATTGTCCATCGCAATCCTACCATACAGCTTTCCATATCCTACTCCTACTTCCAGTTTCTCTCCTCTCCAGTTCATCTTACACACTATTTATGCATGGGGATTGCACCAATCCAAAGTCTAGTGTGTCCCCATCACCTACAGAAAAACACCCCGTAATCAGAGGTAAGTGACCACTCAGGATCTGCCCTAGTACCCCGTCTGACCAGATTTCCGAAAAGCTCCTAACTACTCCATCTGAGTCAAGACACTTTGCATCTGTAAAGTGGGAGTAATAGCAATAGTTATCCCGTGGTGTTGTTGAGAGGATTAAATAGACAGTGCCTGTAAGTTGCTGGAAAGTATTGAGAAATATTGACCAAAATGGCACCCTTGAGATATGACATGGATAAACTTAGCTAGAAGCTCTGTGCAATGAAAAAAGTGAAAAACCTTATCCTATGTTGACTAATATATCTTTAAGAGAAGCAAATCAAAATCAAATTCAGAAAAGTTTATTTTGCAGATTTAGACAAAAAAGAATCGTTTGGTCTCTTTCCAAGTTACCAACTCCTCCCATGGGCGACAGCTTCATGATGCTGTTTAGCAACAGCATCCTATCCTATGACCCTCACTCACAGGCAGGAGCGATGCCACCCATAGCTGTCACAAGTGCCCCCTGGGAACAGCAATCCCATTGGAGAGGGAGTCTGCGCTGATATTTAGGAATCGAGCCACCAGGCTTTTGTCCACTGACATTTTTCTGATACTGCATATACCATTGGCTGTTTTGGTAGCAAATCCTTACTAATTATTTATATTTTCATAGGAAAGCCTAAATAAGATGTCATGGTATTCACAGGATTTATGAAGGGAGAAATCTGTGCAGAGTTAAAAAACTCTTTATAAATAGGTACAACATGGAATCATTATATATTTTACTTCTTAATACAATATCCTATACTAGAAACAGCTATTTGATTTTAAACTGTTCATTTCCTATGAAACATAATAAATATATGGAAATGATTTGCTAGGAGAGAAGTGAGATCTGAGAGTTGGGGAATCATTTAAGAAGCCCAGAATATTCTCTCATCTGAGTTGATGCAGATTAGAGGGAAGCCACAGGTCAGAAGACATAAGGTGGTGAGAGAGAGAGCTCAGTCAGGCAAAAACGTGAAGCCAGAAGTGTTTGTTAGAGTGTGAGCCCCCAGAAATTCATAGAGCTCTAAGGAGGATTCTAGGAATCTCCTCAAAATATAGGATAAGAGTCTCAAGCCAATTTTCATTAAATCTCAAAGATTATTGAGATTATCTATATCTGAATTACTCATTCACTTAATTAATATTTGTCTAGGTTTTTTTTTTTTTTTTTTTTTACTGGGAGGTCCTGGGGATCGAACCCGGGTCCCTCCATATGGGAGACGGACGCCCAACCATTTGAGCCACATCCGTCCCCCTCAATTAATATTTATTGTCTACCATGGACCAGAATATTTTACTGCCACTGGGATTATAGTGTTGAACAAGACAAGCTTCCTGCTTTAATACCTTACTTTCTAAGTAGAAGACAGAGTGAAAGCAGATGTGGGAGACAGACAATTAACAAGTAAAGAAATAAATGAACAAGACCATTTCAGATAGAAGACAGTATTATATTAAAAAATAATAACAAAATAGGGCATGTGTTATGAGTCCTTCGGGACAAAGAGGGCACTGATGGCAAACTAATTTAGATCTGTCAATCAGGGAAGGCTTCACTGAGGAGGTGTTATTTGAACAAAGACCTATAGGAAGGCGCCAACCATGCAGAAATCCTGAGGCAGTCACTCGAAGTCAGGGATTCTTAACTTTTTTGTTCCACAGACCCCTTTGCCAGTCAGGTGAAAACCATGGACCCCTTCTCAGAATGTAGTAGTAGATAGTTTAATGACACTCAACATCGGCATGTCTTTAAATAAAATTTTAGGATTATTCAAAATGAAGTTTTACAACTTTCCCATAATTTCAATACCTGGTAACCTAGTACCGATCAACATCTGTTCAAATGGTCATCTTAGGCAAACGTTTAGAAAGCTGAGTTTCCCCACGGCGTCATAAAACCATCTCCACCATCCTCACCAACCCTTTTGCAGGCATTTATCCACTGCACTCAGAACACGCTACATCAAAATAAAAATCATACAAAGCCCACACTATACTGTGTATTATTTAATACACATGTTTCCACAAGAATAACATTTTTTAAAATTTTCAATTCAAGCTCATGGACCCCCTGAAATCTTTCTATGGACCCATTGGGGGTCCATGGACCCCTGGTTAAGAACCCCTGCTCTAAGCAAAGAGCCAGCAAGCACAAACATCATAAACAGCAACAGAAAAGACCAGTGGGGCTAACTGCAAAGGGCTAGGGGAAAGAAGCAGACCTCAAAAGGTATGTTCACTGCTAGAGCCTTTAGCCCTAGAACAGTGCCTTACACCTTGTAGATGCTCAATATATGTTTGTTGAAGGAATGATTCAAGGGTGCTGAAACCAGGACTAAAGGAAGTGATGTCCCTATCCTTATTCAAGTATAGCCTTTTATATAAGATGGTTTTTTTTTGGGGGGTGGGGGGGAGAAGTTTCTACAGTCCTCAAGTTCTCCCTATTTCATTGTTTCAACCATGATCAGTATTGGTTCCCTATAAATTTGTATTTGTCTATGGTGGAGCAGTGATGCATATTTAAAGGACAGATTTTTATCTCAAGGATACGAGTTCAACAGCTATGCTTCAATCTATTTTGTATTTTCCTTCTTCCTTGCTCTGGCATAATCTGGGTTATGCAGGGATGGGAGATGAGACACCTTTAAAAGTGCCTCCTGCAATGCCAGCGCTGCCTTTCCTGCGTGCTGCACTGGTGGGAGGGTCATCTGCTCCCAAAGAGTAATTAAACCAAATATTTGCTAGGAAACCAAAACATTTCCTTCTAAAGAGTACAAGTCACTTGAACAGTAACCAAACAGGAAACCGGAATATTTATTGCACCACAAAGCGTGACTTCAGAAACACCCTGAACCACACAAGAGAAATTAATCAAATTCCTTTAGAATCCCATCTTTTTGTATCATTTTGTTTTATAATCCAAATACTATCACACAAATTGAATATTTACTTTATGAGCCTGATTTTTTTAAATGACTTCTGACTGTTTCCAAAATTCAAATCAGTCTTTAATGGAAGAAAATCTGCCACTGCTAACAATATTCCAAAGAATGTTAATCCCAAAGAGATGGTCCAAAAATGTTATAAAAGAGGCACTATCACTGAAATAAGTGAATAGTTTCCCAATGTGGCCATTCAATTAAATAAAAAATTTTGCTAAGATTTTTAAAAATTCAGACATGCCTTATAATAACTTATACATATTTAGTTTGTGGTACATCCATTAACTTTTCCTGTTTGCATTAAAAATGGTTCATTACAGTTTTTATAAACCATTATGTATTCTCCAGGGCAGGGTGGTGGTGGTGATGGGAAAGTTACCTAATTTAGAAATGCAGGGTGCTGGTCAAAACTTTTAAACCATGCAAATTGTTATAAAAATTATTTAACTATCCCATAAATCCATTAATTACCTTAGCGTTCTAACTTTAAAAAGAGGCTTTCCTTCGGGGGGGAGGCGGGAGGCCAGGAAGAGGCGGAGGCGCCGCTGCCCACCCGGCCCACGCCCCTCGGCCTTGCTGACCGCGGGCTGGAGGCAGCATCGGGGTTTCGGGGGCGCTCCTTGGAATCGTGGGCCAGGGCGGAGAGCCGTCCTCCTGGTGACCCCTCCCGGGCCCCAAACCCCCGGGCCCGAAGATGTTGAGGTCCATGTGGAATTTTCTGATACGTTTCACGAAGAAGAAACGCCTCTTCCTCGAACGGTGCTCGGAGGAGTATATATCCTGGGGAAATATGGACAGAAGAAAATCCGAGAAATTCAAGAAAGGGAGTCAGCAGAGTACATTGCCCAAGCGCGACGTCAGGACCACTTCGAAAGCAGCCAGACGACCTGCAGGCTGACAGTGCTGTCCATGCTTCGGGCACTTGGAGAGGCCTCGACGCAGCAGCTCAACCCTGAGAGCCCCACAGCTCTGCTGAAAAACAGGCCTTCAAACAAGCTAGAGATGTGGGAGGACCTGGCGGTAATGAGCTTCACAAGAAGTGTCGTGGCTGTGGAGAGGACATGTGTGCTGGTCGCACTTTGCGGGTTCAGTTCAACATAATCGGTGGATGCTTTCACCTGGACAATGCGGCGGCTGGTAAAAATGGCAGGGCAGCTCTTGCTCCCGCAGAGGTCCGACGGCAATGTTTCTCAAGTGTTCAGCACCTCCGTGGAGATGGCCCACTGCATTGATCGCGTCATTAAGCAAGCTGTGCGGGACATTCTGGGAAGTGTTTCTCTTAAACGTTCTTTGTCCCTTTTGGACTTGGAGCAAAAACAGAAAAAAACTAGGACTCTGGTTGAGCAGAAAGCCTCTTCTCTTTGGGGGGGGGGGGATGAGGACGGCTGTTACAAGATGCCCGGCCCCCCCCCCCCCCCCCGGGCTGCCCAGGCCTGCGGACTTTCCCCTAAAGATGTTACCACGATTAAACTCCTCAGTGAAACTAGAAACATGCTGGAGAGTCCAGGTTTCAGGACAGTGTTGAATACCTGCCTAAGCCGAGGCTTTAGCAGACTTCTGGACAACATGGCGAGCTCTTCCCACCGACAGAACGCGACCTGTAGCGCGGCGACTCTGTGGACAGCCTTTCCAGCGTCAGCCTGCCTGTGGCTAAAGATACTCCCCACTGCAAACGGGCATATCCACTCCGTGTGCAAGGACGCACCTGGTCACTTTGTTCAGGGGCTGTTGAAGATGGAACAGGTGAAAGACTTTGCTGCTATGTGCACGAAACCTTCAGCACCCCTCAGCGGCTGGAGAAGTAAGACATCCTTCAAGAGAAACTACTGGGGGAAAAAATACACCGAGTCAACTATCTGCAGAGTAACCATTTATTACCAAAACACCTAATAAAAATATATGCTTCATCAGGGTCTTCATTTACTAATGAAATTGATTTATTTGGCATCTTGATATATTTTTTCAAAGTCATCAACAGGCATATCTGCAAGTTCACACAATGCAAATACCAGAATTAACAACAGGGATATCAATTCCAAACTGACTAAAATCTACTGTAGATACTTTTTATACACTATGAACTGCAGTATACTTTGACATTAATACTGAGGAAATCTGTTTGGGAAATGGGTCTAGAATGTGTGAAGTTTGGAAAAGATGCTGTTTAATTAATCCTACATTCACAAGACTGCAGTCAGCAGGACTGAGTTGGACTTTTCTCCAGGTACCCTTCAAAGGAATAAATGATTTGTCTCAAATATGCCTTTATGGAGGATTTAAGTATGAGGCTTTAAGTATGATCAGCTGTTTTTACTTTGCTATTGTAAAGAGCCTTAGAAAATTACACTGATTTAGCAGCTATAATTGTGCTGATGCTGGGTACTCACAGCTCTTTTAACTGCATGGTTTTTATTCATTTTTTATGAAAATAATTTTAGGAGTTTACTTTGTATTGATTTGGGGCACAGTCAAATCTTATTGCAATAAAATATTTTAGCAAAAAAAAAAGGCTTTCCTTAAAAGGGAACTTACTCAAATATCATTCCTGATTAAATGCCATAAGTAATAAACTATTGAAGGAGGAGGAGGAGAGAGAGGAGAGAGAGGGAGACAGAGAAAGAGGAGGGTAGGAGAAGGGGGAGAATGGGAGAAAAAAGAGGGAGGCTGCAGAGGGGAGGGTCAGAAGGAGGGAACAAAACAAAAATCTGTGTGACTTAAAGACTTCAAACTCCTAGCCAATATCCCAGTGATTTCAAATATTATTCATTACAAAAAGTTTCATAAATCAAAACTATTTGTCATTCTCTGTTTCACTCCCAAACTTCACTTACAGTAAATCAGGATCTTTCTTGGGCTGTTAATGCATTTTTAAGTTGAATTTAGTAGCTAATTCACCTAGACTGGCCAAATCTCTTCAAATACACACTGATTTGATTTTGTTTTTGTTTTTGTTTTTGGCATAGCCACTCTTGGCAACCTTAAGTAATTTACCAGCTAATTCATTCCAAAGAGTCAAATCAATAATGTACACAATGTACACAAGCTCATGCATTGTAATCTCAGAACAAGTCACAATAGCATATTGTAAATAATAGTTGCCCAGGAAACTGATGGGGAAAGGCAGGCTTAGAAACTGCTCCACATCACAGAATGTGTTCCTTTCGTTACTTTGTGAAGCTTGTTTGGTCTTCATTCCATGTGAGAAAGATTTCTCATAAAGGGCCTGGTAAATGTGCATTGTGGCATAAATTTCCAGAAAGTGAAGACAATTATTAACAGTGGGAAAGCTCCATGCTGAGTTCAAAAACACTTCACTGGGGGCAAATAACACAGGGGTTTCTACTCACTAGAGAACAAATAGATGGTGGTGTGGGGAGATCAATTCTACTTACAATGAAATAGAAAAGGTGTTTCTCATTCCAAAACATTTCAGAGATGAAGATTGCTCTGGAAACCTAAAGGTAAGTAGAGAAAGCTGGTCTGAAAATAAAACTGCCACTGGGGAAAATGGAAACAGAAAAGCTTAAATATATTCCCTCAAAGTTCCCTAGGGCTTTTCTTTATGCCCAAGGCATTTCTTAGAGAACTCCAAAATTTTACACAAACTAATATATAGTTTTATGTTCCTCTGCTCCTCTAATGAATATTCTCCTCTAGCTAGACCCTTCTTCCAACACTCCTTTTATTTTATCCTTTGATTGTTTTTCTCACATACTTTCCTATTATCCAGTTATCACAAGAAAACCCAACACAAAGTGACTTAAATAAAAAGGGAGACTTTTTGGCTCAAGTAAATTAAAAGTCCAAAGTTAACAAGCTTCAGGCACAATTTGATCCAGAGGTTCATAGTATCATTTACTTTGAGATGTTCTTCACTTTGAATGACTCCGTGTATTGACTTTATTTCCAGGTTGGACCCCTTTGGGAGAGTAAAAACGGCTGCAACAGTTTTAGGCCCCATATGGTTCACCTGCCATCCAGGAGAAAAGAGAATGGTATATCTGGTAGTACCCATGGGAAAGAGAATGTGCTTCTTTTCAGAAGCCTCAACAACTTTTACTCATATTTCCTATGACCATGTCTGAATCCCTCTGTGGCCAGTTGGTAGCCCCACATGGATCTAAGGGAATATCTCTTTTAAAGATTTAAACCACATGGTTTAGATAGTGAGAATACGGTATAAAAGAAAAAGAGTATTGTCAGGAAAACAGGGAAATAGATGCTAGGAAGGCAACCAACATTTGTCCATCCTACTCTTGATAACAGGATGATTTTGGCTGGAAGTTACAGAAAACCTGGCACAAATAGGCTGAACATTGAAGAAATATACTGCTTCACACAACAGAAGATCCAGGGGGCAGATCAAGCTCTAGTCACCATATAAACAGGGCTCCTACTCAGCATCTCCCCTGTTTTCTGGGCTCAGCCTTCTACCATGTATCAGTTTGTTCTTCAAGCCAGACTCATGGTCTCAAAATGACTGCCAGAAGCAACTGGAGCAACTGACTACCTTTTTCATGTATGGTGGGAGAAAGTAAAAATCTCTTCTCCAATTATAAAATAGAGGTTCTTCCTTTTGGGTCAATGTGCATACCACTGGACCAATACCAGTGGCTGGGGAAATGACATCCAATGATTGGCTTAAGCCTACTACCCTGAAGCAATCATGGGGTAGAAGATTGGCTTTGCATTAAACTAAGAATTTGCTTCCCCTTTTACATGTGGCTGCAAAGGGGTAGGTTCTGAAAACAATGGCCTTCTGTTAAGGGTTAGTTACCAATGCTGTCTACTGTATTATACTTCAAAGTACAAAATGGATCCTACCTCCTCCATGAAGCCTCTCCAGATTACCATTCCCTCTTTGAATTCCTTCAGTACTTACTTGCTCACACCAACATTTGACACTGACTTTGTATTCTAAGTAATATGTTTATGTATCTATTTCTAATCCCCTTGTCTAAACCATAAGCTCCTTAAAGCTAAGTACTCTTCTCTGTATATTGCAATATAACTAGAATGTCACCTTGCCCAGAATATTGTATGTGCAATAAAATTTTGTTACTTAATTAAGTGACTTCTAATATAAGCAAAAAGAACCAGTCAGCCTTCAAATTTAGAAATGAAGATGTAGAATCCACTCACTAATTCAATTATTCCTTTTTTCTAAGAGAAATCTCCCTTGCTCATTATCTCCCAGTAATTTTTCATATAGACACATAGGTGATTCCCAGCCTTTGAATTCATCAGTATTTAATAAAATGGTTAGATTTGAACCTAATTAAACAGTAAGAAGCTCTGATAATATATGATATAGCTAATATTTTGAGCAAGAATCTGGACAAGATATAAAAACTCAAGTGGTAATACTAGTTTCATTATGGAAGCCGAATAATGTAAAGGATAGAAAGCCTGTCCAATTGTGAAAAGATGTTTTAGTCACTTTTTCCATCTTAATAATAGCAATCATAATTGTGCTTAAACATTCAAATCACATATAGATTTTCCAGCATCCTCTAGTTTTAATCTTGCAGTTATACATGAATGTTTTAAGAGGTCCATTCTCAACACTATATAAGTAAAATTTTGTCATCATCTTTTGAAATGATTATATCATGTTCAACAGCAGAAATTTTAAAAATGATTTCTCATCTAAAATCTCAGTAAGATAGTAAGACTTTTGATTAACTTAAAAGATTTGTGACCAGTTTGAAGATGTCTTGAGGATATATGAAATCGACTGTACAAATGAATCCCAGTAATTCAGATGATTGTTGAGAATGAATAATGTAATGTGGTCAATATTGTGTTTTCAAGGAGATTTCATCTTTCAGGGAATGAGAGCAAATAATTAAATTGTTTATTAAAAATAGAATGAAGGGGGAGTATCCCTAGATAAAAATCACCTTATTCCCATCCTAAAGGGGAAATGAGAGCAAGGAAATTAGATACAAACCCTCCCCAAAGCCTTCCTCTAGGAGGGTATACATAATAAAGCATGGCTTGAGTGTGGAAAATAATTCTCCACTTTGACCAAACTTTACTCTTAGTTAAAAAGGGCTTAAAAAAAAAAACAAAACTATAATTCTTTTTTATTTAAAAGCTCAAATAATTTAAAATCCACAAACCATTTATATATGTATTGAATATTTGTAATGGTTCCCACATCAAAAGGCAATTTAAAAAACATATTATTAGTAATAATAATAATGGGGGAGAAAGGGAATAAAGGATTTAATTGTTAATGGTTTAGTAAATAGCCTTCCAGTGGTTTACAATACTGAGATCACATTGTAGGGTCATTTTTTTTGTAATGTCTTTTTGCTCAGTTTTGCATTATGAATATGTTTCCATGTCAACATATACACTTCTACATGATAACTTTTTTTTTTTTTTTCCCCTACCGGGAGGTCCCAGGGATCAAACCCGGGTCCCTCCATATGGGAGACGAATGCCCAACCATTTGAGCCACATCCGTCCCCCTACATGATAACATTTTAATGGCTATGTAGCATTACATTGTAGCTAATCACTTATTTGGCATGTAGGTTATATTAATTCCACTTTCATGTTATTTTGTGCTATTATAAGCATCACTATCATAAACTATCCTCATACATATATATTTGTAGACATAGCTTTATTTCCTCAGGATAAATTCCCAGATGTGTGACTGAGTCAAGATTTGTACTTTCAAACTTTAAAAATTTTTAAAGTTTTAAAAAAATGTATGTATTGTCAAATTGTCCTCTGGAAATGTTTTTATCAATTTATATACTCACCATGCACTGAATGAAAGCAACTGTTTTTCCAAACCCTTGGCAACATTGGTAATTCCTATCTTGCATCTTTACCAGTTCTTGTTAGGTAAAAAACAGTATTTTTATGCTTTTAAAAATGTTTGCATTTTTTTTCCATTACTAGTGAGTGTGAATATTTTTTTAAATCTAAGTTTATATTCTCCTGATGAATTGTCTGTTCATGTTTTTGGCCATTTTGCTATTAATGAGTTAATAGCATTATTAAAATAGTATTGTATATTAGTTACAATTCATAAAACCATAGTCTTATATTTTTACTATTAACCACAGTCAGTCATCCACAGCAGGGTTCACTGTGTTATACAGTCCCATATTTTGTACAATCCACCCATAATGTACACTTAATGCTTCTTAGTCTAATCACAGAGCTATGCTGTCATCACCACAGTCATTTTCAGAACATTTTCACTACTTTAAAAAGAAAATTTCTGTACCCCCTTCTAACCCCTTAGCATTGATATAGTAACTTTGCTGCAATGATGAAAAAATATTATGACCCTAGACTTCCCCTTTCAGCCACAATCACATCTTTAAATTGGCGCTGTTAAATATAATCACTATAGTGTGTTACCATCATCTCTATCCATTTCCATGTATTTACAATCAACCTTATTAGAATGTTTACAGACATTAATCATCAGCTCCCCCTCTCAGTTCTTGTTCTATCTCCTGGTAATCTATATTCTAAATTTTAACTCCATGAGTTTATTCATTATAATTAGCTCATATTAGTGAGGCCATACAATATTTGTCCTTTTCTGTCTTGCTTATTTCACTCAACATAATGTCCTCAAGTTTCACCCATATTGTCATATGCATCCCAACCAGATAGCTTCACTGTTGAATTTCACAACACATTCTAAGAAAAATTAACACCAATTCTACTCAAACTCTTCCAGAAAAATTGAAGAGGAGGAAACACTACCTAATTCATTCTATTAGGCCAACATCACCCTAATACCAATGTCAGATAAAGCTATCACAAGAAGAGAAAACTACAGATTATATAATTTAAGACTATAGATGCAAAAATCCTCAACAAAATACCAGCAAATGGAGTCCAAAGCACTTTAAAAGAATTATACACTATGATGAAGTGGGGTTTATCCCAGGCTTGCAAGGTGGTTCAACATATAAAAACCAATTAATGTAATAAACTACATTAACGGAACAAAGGAAAAATCTACACAATCATCTCAATTGATGCAGAAAAAGCATTTGACAAAGGCAGCATCCCTTCTTGATAAAACAAACAAAAAAAAGTAGGAATAGAAGGAAAATTCCTCAACATGATGGAGGGCATATATGAAAAACCCACAGCTAACATCATACCCAAAAATGAAAGACTAAAAGCTTTCCCTCTAAGATTGGGAACAAGACAAAGATGCTCACAGTCATCACTGATATGCAACATTGTACTACATGTTCTAGCCAGAGCAATTAGGCAAGAAAAAGAAAACAAGGCATCTAAACTGGAAATGAAGAAGTAAAAACTTTTCCTTATTTGCAGATGGCATGATCCTCCAAGCAGAAAATAAGAAAATTCAGTAAAGTGGCAAGGTGCTACATCAACATGGAAAAATCAGTAGTGTTTCTATGCAATAATAATGAACAATCTGAAGAGGAAAAGAAGGAAAAAAGTTCCATTTACAATAGTAACTAAAAGAATCAAACATCTAGGAATACATTTAACCAAGGATGTGAAGGACATACACATGGAAAACTACAAAACATTGCTAGAAGAAATTTAACTAGACCTAAATAAATGGACAGTCCATGTTCACAGATTGGAAAATTTAATATTAAGATGTCATTTCTACCCAAAATGATTTACAGATTTAATCCATGCCAATAAAAATTCCAACAGCCCACTTTGCAGAAATGGAAAAGCCAATCATCAAATTTATATAGAAGGGCCCCAAATATCCAAATCCATGTTGAAAAAAGAACGATGTTGGAGGATTGACACATATAGAAAATTGGATATCTATATGCAAAAGAACGAAAGTGGGCCCTTACCTCATACCACTTACAAAAATTAACTCAAATGGACCAAAGATCTAAATATAAGAACTCGTAGAAGAAAACATAGGGAAGAACTTTCATGCTTTTGTTATGCAAATGGTTTTTAGATTTTATACCAAAAGCACATTCAACCAACGGAAAAATAGATAAATGGGACTTCACCAAAATTAAAAATTTCTGTGCATCAAAGGACTTCATCATGAAAGTTAAAATACAACCTACAGAATGGGAGAAAATATTTGGAAGCCACATGTCTGATAAGGTTTAATATCCAGAATTTATACAGAAATCCTACCACTCAAAACAACAACAAAAAACAAACAACCCAAATAAAACTGAGTAAAAGCCTGGAAAAGACACTTCTCCAAAGAAGATGTACAAATGGCCAATAAGTGCATGAAAAGGTGGTCAAAATTACTAGCCATTTGGGAAATGTAAATCAAGACCACAGGGAGATAGCAGTCACACCTACTGAAACAGTAAATTTTCCAGTTTAAAAAATGGAAAATGACGAGTGTTGAGAGGATGTGGAGAAATAGCAACACTCATTCATATTAGTGGTAATGTAAAATGGTGCAGCCATTGTGTAAAGTTTGGTGTTTCCTCAGAAAGCTGTGTATACAATTAACCATATGAGTCAGCAATCCCTCTTCTCAGAATATAGCCAAAAGAATTGTAAACAGGAACTCAAACTGATATTGCACACTGATGTTCAAAGCAGCAATTATTCACAATTGTAAAAAGTGAGAGGGCATTTGACTGTCCATCAACAGATGAATGGATAAATAAAATATGGTATATATACACAATGGAATAGTATTCAGCTGTAAAAGGAATGAAGTTATGATACTTGCGACAACATGGATGAACTTTGAAGACATCATGTTGAGTGAAATTAGCCAGACACAAGAGGAAAAATATTTTATGAGCTCACTGACATGAAATAATTAAAATAAGCAAATTCACAGAATTAGAAACTAGAATATGGGTTACCCAAGTGAGGTTGCCCAAGTGAGGGTAGGGAACAGGGAGTTAATGCTTAACTGGTACAGAGTTTTTGTTTGGGGTGGTAGAAAAGGTGTGGTATAGATGGTGGTAATGGTAGCACATTGTGAATGTAATTAATAGAACTGAATTATATATTTGAATGTGGTTAAAGGAGAAATTTTAGTTTGAATATATCTTACTAGAATAAAAACATTTAAAAAACCATAGGACTGTAAAACAGTGAATTCTAATGTATGTATACTATGAACTATAGTTCATAGTATACTTATGATAGTTTTATCAGTCTGAACAAAGGAATCACACTCATGCAAAGTATTAATAATAGGGAAAACTGAGCATGTGGGAGATGGTTACATGGGAACTCTGTGCTTTCTACATGATTTTTCTGTAAAGCTACAACTTCTCTGAAAAAAAGAAAAGAAAAGAAAAGAAAACACCCCACACACATTTAATGACCCCTGACCATATTCAAGTCTCTAGACAGAATAAGATGAGAACACATTCAGAGGGTTCAAACCCAAATTTTAGTTCTAAGCATTCCAAAGTTCAGCCTCTCCCTTTTGATTTCCAATTAGTTATGAATTTAACGCTCCTATAGACCAGCTTTAAGAACCGTGAAACAAAGGTGGAAGGTGGGAGGTCATTTCAAGGACAGCAGCATAAGAAAACACCTTGACTTGGCCTGATGGGAAGTATTTCCAAAGCATAAAATAAAAAGAAAGTTTCCTAATTTCCCAAAAAGGAAGCAATCGGGACCCAGAGGACGCGCCTTCTGCTGGTAGGTTACACGCACCCAGCAGGTTTGGGAAAGCAACCGAGTGCAGTGGTTGAGGGATGCATCAGCCTATGTGGATCTGAAATCCAGCTCCCCTCCTTACTGTGTGACCTTGAGAAGTTACCTAAGTTTTCCAAGCTTCAATTTTCAGATTTCAAAAAACGACAGTGATAACCGTACTTACTCTGCAAGGCGGCGGCAAGGATTAAATGATATAATTCACTGAAGCAGCCAGCAAAGAGCCTGGAAGTATTAAGCACTCTATGCATGTGAGCACTATTATAGTTATTAGGGAAAAGCCAGTCTGCTTTGGGCTCTCTCTCTATCCTCTGGCCCAGAGCTGTCAGCCCACCAAGCAATTATCTACAGATGGAAGAGGCTGCTTCACTCATTTCTCTCCTCCTTGCTATTATTTTGCTTCTAGAATGGCTTATGTTAAAAAGAGATGAAAATGATAATGTATCTATTTACATAATATTATCCTTATTTTCTCTCTCCCCTCAGAAATGCTCTGGTATTATCAAATTAGTCGCATTTTGAGGATGACATCCACTAGAACTAATCCAACTGAACAATTTTTGTTCCTTGGTATTACCCTGGATTCTCAACCATTAATGTGACAGCTGCACTACTTTGAAGGAGGCTGGAAACACACTGCAGACTTTCGGCACTTTGACTGCAATCACGATTGTTTACTGAATACTAATACTCTGTATGTGTTTTGTGGTTTAGCTTTCTAAGGCAATACTTATTCATTGCAGAGAATAAGTCTGCAGGGAGAGCCGTTCCTGCTCAATCCAAAATCTAGTTCTTTCCTTTATTTCAGTTGTCTGCTGAGCTTTATAACACTAAACTCTCACATAGCAAATTCCTGAATACATACACAAAAGGTAATCATTTAAATCTTACCTCCTGAGTAGCAAACTAATATTTGAATATAGCATAACCTTCTATTTCTAACAATAGAGTGCTATTTGAATTTTGTCACTATGTCTGAAACATACATCTGATGTGTCCCGTATATTTAGATGTCCTTCGTATGTGAAACATGTCACTGACATTATTTCTCTTGCATACAAATTGTGCTGAAAAGACAGGTAAAAAACCAAATGCCTTTGCCTCCTCCCTTTCCTTCTGGACTACGTCTGCATGAGAAATAAAAACTTCATCATTTACATTCTTGTTGCACAAGGTAGAAAACAGTTCATCATTTGGCTTTATTTAGACTAAAGTTTCAGATTTTTGACCTACATCACATCTTTAGATTTTGCCTTTTATCTGAACATTTTGGTGGATTCTGTTTACAGCCTGTACATATACATCCCATTCAAATGGCAGATAAACTAGCCAAACACAAGACCACCAAATTGTGATGCCTTTTAAGAAATTGTTATAGTCTGTTGAGAAAACAATTGTTTTCAAAATCAACTACTGATTACTAACTACTGCTAATGATTATTGCTCTGTTTTTTTAATGCTTTATTTCTTCTGAGTATTAAATGTTACCTGCTCATTAAAAAAAATTTAAAAATACAGAGAAGCACAAATAAGAATGCAGAAACCCTACCCTCTGAAGATAACCACAATTTACATTTTTCTGAATACCCTCAGACATCTCTCTATGAGTGTGTACATATAGGTAAAATGCTACTTAATGTACAAAACTTGTTTTTTCCAGTCTGCAATATAATTGGATATTTTCTCATGCTAATCAATATTTCTTTGTATCAATGAGTCTCATTATGTCCTCCTTTACCTTCTTTTTTGTTTGTTTGTTTTTTTCCTTTACCTTCTGAATGAGAGTATGATGCATAAGTGGAATGAAGTGGAAACACACAAAAAGGTTCATTGACACTGATCTCTATCATCATATTTCATAATGACATAGTGTACTGTGCTGATATGCCATTTTTTTTACCTAATCCCTTCATGATTGATATTTACTTCCATTATTTTACAATTAAGAATTTGTTGGGTCCTTTTTCCCCCAACTTCCTTATATTTTTTTAACCTATTTGTAAATACCACCTTATCTTTAGCTTGACTCTTTTTTTTGTTTTGTTTTAGGAGGTACGAGGGATTGAACCCAGGACCTCATACGTGGGAAGCAGCCTACATATGAGCTACATCTTCTCCCTACCTTGACTCTTGTCTATGGTGAGAAATATCTTACATTGAGTAAGTGGTTTTCCGAGTGTTCATTCTGTTCAATTCTGAACGCTTTGTTTATTGCCTTTGATTTATAAGAAAGTGTGTCTGCTCTTTCTTGAAACATGAAAAGCTACTTATATGAAGATAAAATCCTTATTAGAATATGAAGAATTGTTTTTAACTGACTTTCCTACTTAGCAAACAATTCAAGGATTACTTGCTAATAGAAAATTATAGGCTTGTATGCTAGTTTCTTTTTTGACAATTCTGACAAATTTTACCAGAGTATGGTTTTGCTTCTCCATAGAAAATCTCCTTTTCACAGTCCGTTAGCTCAAGATATATCAATGTGCTTGGCCATTTACCACTTTAAAGTCCTCAAAGTAAAAGTTGGGGCATGAGGTTGAGAAGTTTACATGAATTATAGTACCAACATGACTAGCTAGATCAAAATCCATTTCCAGGAAGTAAGCAAAATATATCAATTAAAAGTTCATAAAAACTGATTTAAACCATACCTCTTAATTTTGTGGTTAAATTATAAGTATTTCAAGTCCTTAGGTTTAGCAAGATTCATTATTTTGGAAAATACTTCCCCTGTGTACTTAACTCTCCCAGAATGAGGTATACCCATTCAATCATTCATTTATTTATTCCATAAATTGGCTGACATGCACATAGTGTTGTCCCCAACACTGTGTGATCCACCATTCAGATACACATTGATGCCTCAGGGCTAGGCATTGTTGGTGTCTTGGCCAGAGGTCGGCCAAATTTATTCCCCTTTCATAGTCAAGGTGACCTGACACTGAATCCCACGTGAACCTGAGGAATTCACGTACTACCTGGAGACACTATTTTCATGCCAAAGTGAGGATTAGCACATCAATCTCACAGAGTTTCATAAACACTAAATAATGTGTGTGAAAGACTCCAGCACATAAACAAGACCCTTAAAAAGTGTTATGTGGAGCTACTATATTCAGAATCAAAGGAGAAAAAAATTCCTTTCTGCTTGCTTCCCTTTTGTGGCTCAAGCCGAAAAAGAAAAACCAAAAACAGTAAATAAATCGGTCCAGATCTGTATAACTCTCAATTACCAGAGAACTTAAAAGCCAGCTCCCCACCTCCTTTTTCCTCAACATACTGAAAAATAATATGCAGAAAAACAAAAGCTAGGCACCCTCACATAGATACTTCCATGGCAGTAACTCTCTCCTGATTCTTATCTCTTGATTCTGAAATGCTTTATAGGTTTCAGTACAGTGATTGATGGTCCTTTATTCAAGATGAAGGTCTTACAGATCAAGGGTAGAGAAGCTGCAATATTACACTTGATTTTATCTTGTCCTTGTAGTGATAGTGTTCCGGCTTCCTCCACTGATAGCCAGAAAATCATTTCACCTCTATGTGAGTCACTGTGAAGATCTCATTCAGAGTAAAGCCCCCCGGGAAACAGATATTAGAACTGCAGAGAACAATGAATAAGCTAATAATTGTGTTAAAGTATGTCCCTCATTCCTCAACCCCAGTGAATGGAAGAAACAAGAGCAGTTTGTTTTGACAAGGGTTCCTCTTGGACCCTTCAGAAGACCTCTCCATGTTTCCCATCTTCCTCCAGGTATTTCTGACTTCTTAGTATTTTACTTTCCCCATATCTAGTTGAAATCCTTTCCTAATCTTGCCCCTCTCCTTTTTTTTTTTTTTTTTTTTTTAAGATTTATTTTTATTTATTTATTTATGCCTCCCTTGCTGCTTGTGCTTGCTGTGTCCATTTGCTGTGCATTTTTCTGTGTCTGCTTGTCTCCCTTTGTTGTGTCATCTTGTTGCGCCAGCTCACTGCACCACATGGGCCGGCTTAACTCCATAACATACCCCTCTCCTTTTAACAGAGCATGTTATAGAGTTAAATTATTTCAGTCTTTACAAGCACACAGTTGTAAAAGGAGAAAAATTTCTCAATTGATTTCCTTCAACCATTTCATTCTTCAGATGAGGAAAGAGGGTCAGAAAGAGAATTAAAATTCAGGACTTATAACTTCCAGACCAATGATTTTTTCTCCAATTTGCTCTATTTATGAAGTAAATGTTTGAATTAACTATAGTTAGTTTTAAATTTAAGTTAGTTAAATATTTCTTGTTTCTCTAGGGAAGGAAGACACACACACACACACACACAGAGAGAGAGAGAGAGAGAGAGAGAGAGAGAGAGTAAAGGTTCTCTGCCTGCTCTGTGGTCTCTCACGATTGGTCAGCAACGGTTTGTTCAGCTCTGAGACTCACGCCCACATTGGCAGTTGGTCTCTTTTATTGATAGGCTCTGTCTACAACTGATTAAAAAGCAGGGGAAATTCAATCAAGTGGCTGATTTTTCTCACCTAATCCAATAAAACAAGTCAACTGATCTTTACTTCCTAGGCAAGAAATGTCTGTTTATGGTTCTAGCATTTCACTGAATAGTCATGGGAGACCAATATATGGTAATAAAAGTCTATAATGCAGTGTTTTGACAACACTCATCATTGTACAATATATTGTCCCCATAGGATGTTAGAATTTATTTTATTTGAATTTTCATGCCAATATATTATCTCTGTTAGAGTATTGTATATTTAAGAAAGCTATTATTTCAAAATTATGGTTTTCATTAATATTATCATTTATCTTTGCCTATGCTTACTTTTTTCACAGTAAATTGTGACATTTTCCTATTTTTATTGCAGCAAGACAAATTCACTTTAGTGAAAACCAGCTTGCAATTTCGATGGAGATAGTAATCCTAAGGAGGAATAAACATGCATACATTTAGACATTTCTCATTCTTCTTAATCATAGCATAATATTTACCTGTTTTTTTTTTTTAATATTGGAGAAATAGTCTGGTAAATACAATTATAAAGATGAACTAAGCACCTTGGGAGCTCATTGACCCTCATAAGCTAAATCCAGAAAAAGTTTCGACACAAGAAAAAATTGCAGTTAAATGGAAAATGAAATGAAGCAAATAAGAATTGAAATGTGGAGAGTTTTGTATTTCACATAAGAAAAGAGCCATATGAGCCTGACATATAACATGGACCAGTGGTGAGCACAAGGAGAAAACCACACGGTTGCTCAGTCTCCTGAGAATGTCATCTCTGTGCAATGGATCATGTAAAAGTGAGTTACATAATTAAATGAGTTTTTTTTTTTACATGTAAACTTACATAGTTCACATAGTGGACATTTATCACTTTTTTGGCTGTCCAGGATCACAAACTTCTTCCTAAATGTCTTACACTGTGACTCAAGATGGGAAGCAAGGACTGTCTTCCACTACAAAAGCTGAAAAGTGTGCATACTACTTTTCCAAACTCCAAGGAATAGAGTACAGGTGTGCTACCTTGGCTTGGCCAACCAATCTTCAGGTCTTGAAGATTGAAGCAATTAACGCAAATAGGAATTGTTCCAGTTGCAGTGGCTACAACATCCAGTGTACAACAACAGCGGTGGCAGTCGAGGGGATGCAGCAGCTAATGCTGGTAGTAGAGATATTTCCAGAGGCATCGTCCAGTGGCTGGCAGCAGCATCGTTCCCAGACTTATTCAACAATGGTATTCGGGCTGTGAGTCTCAATACCTCACCTCTTCTACTCCCTGCCTGACTTGCCAGCTTGACTCTCTAGAGGCCCTTTTTATTCCAGTTGGGGACCAGCAAGCTCAGCAACACATTTCTAATTTTATTAGAAATGCAGAATTCGAGGGCCCACACCTGAGTCAATATATTAAATGTAGTGTGGTATAATGCCTTGCACATAGTAGGACCTTAACAAATATTTCTTAAATGTATAGATGCATAAAATTTTATTGCAATTTTATCTTGCTGAAGCTGTCTGAATCATATTTTTTCAAAACACATGTAATATGTGAACAGCCCTTAATCCAATGGTTGTATTCTTGAAAGCACATTAAATGATGTTATACATATTGAATTGCATTTTAATTCATTTCATTGTTATTTAAGGGACTCATAGTGAATCTTTCTGTAATTCATTATGCCTTTTCAAAGTGGATAATCACTCCTTCATTTATCTATGTTGTTAATTCATATTTCTTAAAGTAGAGCACACCCACAGTAAAGATTACTGTAATCAAATGAGTTGTCACTGGGATAGCCATAGAAATTCTCTCCATGGTCCGTGTCATTTTGGCCCTTGTCTTTCTATTGTTTCCTAAAATTCCAGTTCCACATAATGTCCATGAATATTATCACATAGCTAAGCAACAAAAGTGGATACAGAAAACAGTTCTTTTTACAAGGTTAGCCAAATGCTGTGATTCCAGAACACTGTACTTATTTGGCTACCCACAACTACTAGAAACTAAGGGCCACCTGCCCTTCTACTTGGCACCATGCCATTCTCAAAAGCCCCCAACAGCCATCTCAAGTCAATGTTAGTAGTGTGCTAATTTATTACCTAAGAGAACACAAAGCTATCTCACTCCCACCTAAAAGAGAATAACTTCTAGAAAGTAAAGCTACTTCTAAAAAACTCTTTTGAGGAGAGCAGGAGATGAGATAGTCATAGTGAGAATGAAGAAGGTGTTACAACTTTGCAGTCATACAACCACCCATTTATCTATTGCTGTGCTCTCAGAAAAGTCTCTTAACTCCTTTTGGTAGACTGAATTATATACCCAAATGTAGACATGTGCTTGGTCTTAATCCACAGTCCTGTTATTTATAATAAATAAGACCTCTTGAAGATGTTATTTTAAGTTAAGGTGTGGCCCAATTGAATGTTGTTGAGTCTTAATCTAGACTACTAGAGACCTTATGAAGAGAAAGAAATGAGAAGTTAGAGTCAAACAGAAAGCCATGGGGAGAAGCCAGAAGCAGAAAGTCAGTGGGAACCCTGAAGACAAAGGACTCCCTTGTACATAACATATTGCTTTTTTCTTACAGCTTTCAGAACTCTCTCCTTGTCCTTTGTATTTGACAGTATAATTAATATATGATGGGGTGTCTTTTTCTTCATGTTTATCCTGTTTGGTGTTCTTTGAGGTTCTTGGATGTACATATTCATTTCTTTTGCTAAGTTTGGGAAGTTCTCTCTCATTATTCCTTTTGCCCTTTTCTCTCTTTCTTTTCCTTCTGAGACTCCTATAATGCATGTACTGGTGTGCTTGATGGTGTCCCACATCTGTCTTAGGCTACTTTTGCTCTTAATATTTCTTTTTTCTTTCTGCTCTTCAGCCTTACTCATTTCAAGTGTCTTGTCTTCAAGTTCACTGATTCTTTCTTCTGCCAGTTCCAACCTGCTCTTGAAGCCCTCCTGGGGAGTTTTCATTTCAGTTATTGTGGTCTTCAACTCCAGCACTTCTGTTTGGTTCCTTTATTAAATTTCTATTGCTTTATTTAGACTCTCATATTGCTCATTCATTGTTTTCCCAATATCTTTTAGTTCTTTCTCTGTACTTTCTTTCATTTCCTTGAGCATTTTTAAGATCATTTTTTAAAAGGCTTTGTTCAGTATGACCACATTCTGGTCTTCATTGTTGTTTTCTGTATTTATCCCCTTCCTTTGGATGGGCCATCATTTCCTATTTCTTTGTTTAGCTTGTACTCTTGTTGCACACTGTACATTATTTTTTCAAAGTTAGTAAAATTCAACTTCAAAAAATAAAATAACAGACAAAAGTCAACTTAACAAATTATGGAATTATTACTTTAAAAACTCCTATCCAGGCACATTTATCTTATTTAATACTCAAAACAAACTCAATTGTTTCTCCATTGTTCAGAAAGTTGAATAAATGAGCATATATTGTTTAAATGACATGACCAAGGTCTTCTTGTTAATGAAGAAAATGGGGGAAAAAAAAAAACTTGATTATATTCACGTCTCATAAACTAAAGCTCATATTCTTTTCTTTAACCTTTAGCATTGAAATAGTACCTTCTTTGCCTTTGCTACAAAGAAATTACAATATTACTGTTATAGTCTATAAGTTACATTAGTTGTATTTTTCCAATGTAGCAACACATTCTTGTAATAAAGGAACATTTTTGTATTTGTATCATTAACCACAATCATCATCTACCACTGAAATTACTGTTATATAGTCCCTAGATTATCCTCTAGCTGTCTTTCAATTAACATTAACCTCCCTAGACTACCCTTTTCAGCCACAAGCACATTTATAAATTAGTATAATTAGTTATACTCATTATGATGTGTTACCATCAACTCTATCCATTTCCTCATATTTACAATCAATATTATTAAACATTCTATATACATTCAGCATCAGCTCCCCCTTCTGTCTCAATCTACACTCTATAGTTTAACTCCTTAAGTTTATCATGGTATTTAGTTCATATAAGTGACACCATACAATATTCACCCTTCTGTGTCTGGCACACTGTACATTTTAATATTTTAAGATATTAACTCTGGGATTTACTCCATGTGTTGTCTTTTTCTTGGTTTTGTAACCAGCTGGTGATAAGACAGAGATTTTCTTGAGTATCAGTCCTCCTATCAGGAAGGCCTCCCCAAGGTGAATGAAATATGCAGGGTTTTCCCTGTCTTACTGGACCTCTGTCTTGCCCTGGGCTTGTTTGTTTGTCCCCTCTGTTTCCCAGGTGATTGACCTCCCCTTCCCAGGTATTTGAAGCCTGCAGGTCTTTGTCCAAGACTGACTGCCTCTATAGAATTTTACACTCCTTTCATTGTCTCATGCTGCTTTTGCCTGGAGGGTAAATTCTAAGATGAGGGTCACTCTGGAAAGGACTTTCCCAAGACAGTGTTTCCCAGCCAAAACAGGGCCAGGGAGCCACAAAGGGAGCACAGACCAGCTCAAAAGTGCCCAGGGGAGGGGATCAGGAAAGGCACCAAAAGCTTCTCTGATGGCTCCTGAAAGCTGAGCTTCCCTGGTCTGCCCCAAATTCAGCCCTTCAGCTAACTGTCCCATGCAGCCCTGAGGGTATGCTATGTCTTTAAATCTCCACTACCTCCACCCCTGTCCAGGCAGGATTGAAACAATGGCTGCCACACCCTTTGTCTGAGGTGGGGTTGAAACAAAGGCTGGCATCACAGAGCAGGTTAAAACAATAACTGCTGAGACTTCAGGGTTAACCTGTCCAGAGTAGGTTAAAACAATAACTGCTGAGACTTTAGGGAAGATGGCATCAGAGTAGCTAGGCAGAGCTCAACTCTCTCACAAAAACAATAGAGGAAGGGGAAAAAGCTATCCAAGGGAGCTGCTTTGGGGATCTGCAGACCAGGAGAGTGCTGTGCATCATCCAGGAGGGAAGACAGAGACACAAAGGGGCCAAATGGAAACTGAGTTATTCACCCCTGTGGCTGGGAATGGTACATATCCTGCACCCTCTAGGAGAATAGCCTTATTTAAATTCTTGGTTCACTGCAGCCAACTGAGTGGGGAAAAAATGGTCCTCCTCCCTGGAAGAAAGAAGGGTCTGGAGGAGAAGGGCAGAGAGTGGTTTCTCTTCAGGGAGTTTTGCCAGCTGAGGCCACTTTGAATCTTGGCTGTAATCAGCTCAACATGTGGAGATTGGAAGTGACCTATCTGTGGGGGAAGTGAAGGGCAAGGGAAATAAGGGTGGAACAGGCACCCAGCAAACTCAGAAAGAGTGAAGTGTAAAAGGGAGGGGGAGATAAGGTAGGAAGAACAGAGGGGAAAGATTTAAAAATTAAAAATAAAGACTCCAGCCAGCAATGAAATGGCCCCAGGGAGAGGGGAGTGGGGATCAGATGAGGCAGGCTGTGACAGCTACTCACCCTGGGAGAGAATGGAACTACATCAGTGAGTGGGTGTGCTAATAGCCCAGGAGAGAAGGAAATCAGAAGAGATAGCTGGCAACCTCTTAGAAACCTACCTTGCCTGAGGGCATAGAGGGAGGGGAGAGGCAGAAAAACTTTCAGAAGTCTACTTAACCTGTGGAGTGGGTGTAGTGCAGTGGATGAGTGCCTGTCTCAAGTCTACTAAGTCCCTGGTTCAATCCCCAGTACTGCTTAAGAGGTGGAATCCAGAGAGTGATCCAGTGGGTTGTCAGGCAGCCAGCTGGCACCTTGTAGCAGAAAATTATAGACTGAAGTTTTTTTTTTTTTAGGTTTTATGATCTGTTATTTTATATTTCTTATTACTTCTTTTTCAATTTAAAAATTTGTGGGGTTTTTTATTATCTTTATTTTATTCCCTAAAACCAGATACCTTACCTGTGGTGGGCTATAGGGTGATTGATTAATGAGCACTGACACCCTGAGACAGATCCTAGTGGCCTAAGAGGGAAGACTGGTTTTCCTGGGTTGTTTTTTGTCTTTGTGTTTTCTTTTTCTCTGTTTCCTTTTTTCTTCTTTTCTTTCTTTTTTCTCCTTAGTTTCTTTATTCCTTTTCTTTCTTTCATTTTTCCTTTTTCTATTGTTTTTCTTACATTCCACTTTCTCTTACTTGGTCTTCATTTTTTTTCCTCCTCTCTTCTCATCTTTCTGGTCTTTTATATTAATCTTTCTTTTATTCTAGTTTCATTTGTCTTCTTGCTTCATTTTTTATTCCACATTTTATTATTCTTATACCTTTGTACTTTTAATGATTTTTCACTCATTACTTTTTTTTCCTGGCTATTTTATAGCTCCTTTTCTATCTTCTTTTTTTTATTATTACTATTATTATTTTTCTCTACTTCCATCTTTCTTTTTCTATAGTCTTAAAATTATTTCAGGGAAACACAGACAACTACAAGAATATAGAATAAGTGTCAAAGAGGAAACTTAAAACAAAACAAAACAAAATGAAATTTTACAGTAGAAAGGGAGCCTACCCATCTGAAAAGCCCATCAAGTTAAACAGATGCTTAGACACCAGCAAAATATTACAAGCCATACTAAGAATCAGGAAGACAAGGCCAAGTATAATGAACAAACTAAAAACCAGGAGGAGATGCAGGATGTAGAACAACTCATCAAGGATGTCCAAATAAATATCATGAATCAACTTAATGAAGTAAAGGAAGAGATAAAGGATATTAAGAAGACACTGGGGGAACATACAGAAGAAATTGTAAGCATACACAAAAAGATAACAGATCTGATGGTGATGAATGGCACAATGCAAGAAATAAAAAATACACTCAAAGTACGTAACAGCAGATTTGAAAACGCAGAGGAAAGAATTAGTGAGGTCAAAGATAATACATCTGAAATCTCACAAATAGTAGAGAAGATAGATAAAAACATAGAAAAAAATTCAGCAGAGACTCAGGGAATTGAATGACAACATGAAATGCACAAACATACACATTATAGGCATCCCAGAAAAGAGAAGGGAAAGGGGGAAGAAGGAATGTTAGAGGAAATAGTGGCTGAAAGTTTCCCAACTCTTTTGAGGGACATGGATGTACATGTTCAAGAAGCACAACACACTCTAAACAGTATAAATCCTAACAGGCCTACCCTGGCACATATATTTATCAAATTGTCAAATGCTCAAGACAAAGAAAGAAAACTGAAAGCAACAAGAGAAAAGAGGTCCATCACACACAAGTGAAGCTCAATAAGATTAAGTACTGATTTAACATCTGAAACCATGGAGGTGAGAAGGCAGTGGTATGACATAGTTAAGATGCTAAAAGAAAAAAAACTGCCAGCCAAGAATTCTGTATCCAGCAAAACTGGCATTAAAAAATGAGGGAGAGTTCAAAATATTCACAGATAAACAGAAATTAAGAGATTTTGCCAACAAGAAACCAGCCCTTCAAAAAATATTAAAAAGAGTTCTGCAGAATGAAAGGAAAAAACAGGAGAGAGAGGGTTGGAGGAGAGTGTAGAAAGGAAAATTACTAGTAAGAATAACTAAAAAGATAAATAAAAACAAAATATGACATATACAAAACTAAAGAAAAAAATGGCTAATGTAAGTACTGCCTTAACAATAATAACATTGAATGTTAATCGATTAAACTTTCCAATCAAAAGACACAGATTGGCAGAATGGATAAGGAAATATGACCCATCTATACGCTATCTACAAGAAAGTCACCTTAAATCTAGGGATGCAAGGAGGGTTCAAGTGAATGGTTGGAAAACAATTTTACGTGCAAATAATAAACAAAAAAGAGTAGTGCTGGGTATACTAATATTGGTCAAAATAAACTTTAAATGCAAAACTATTGTAAGAGACAAAGAAGGACACTATATATTAACTTTTAAAAATCTATCAAGAAGAAAGAACAATCATAAACATTTAGGCACCTGACCAGGATGCCTCAAAATACATGAGACAAATATTGGAAAAACTAAGGAGAGAAATAAATGCCTCTATGATTATAGTGGGAGACTTTAATACACTATTAACACCATTAGACAGAACATCTTGACAGAGGTGTGATAAAGAAACAGAGACCTTGAATAATACATTAAAGGATCTAGACCTAATAGACATATACAGAACATTACACCAAAATACAGTGGGATATACATTCTTCTTGCACACACATGGATCATTCTCCAGGATAGACCACATGCTAGGCTACAGAACAAATATCAAAGAATTCAGAAAGATTGAAATTATACAAAGTAATTTCTCAGATCACTATGGAATAAAGCTGGAAATTAACAAGGGGCAGAGAAATAGGATAGGCGCAAAGGCATGGAAGTTAAACAATGTATTCTTAGGTAATCAGTGGGTCAAAAAGGAAACTGCAAAAGAAATCAGTAACTACCTTGAAATAAATGAAAATGAGAAAACAACATATCAAAATCTGTGGGATGCAGCAAAAGCAGTGTTGAGAGGGAATTTTATAGCCACTAATACTTATATTAAAAAAGAAGAAAGAGCTAAAATCAAAGACCTAACTGCACAACTGGAGGAATGAGAAAAAGAACAAGAAACTAATCCCAAAGCAAGCAGAAAGAAGTAAATAATGAAGATTAGAGCAGAATTAAATGAAATTGAGAATTAAAAAACTATTAGAAAAAAAAATTAAAAAACTGGTTCCTTGACAAGATTAATAAATTGTCAAACCCTTAGCTAGACTAACAAAGAAAAAAAGAGAGAAGGTGCAAATACATAAAATAAAAAATGAGAGAGGGGA
The DNA here is from genome assembly GCA_026826555.1 of Tolypeutes matacus. Classification (NCBI taxonomy): domain Eukaryota; kingdom Metazoa; phylum Chordata; class Mammalia; order Cingulata; family Chlamyphoridae; genus Tolypeutes; species Tolypeutes matacus. The sequence goes on along the minus strand of JAKSZT010053801.1, from coordinate 14,445,683 downwards.
TATCACCACTGATCCCACAGAACTAAAGAGTATCATAAGAGTATTATAAAGAGTATCATACTTTGAAAAATTGTATGCCAACAAGATGAATAACATAGATGAAATGGAAAAATTTCTAGAACACATAAGCAGCCTACATTGATGAAAGAAGAAATTGATGAATTCAACAGACCAATCACAAGTAACTAGATTGAATTAAGTCATCAAAAACCTCCCAACTAAGAAAAGCCCAGGACCAGATGGCTTCACAGGTGAATTCTACCAATCATTATGGAAAGAAGTAACACCAATCCTACTTAAACTCTTCCAAAAAATAGAAGTGGAAGGAATATAGCCTAACTTATTCTGTGACACTAACATCACCCTAAACCAAAGCCACATAAAGATACTACAAGAAAAGAAAACTACAGACCAATCTTTCTAATGAATCTGGATGCTAAAATTCTCAACAAACTACTTGCTTATCATCTCCAACAAAACATCAAATGAATAATGCACCATGATCAAGTGGTTTTCATCCCTGGTATGCAAGGATGGTTCAACATAAGAAAATTAATCAAGGTAATACACCATGTTAACAGATCAACAGGAAAAAAAAAAATCACACGATCATCTCCATTGGTGCAGGAAAAGCATGTGACAAAATACAGAATCCTTTCTTGATAAAAACACTTCAAAATATAGGAATAGAAGGAAACTTCCTCAACATGATAAAGGGTATCTATGAAAAACCCACAGCTAACATCACATTCAATGGTGAAATGCTAAAGGCTTTCCCTCTAAGATCTGGAACAAGACAAGGATGCCCACTGTCACTGCTCTTATTTAACATTGTGCTAGAAGTACTTGCTTGAGCACTTAGGCAAGGGAAAAAAAATAAAAGGCATCCAAATGGGAAAGGAAGAAGTAAAAATCTCACTATTTGCAGATGGCATGATCCTATACATAGAAAGCAATGAAAAATATACAACAAAGCTTCTAGAACAGATAAACAAGCTCAGTAAAGTGGCAGGATATTAGATCAACATGCAAAAGTCAGTAGCATTTCTGTATACCAATAATGAGCAATCTGAGAAGGAAATCAAGAAAAAAATTCTATTTAAAATAGCAACTAAAAGAATCAAATATCTAAGAATAAATGTAACTAAATATGTAAAGGACTTGTACACAAGAAAAATTACACAACATTGTTAAAGGAAATCAAAGAAGACCTAAAGAAATGGGAGAATATTCCATGTTCATGGATTGAAATATTAAACATCATTAAGATGTTTGTTCTACCCAAACTGATTTACAGATTTAACACAACCCAAATAAAAATTACAACAGCATTTTTACTCAATTGGAAAAGCTATTTATGCAATTTATTTGGAAAGGCAAGGGGCCCTGAATAGCCAAAAACAATGAAAAACAAAAATTAAATTGGAGGAACCGTGCTACCTGACTTTAAAGTAAACTACAAAGCTACATTTGTCAAACTGCATGATATTGGCAAAAGGATAGACAAACTGACCAAAGTGAACCGAATTGAGAGTTCAGAAATAGATCCTCACATATATGGAAAACTGATATTTGACAAGGCCACCAAGTCCACTCAACTAGGACTGAATGGCCTTTTCAAAAAATGGTGCTTGGAGAACTGGATATCCATATACAAAAGAATGAAAAAGGATCATTATCTCATGCCCTATACAAAAATTAATTCAAGATAGATCAAAGATCTAAATATCCAAGACCTTAAATCTCCTGAAAGATAATGTACAGTAGTATCTACGAGATCTAGTAGTAGGAAATGGTTTCATAAATTTTACACTCAAAGTATGAGTAATGAAAGAAAAAAAATAGATAAATAGGATCTCCTCAAAATTAAAAACTTTTGTGCTTTAAAGGAGTTTGTCAAGAAAGTGAAAAGTCAACTTACTCAATGGGAGAAAATATTTGGTAGCCATTTATCTGATAGGGGCCTAATATCTAGCATATATAAATACACCTTACATCTTGAAAATAAAAAGACAAACAACCCATTTTTTAAAAATTGGTAGGAGATTTGAATAGACACTTTTCCATAGAAGAAATACAAATGGCTAAAAATAACATGTAAAGAAGTTCAACATCACTATCTATTAGGGGAATGCAAATCAAAACCACAATGAGATATCATCTTACACCTATTTGACTGGTGGCTATTAAAAAGACAGAGAACTACAAGTGTTGGAGAGGATGTGGAGGAAATGGAAAATTCATCCACTGCTGGTGGGAATGTAGAATGGTGCATTCATTGTGGAAGACAGTTTGGTGGTTCCTCAGGAAGCTAACTATAGAACTGCCATATGATCCAGCAATCCCACAGCTTGGTATATACCTAGAAGAATTGAAAGCAGTGACACGAACAGATATATGCGCATCAAAGTACACAGTGGCATTATTCACTATTGTCAAAAGTTGGAAGCAACCCAAGAGTCTATCAACAGATGAATGGGTAAGCAAATTGTAGTATATACATACAATGGAATATTACTTAGTTGTAAGAAGGAATGCAATATTAACACATGGGACAACATGGATGAATCCTGAAGACCGTATGTTTAGTGAAGTAAGCCAATCACTGAAGGACAAATATTACATGACCTCACTGATAATGTATTAGTTAGCCAAAGGGGTGCTGATGCAAAATACCAGAAATCTATTGGCTTTTACAAAGGGTATTTATTTGGGGTAGAATCTTATAGTTACCAGGCCATAAAACATAAGTTACTTCCCTCACAAAGTCTGCTGCCACATATTGGAGCAAGATGGCTGCTGACATCTGCAAGTATTCAGGCTTCCTCTTCCTCTTAAGGCCCTGTGGTCCCAGCTTCTTCCAATATCAGCTGTAGGCTGGTATAAGTCTCATCTCTCTCCCAGAGCTCATTTCTCTCTGGCTCAGCTCCTCTGTTTTCTCCACAAGGTCAGCAGTAGACTATCAGGCTCTCTCTTTACCCAGAGCTTCTTCCGTTTCTATGGAGCCATCTCTATTCCTCTGTGTTCTTTTCCTGTGTGTTTACTTCCTGGGGCTCCAGCTCAAAAACTCTGAACTCTGTCCTCTGCCATGTCTTTTCTCTGTGAGTCCCTGCCCACCAAGGGGATGGGGACTTGATGACCCACTGATATGACCAATCAAAGCCCTAATCACAACTCAATCAAGTAAAAGTGAAACCTCTGAATCCAATACAATCTAATATGCCCAGAGGAACAGACCAGTTCACAAACAAATCCAATATCTATTTTTGGAATTCATAAACAATGCCAAAGTGTCACAGATATGATTTCAGCAAATTGAGCAGACTTACAGAGCTAGAGTCTGGAAGATAGGTTATCAAGAGAAAGAAAGAGAGTAGAGTGTGGTGAGCTGATGTTCAATATAGGCAAGACCCATGATAAGGTGGAAGGGTGTGGTTGGGCAGTGGATGGGGGTGATATTTGTACAGGGATGGAGGAGGGGTTGATGGTGCTTGAATGTGAAGGGGAGTAGGGTAGGAGGGTTGGGTTGGAATATCCATGGAACTGGGGGGACAGCTGGAGGAAGGAATAAGTGAGCTCTCCTATGTTCTCAATTAGAGGGGCAAGAACCTCTTGAGAACGTAAACAGTGCCTAATTTAAAAAACAGACCAGTATATCAAACCCTCAGGATTAGTGCGTGCAACTATGAATCTTATCCTTCAAAAATTGAAACTTAGTGACTACTATAGGTTCCAAGGGGAGTGGGAAGGAAGAATAGAATGGATAGAATATAGGGCATTTTTAGGGCATTGGAATTTTTCTGCATGATCTTACAATGACAAATACAGGCCATTACAAATTTTGTCATCCTATAAAAGCGTACAATGCAAAATGTAATCCACAATGTAAACCATTGACCATGGTTAGTAGAAATGCGTCAACATTCGTTCATCAGTTGCAACAAATGTACCATACTCATGTAGGATGTTATCAGTAGGGGGAAATGTGAGAAAATGAGGTGGTGGGATATAGAGAAATCCCCTATATTTTCCATGTGATTTTTCTGTAACCTAAAATGTCTTTGAAAATAACATGAAAAAATAAGACACGGGAAAATACAGAATAAATTGTCACTGTACACAAAAGATAACACATCTTATGGTGATGAAAGGCACTAAAAATTTGTGTTATTTTATTATTTTATTTTTAATTCATTTTTTTGCATTTCATTTGTTTTTTAAAAATTATTATTTTATTATTTTCATTAATTTTTTTGGCTTTGTTTTGGGGGAAGTTTTGAGTTGCAGAAGGGTCACAGCTGTGGCAGAGGAGGTCACTAGTGCAGGGTGGGGATGTGTGGGGAAAGATGATGGGGGGATGTGTAGGCAGGGGTGCACCTGGGGCATGCCTTTAGGGAATATGAATATGTTCAAATGGTCATGGAGTGTTGTCTCAGTGGGTGGATACCCACAAAATAACTGAAAGAATATTGAATTCTCATCCTTAGAAGTCCTTGCTACATTCTCTAATAGAATCCCCAGAGTACAGGGGCAGTGCATAGTGAAAGGACAGACCAATACACCAGGCTCTTGACATTGATTGTTGTACTTATAAACCTTGTTCTTGTGAAACTGAAATTTAGCCTAGTATAATATATTGCCTTAGAGTTACCTCCTGAAAGTTTCCTTTTTTATCAAATATGGCCTTTTTCTAAGCCAAACTCTGCATATAAACTACCTTCCCTCCAGCATGGGACATGACTCCCATGGAAGAGCCTCCCTGGCACCAAGGGATTATTACCAAGCACCAACTAGCAATGCATTTGGAAAAAGACCTTGACCAAAAGGGGGCAATATTAAATACAAATGAGTTTTTATGGCTAAGAGATTTCAAAGTGAGTCAGGAAGTCATTCCAGAGGTTACACTTATACACATCTCAGGAGGATCTCACTGACTGCCACAGTAAACAGTGCCTCAAGCAGGGATGCTCCTGAAGGCTCTAGAGACTAGAGACATCTAGGCACTACAAGCAGGGCAGACAATCTCAGGATTCAGCACCCTGTCAGTGGGCCTTATCTTGGAATACATGTTCCCCAATGTAACAGAGTTAGTCTCATTTATAATTTCCCTATACATTGTTCTTCTGCCCCTTTTATTTGAACCTATAATTAGCACTGTACTTATTAAATATATGTCCCAGAGACTTAAATCTTTGGTCTGTTCATATGCCGGTTGCACCCTGAATTTCAGCAGTGCTGCAACACCTACTCTCCAGTTCATCAGACTCGTCCAGGACAACTAACAAAAGGATGATGATGGACAATGCTCATCCCCCAAATAGAGAGTATCTACAACTGCAAGCTAGACAGTTCAATCCATCTGCCCCATGGAATCTTAAACTCTTCTCAATCAGAATCAGAATAGACATTACCAGCCTAAAATCCTTAAGACTGAGGAATGAACAAAATGAATAAACATAAGGGGGGAATGCAGCTATGGACTAAAGTAAACTGATTATTATTAGAGCAATGGAAGATCTTTTAACATTGATATATAAAAGGCAGTGGTCACCAGAGGTTCTGAGCAGAGGAAGAGTGAAGAATAGTGTAACATGGGGCATTTTTGGGACACTAAAATTGTTCTGCATAACATTGCAATGATGGATACAGGTCATTATACATTCTGTCAAAACCTATAAAAATGTGCAGTGCAAAGTGTAAACTATGGTGTAAACTATTGACCATGGCTTTAGTAGCATGTGTTCTTCAATATGTGTTCATCTATTGTTAGTCTTCAATATGTGTTCATCTATTGTAACAAATGTACCACACTAATGAAAGATGTTGTTAAAGGGGAAAAGTGGAGGAGGAGGTGAGGGTGAGGTATATGGGAATCCCCCTATATTTTTGATGTACCATTTATGGAATCTAAAGCTTTTTTAAAATATATTTTTTGTTTATTTTTAAAAGATATTTAGATTACATAAAGTGTTACATAAAAAAATATAAGGGATCCCCATATGCCCCACTCCCCACACTTCCCACTTTTCCCCACATTAACAACTTCTTTCATGAGTGTGGTACATTTCATTGCAATTGATGAACACATTTTGGAGCATTGACAGTAACCAGGGATTATAGTTGACATTTAGTTTACACTCTCTCCTACTCAATTCTGTAGGTTATGGCAAGATATATAACGGCCTGTATCTGTCATTGCAATGTTACTCAGGTCAATTCCAAGTCCTGAAAATGCCCCCATATTGCACATCTTTTTCCCTCTCCCTGACTACAGCACATCCAGTGGCCACTGTCTCCACATCAATGATATAATTTCTTCCATTGCTAGAATCACAATAAGTCTATAGCAGAACACCAGCAAGTCTGCTCTAGTCCATATTTTATTCCAAAATCCTGAGGATTCTGAAATGGTGATGCCCACTCTGCCTCTAAATGAGAGGGGGCTTTAATCCCATGTGGCTGATGGATGGGACTCTCTTGCTTGCAGTTGTAGACCCTCTCAGTTCCTTTGTGTGGTGGTTGTCCATCCTCATCTCCTTGTTAGTTGTCCTGGATGAGTCCAATGAACTGGAGAGTAGGCATAGCAACTCCACTGAGGCTCAGGGCCCAGCTGACACATGGACAGCCCAGAGATTAAAGTCTCTTGGATGTACACTTACCAAATCCAGCACCAACTATAGGTTCAAATAAAAGGGACAGAAGAGGCATGTGCAGAGAAATCACATCTGAGTCCAACTGTGTCACACTTAGGAGCACAAACTCCAAAGTAGGGCCCACTGGCAAGGCACCAAACTCTGGAGCTATCTGCCATGACTGTAGGACCTGGGTGTCTTCAGAGCCCTCAGGAACCCCACTATTTGGGATAGTATCTACCTTGGCTGTCTATGAGACTGTGCTGAGATGTGCATAAGCATTACCTCTCACTCCCAACTCACTTTGAAGTCTCTTAGCCATATACACTCATTTGTCTTTACTTTCCATCCTTTTATTCAAGGTCTTTTTCCAGTTGTATCACCAGCCAGTGCTTGGTAGTAATCTCTTGGTGCCACGGAGGTTCATCCCCGGGAGTCATGTCCCTCACTGGGGGGAAGCTAATGCATTTATATGCTGAGTTTGGCTTAGAGAAAGGCCATATTTGATCAACAAGGAGGCTTTCAGGAGGTAATTATTAGGCACTCTACAACACTAGGCTAAGTTGCAAATTCAAGAGCAAAAGGCTCATGAACATAGTTGTCAATATCAAGGGCCCGTCAATTGAGCAGCTTTCTTCTCTATTCATTGCCCCTGAACTTGGGGGATTGTTGCTGTTCCATTAGAGAATGTGGCAGAGCTCCCCAGGATGGGAATTCAATAATCTTTCAGTTGTTGTGTGATTCTCTACCCACTGTGGCAATGCCCCATGCACATTTGAACATATTTATATACCTTATATGTATGCCCAGTGAACTTCCTCCCATGTATCCCCCATCACTGACACCCCACCCATTGATCCTCCCCTGCCATAGTTGTAACCCTTCTGTGATCCAAAACTTCTTCAAAAATGAAGCTAAGAATATTGCCAAATTCAATTAATAAGAAAATGAAATAATAATGATAGGTTTAAACATAAGAAATAAAATATATAATAATTTAAAGAAACTGAAACTAAAAGTAAAAAAAAAAAATTGGGGTATTTAAAAGAATGAAAAATATTTTTAAAAAATTAAATTAAATTTAAAAAAATTTTTTTGACATTTTGCCTTTCATCACTGTAATATCAGTTGTCCTGTATGTACAGTGGCATTTTCTTCCATTTCTTCTCCAGTGTCTTACTTTTTTTTAATATTGTCTTCAAAGAAGTTTTAGGTCACAGTAAAGCTACATACAGAATATAGGGGACTCAATATCCTCCCCCCTTTCCCCCTTCCCTTTTTACATGTGGATGGTACATTTGTTACAACTGATGTATAAATATTGAAACATAGCGACTAACCATGGTCAATGGTCAATGGTTTACATCATGGTTTACATTTTAGACCATACACTTTTATAATTTTTTGATGAAATTTAACATGGCCTGTATCCATCATTGCAAGATCATGCAGAACACTTCCATTGCCCCCTAAATACCAATCTATTTTATACCTCCCTCCCCCTCCCTTAAGTGAACCTCATCAAAAGATCTTACTTACAATGGGTTCACACCCACAGGGATGGATTAGATTGAAGAACATGTTTTTCTGGGGTAACATAAAACTTCAAAACTCCACAGTATACTCCTCTGTAAAGTAAAGATAATTTCATCATCTACTTATGGGATACTATGAGTTAATATTTATAAAGTTTTTAGAGAAGTCCTCTCCCATTGGAAGTGTTAAATAAAAAATGTTTTAAAGCACCTATAATGTACCAACTCCTGCATATACTTGGCAACTTTGCCTATACTGCTCAGAAAGCAGAACTACTACGACAAATAAATGCATACCAGTGGATTACCTTTAAAGTAACTATTCCTAAGCATAGAATAGCTGTACAAAAAATTAGCCTGCTGACTTTGGCCAGGTATGTGTTAGAGATGTTGACAAGACGCTTTCTAAATACCCTTGCTACTCTCAAATTCACAGAATTCTACTTCTGAATTTCAAAACCAAGATGTCATATTGTGCTAGCTTAAGGGTCAGCAAGCTTTCTCTATAAAGGTCAGATAGTAAGTATTTTAGGCTTTGGAGGCTGTATAGCGTATCTGTAACGACTTAACTCTACTATTGTAGTATGAAAATAAACAAGGCATAGCTGTGCTCAAACAAAACATTTTTATAGACACTGAAACGTAAATTTCACAAAATTTTCATATTGGTATTGCTTAACCATGTAAAAATATAAAAACCATTCTTAGCCCACAGACTAAGATTCTGACTATAAGCCATAGTTGGCTAACACCTGTGCTGGATGAAGCAAAGTAAAAAGGAGGCTCCTAATCAAGAATGAGATGTCAACTGTGGCTAAGAGTTCCACCGGCCAGTAAATATCTCAGAAGAAAACCAGACATTTCTATTAAAATGTCATATTATCATGGGCACAAAAGTATTTCTATGCCATAAGATGCAGCAAAAATTGCAGTGACCTAGGGTTTTGCCATAATTGCCACAACCTTCTCCTTAGAGATAAGTTTATTTTATCTGCTTAGGTCTATCCCTTTCTCATCCCTTCTCCTTATAATTCTGGATAATAATTCATTGACCATAAGAGAATCTTAGTCTTTTGCCTACATTCTCTGATCCCTTCAAAGAGGTAACCACTTGGAATATCTGTTTAATTACCAACTCACACCCCTCCCCTCAGAAATAACTATCCAAAAGGGCAGAATCCATTATGAATTCTACCCAGCTCTCCTTAACGGGCTTCAGAAAATATATTTAAAGAGTTGCTGACATGCTGCTCTTTACTATGAATTCTTAACAGAGCTACCAGGAGTAGCTAATCCGAATGGTCATTTGTGGCCCTAAAGCCAGACCCTGAAGTCTGGCCCTAAAGGCCACAAACACAGATCAGGCGAGTCCTGCAGAGTTCCAGGAATTCGCTTGCCATCAAACCCTGTATTCTCCCGTGTGCTTCTCAGGTGTTAATCTCTCTGTATTGTCACTGGTATACTCAAAAGTCTTGGCAAAAACAAACAAACAAAACAAAACAAAAAACTAATGCTACCCCTTACCTAGTTGCAAGTGATAGAAAACAGAAAATAACAGTGACTTAAAGAAGATAATGTATTTCTCTCATACCCATATGAACTCAGGAAGTGGAAGAGGTACGGGGCTCTTACAGCAGTCTTGCCAAGTCCTCAAGGGTCCAGACACCTCCAGTTTCCTTCTTCACTAGCATTAGACTGAGGAGCTCATCCTTATGGTCCATGATCCAGGCTGCAAAAGGAGGAAGGGGCAATAGAGATCTCAAAGGAACAGAATGGTTAGCACTTAGGGAAGTGCTCAGAAGCTGCCAACTATTTCTGCTTAACCTCTCATTGGCCAGAATTGAGTCATATGATCTTACCTAGCCACAGGGAGGCTGGGATACCTAGTCTCCCTGAAAAATGAATAAAATGTCTTCCCTGAAAAAAAACACTATCTTCCATGCTTGGAATGCAAGAGTTCCAGCAGGCTGAGGTTCATTCTCTGGACAACTTACCAACTTCTCTTCTTCTGTTGGACCAGAAAGGAGCCCTGTGCACTACAGGACTGTGGTCATCAGAGACGATCAACTGTAAGGAAAGGCAGCCATTGCTGCCAGAACTAGAGCTTCCTAAAGGTCCATGCTTTAGAGATTCTCATCTTATTTGGCTATTGTTTAACCCTTTCCACCTCACAGACATCAGGAAGAGTCCCATGTGAGTTTCTACCTCCAAAGACTCACATTTATAAATCAATATGGAACATATTAAGCATATGTTCTTGTTTTGAGGGAAAATATTTGAGATTCCTTGTAGTTAAACTACACAAGCTCTAAGAATAAATATATATTCTTCTCTTTACTTCCTCCAACCTCCAATTTTAAAAAAAAATTCTGGCTTCCCTGTTTTATCTAAACATAACATATATTCATTTTTCTTATTATATATTTTGGAAGTGTTTTGCACTTAGGGGATGATCATTTCTGGATTTAAAAAACAAAAAGTGTATAGGGGAGGAAGATACGGACTATACTTAGTAGTAATACTTTGACGATGCTCTTTCATGATTTGTTAACAAATGTTTCACAACAATGCAGGGTGTTTGTGGGGGGTGATGTGTGGGAGCCCTGTTTGATGTTATGCATTTTGTTTTGTAAGTTTACGATGTTTATTGAACACTTATAGTTTATGTATGTTCATGTATGAATGATATACTTCAATAAATTGTTTAAAAAAAACAAAAAGGAACACATCAGTTCTTATCTTTACTCTGAGTGTAAGGTACAGCGAAGCAAGCAAATATGTCCAAGATATCTGGATACCATTTAATTCATATTTCTCCGGCAAGATAAGGTAAAGAGATGAGGGGACAATTCATATATTGAGAAAAAATAATTTGCCAGTGAGACAAAGAATTAGTTGTGATTTGAATTAGTTGATGGTTTGTTGACAGTGATTAAACAAAGGGGTCAATTCCATTCCTGTTTTTTTTGAGTATTGCGCTTTTTTTTTTTGCTTGTTTGTTTAACCCGTTTATAGTCCCAAAGTATACAGCATACAAATGATCTCGACTAGAGAACTTTTACACTAGGTTAGAACTGCACTTTCTCTTTGCTATATGTTTCTCTAAAATTTCTATGTATAGGTAATGTAAAGAATAGTTCTACACTGGGGGTATTTTGTGGGATATTATCTTTACCTGGCCTACTTAATTAGAAACTAGGAGAATGACAGCAAAGCCCAAAGCACCTGATTCAGGTATCTCATCGTAATCATACCTAGAAATATTCTTTTATGTCATTTGTTTGTAAAATATAGTTAATATCTGAACCTACCTTCTGGAAGATATTATACAGATGTTTGTTGATAAACACTAAACCTACATTATAGCATAAACTAAGCTACACTTAGTTTAAGCTAAAATATCTAAAATACACAGATATAGTTAAAAGTAGTTTTAAGGCTAACTTCCTACTCTTCTTTACCAGAAAGCTTGTGGTTTTCTTTATCAAGGGATTGCTAAACTAATCTTTAAATTGGGGGTACATATGCATATCAATAGGGTATTTCAAAGTATATTTATTCAGCCTGGACCCAGAATTCACACTTTAAATTTTTAAGAACTTAACTTTGAGCTTGAACATGGAAAACAGTGAAGAGTGATTGAAAATAAGAAACATGTCTTTTAGAATTTTTTTTTTCACTTCTGGGAAGATGGCAGACTAGTAAGACAATATAGTTAAAAAGATAAATGACATCAAGAAGACATTTGAAATCCTGAACAGAAAAGTAACAGAGCACAGGGGAATGAAAGACACAATAGGTGAGGTAAAAAACACATTCGAGACATACAACAGCAGACTTGAAATGATAGAAGAAAGAATAGGTGATACCAAAGACAGAGCAGCTAAAGAATAGATATCGTGAAGATGTCAATCTTACCCAAACTGATTTATAGATTCAATGCAATACCAATCAAAATCCCAACAACTTACTTTACAGAATTAGAGAAGGCAATTACCAAATTCATCTGGAAGGGTAAGTGCACCCGAATAGCCAAAAGCATTCTAAAAAAGAAGAGCAATATGGGAGGAATTTCACTGCCTGACCTTGAAACATATTACAAACCTACAGTGGTCAAAACAGCATGGTACTGGCATAAAGATAGGAGCATCAATCAGTGGAATAGAATTGAGAACCCAGAAATAAACCCCCACCTATACAGCCAACTGGTTTTTGACAAACCTACCAAGCGCATGTTAATGGGGAAAAAACAATCTCTTCAACAAATGGTATTGGGAGAACTGGATATCTATAACCAAAAGAATGAAAGAGGACCTCTATCTCACCCACTATACAAGAATCAACTCAAAATGGATCAAAGATCTAAATACAAAAGCCAGGACCATAAAATTACTAGAAGAAAATGTAGGGAAACATCTTCAAGACCTTGTAGTATGTGGTGGTTTCTTGGACTTACACCCAAAGCATGTGCAACAAAAGAAAAAAATAGATAAATGGGACCTCCTCAAAATTCAACACTTTTGTACCTTACAGGACTTTGTCAGAAGGGTGAAAAGGCAGCCAACTCAATGGGAAAAAATCTTGGAAAACACATATCTGATAAGGGTTTAATATCCAGGATATATAAAGAGATGTTACAGCTCAACAATAAAAAGACAAATGATCCAATTAAAAAAATGGGCAAAAGACTTGAATAGACATTTCTCCAAAGAAGAAATACAAATGGCAAAAAAACACATGAAGAAATGCTCAACATCACTCATGATTAGGGAAACGCAAATCAAAACTATAATGAGATGTCATTTCACACCTATCAGAATGGCCACTATTAAAAAGACAGAGAACTACAAGTATTGGAGAGGATGTGGAGAGATAGGAACACTTCTCCACTGTTGGTGGGAATGCAGAATGGTACAGCCACTATGGAGGACTGTTTGGCAGTTCCTAAAGAAGTTGAATATAGACTTGCCACGTGACCCTGCAATACCACTACTGGGTATATACCCAGAAGAACTGAGAGCAGTGACATGAACAGACATCTGCACACCGATGTTCATAGCAACATTATTCACCATTGCCAAAAGTTGGAAACAACCCCAGGTGTCCATCAACAGATGAATGGATAAACGAACTGTGGTCTACTCACATGATGGAATACTATGAGGCTGTAAGAAGAAATGAAGCTGTAAAGCATATGACAACATGGATGAACCTGGAGGACATTATGTTGAGTGTAACAAGCCAGACACAAAAGGACAAATACTATATGAATGCATTGCTATGAACCAAATATATTGTGTAACATATTGTTTGATTCAAAAAAAAATTTATATGTATCCAGTACATTTAATTGAGAGATGTATGTGTTTACTTTTTAGTTTTTGTTTATATTTTCAATTATTAAATGTACAAAATAAATTTTAAAAATAAGGTAAAATTAGAGAGCATTAATAACACTCCCAGAACCCCTCCTTCATGCCCTCATCCACTCACTATACCTTCCTTACTCCCAAAGGGCTTCAACACCACAGATTAGTTTTATCTGTTTTTGAACTGATAATTGAAATGAAACAGTATGTTTTGTGTCTGACTTCCTTCACTCAGCATTATATTTGTAAGATTTATCCATGTTAATAAATGGAGCTGTAGTTGGTACAAAAAAAAAAGAATATTTTTGCATGAAATCACTTAATTTACAACTCTCACCACTCTCCTGTTTTAAAAGCACTGTGATAAAAGAGAGAGATACAGGCAGATAAATAATAGATGATTGTACTGGTCTGAGTCTTTTGTGGACCCCCCAAAATTATGTTCTTATGCTAACACATTCCTGTGCATATAAACCTATTTTTTTTTTTCTGTTTAAATGAATTATTTATTTGGGGATTAAGGTTTATATCAAAGATATAAAATTGTAAAATGAAATGATACCATATCATCAAGCATATAAACCTATTTATCTGTGACTTTTTGGTAAGATTTAGCTAAGAGACCTTTTGATTAGATCACTTTGGATTAGATCACTTTGGATAAGGGCCCTTGATTAGATTGCAGAACCCAGGTTGGGCCCTAATCCTCTTATTGGAGTCTTATATAAATGGAACACAGAGAAAGAGACCTGCCATTTTCATCCTGCCATGTGAGAGAAGACTCAGGATTGCCTACAGCTGCAGAAAGACAGAGAAACCTCGAGAGGCTGAAAGAGAGGCCAAAGGCTGGAATCAGTGGAGCAGCCTGGAGCTGAAGAGACAAGGCCTGGAGAAAGATGAGCCATATGCCTGACCACTCACAGCTGAGCTTGGGGAGAAAGTGAAGCTGGAGGAGAAGGCAGGTGGGTCACCATTTTGCCTTCCCATGTGGCAGGAATGCAGGATGTGCCAGCAGCTGACTTTTAGTGAGACAGCATCTCTGATGATTCCTCAGAACTGTAAGCTCTTACCCTAATAAATTCCCACTATAAAAACCAACTTATTTCTGGTATTTTTACATTGGTGGCCTTTAGCAAACTAAATCAATGATGATGATGATAGATGATAAATATAGATAGATGATACATGGATGGAGATAAAGATAAACATAGATATAGATGATATAGATGGACTATAGATGATAATATAGAGATAGAGAGGACAGAGGTTTCTTTAAAGGCCATTCCATTCCATAAACATAGCAAAAGCTAAGCTCTTCAGGATTCCTTTTGGCTGACTAAACACTCACCAACACACTGCACATGCACACACACACACACACAAACACATACACTTGTTCCTTCTCCAGAGTAAGCATCTCAAAGCTCTCAGGCTGAGCTATGCCTATCCCCCAAAGCTCTAATCTCCTGACCTTTTCTCCTGAGGGTTGAGTCTCTCTCTTTCCCCATACTGGCTTTCCTTTGAGAAAAGCCTTGTTTTCTCTTTAACAACTTGGCTTTACAATGGAAATTATAGAGAAGCTGATGAATAACAACATGAGGAGACTTTAATTAATTCACTTTCTCCCACCAGACACTAGACATATGCAGGCTGTGCTACAGCTAAATTCTAAATAACCACGGAATGTCAGAAGAGAGAAGTAGCATCCACATTCCCAAGAATGGATGCAGGAAAAAGCTTTTAGCTGGATTTTAGGACCCTGTGTTCCACTCTTCCCTCTGTGCCACTAACACGCTGGTAACTTGAGGTGGGACCCATAATGTGCACATGTTCTTTACAAAGTACATCCAAATCCACTAGTATATTTGATCTTCTGCCCTAGCTTGGGTTTGCCCATGTCCGCATCCCCTCCCCACACCATTGTATCCCCATTTTCTTCCATCTTGCCTGCACTTCAAGCAAAAGATTGTAGTGTTTCTAACCATTCTTAGTTCGCTCTGTGTATTTTTCCCACTCTGGGCACATGTTTTTCCCATTCATGGCACATGCTTACTCCAAAGCTGTTTTCCCACTACCACCACCACGATGAGCACTGTAACTCACAGTTATGCCTCCCCCACCAGTAAAAGGTGTTTATCTAAGAATGCAGATAAATTATATTTCTGGCCAAAGTTGAAAGTAATTGGAAGGGTTAATCTATTATTGAATTAAAAAATCATTCAATTTAATATAAGAAACTACAATTCATATAGCACTTGCTATGCACTAACATTGTACTGCTTAAAGTTATCTCATTTAATTCAATATTCCAATGAGGTAGGCATCACCATCTGACCTGAATTTACATGCATTGCTCTGGGTCTCCAATCTCCTTAGTGATGGAGCTAGCATTGAACAGTCTAATCACAAAGGTCTCTTCTGTTTTAATTTCCACATGATGATTTGATCCTTCCTTTCACCTTCTTGGCCCAAGTCATTATCTGTTCTTTAAACTATCACTCTCATCTATTAAAAAATTGCTTTATAAACTTACGGTAGTTTAAAGCAAACACCGCAGGTTTGAAATGGATGGGAGGAGAGCCCTGCTTCCCTCTTTCTCCTCACGGCATCTCTAATGTCTCAGGCCTGCGCCTGGGCTACATGGGGCGTGTCTGAGAGTCTGTGTAACTATGGTGATGGGGGGCGTCCGAGATCATGTATGGGTGAAGGGTCAAAATCTGCCTTCTCAGATTGTGGATAGAAAGGAGGAAGTTTAGCCAGTGGCCACATGCTAATTGCACAGCGTCCCCTTTCCCTCCTCCCACAGAGAGTCTCGTCTGTTTCCCACAGGTTCCAGCTGACCCATCCCTACAGAGATGGCAGATTGTCATGTGTAAGCAGTGTGAGCTTTGGATGCAAATAAACCAGGATTTAAAACCTACTTCTCCTGATTCTCAGCTGTGCAATCTTTGACAAAATACTTAACAGTATGGAGTAGCAGTTTCTTCCTCTGAAAAGGGGAGAATACTATACTCATCTCTCCCAGTCATTTGGGGTTAAGTCAAATAACACATGAAAGTGCATTGCGTATGCTAGGTATCTGGTAAATGACCATGGTTGTGGCTTCTCCTCTACTCATAATTCTTCTTCTCTCCATCCTCCTGATGTAAAAGGAAACTGGGACCCTTTGTGCCTTTCCACGAGGGCAAAGCCACCTCCAAGCCTGTGAGTTTTCTGAGTCAGTCTTTTGCCCTTTTCTTCCACTGCTTAGGGCTCCCCTGCTGCCCTCCTGTATTTTCACCTCTCCGTGTCATCTCTTATTCAATTTTCCACCAGCACATCCCCAATACCTTCAGGAAGTTTCTCAATCTCACAAATCAGCATGGAGCCCTAAATTCTTCTAGTATTTAGTCGGAATTGCACTCTCCACTGCTTGATTATATATCATACCATACTGTTTTCTTTTTCTTTCTTTTTTTTAAAAATAATTTATTGAAGTATATCATTCATACATGAACATACATAAACTATAAGTGCTCAGTAAACATGGTGATCTTACAAAACAAACATGCATAACATCATACACAGCTCCCACACATCACCACCCCCCAACAAACATCCTGCATTATTGCGAAACATTTGTTAACAAATCATGAAAGAGCATCGTCAAAGTATTACTACTAACTATAGTCCGAATCTTCCTCCCCTATACATTTTTTTAAGGATTTATTTATTTATTTATTTATTTATTTTACTTTTTATCCATTTTTACACAAACACCCCCCTCCGTTTTTGCTGTTTCTGTGTCCATTTGCTGGGCAACTCTCTGTGTCCCTTTCCTGCCCTCTTTTCTCATCCTTCTCCTCCTGTCTTCACTGGGATTCGAGCCTCAGAACCTCCGATGTGGGAGAGAGGTGTCCTACCACCTGTGCCACCTTAGTTCCTGTTTTTTTGGTGCATCTCGTCTTGGCTCTCCCTTGTGTCACTCTCCTGTTAAGTCATCATCTTGCTGCATGGCTCGCAGGGCCTGGCGGCTCACCCGCACATGGCACCTGACGGCTTACCCATTTGTGGAGCCTGGTGGCACACCTGTGCACAGAGCCTAGTGGCCCATGTGCCTTCCATATTTTTCTTTCTTTTATTTTTACCGGGAGTTCCCAGGGGTCGAACCCAGGTCCCTCTATATGAGAGACGGGCACCCAAGTACCCGAGCCACATCGGTCCCCCTGCTATATCTCTTAAGGTTGACCAAAAAGAACTAGAGTTACAGTCATTTCCCACACAGGATGGTCATATCAGGCTTAATTTATCACCAGCCTCAGTTTATCACCAGCATTCTAAAAACCAGACCTAGGGAGAAAAACTAGGTCTGGGGACACATACATGGTTTCTAATATAGCAAATGTTTAGCCTATCCTGATTATCACAAAATCAGGACAGAGAGAATATTCACACACACCATACTGTTTTCTACTTATCTTTCTCTATGACAATCTGTACCTCCAACCAAGTAGCATCTGACATAGCACTAAGAATGTAATAAGTAAGGCCACTTCCAATGGCCCCATTTACATAGATGTATGGTCTTCTGGGGGCACAGTGCAGTGCATCAGCTCTGAGTCAATGCCTAATAAAGACATATTAACTGGACTTGAAATTTAACCTGAGCATTGCGTTAAGGTTTCCATGCAGAACTTCCAAGAAGCCAAACTTTGGGAATTGGCCCTCTTCTGAAACAGGATTTCAGTGGACCTCAGGATCAGGCCAATGCTCACCCATCAACTCTGTGGTTGCTTGCTTCCAAGATGGACCCCCAAGGATTCCCTGGTATCCACACCCTTGTAGAGTCCCCTCCCACATTGTTCCAGGGTTGATCTGGGTAACCAATAGGACAAGTGATGGTACGTCACTTCTAAGGCTAGGTTATAAAAGTCACTGCAGCTTCTGTCTTGCTTTCTCTTGGATCACTTGCTCCGCAAAACCAGCTGCCATGTCTTGAGAACACTCAGGCAGCTCAGTGGAGAGGCCCACTTGGAGAGGAACTGAGACTTCCAGCCAACAGCCATGTGACGGTGCTACCTAGGAAGCAGATCCTCCAGGGGCTGTCAAGCCTTCAGGTGACTGCTGCTCCAGTCAGCATCTTGACTATGCCTTTGTGGGAGACCCTGAGCCAGCACCACTCAGTTAAGCCATTATCAGATATCTGACCCTCAGAAACTATGCGAGATAAAAAATGTTGTGTCAGATGGCTAAGTTTTAGGGTAATTTTTATGCAGCAATAGATAACTAATACAAACTTCCTATTTGCCAACACATCCTCTCCCTGCAAAGAAGCCTACCTCCCCCAAATATATACCTGAAACCCATCTGAGGTAAACTGACTTTACTTATAATTGAAAACAATTATATGTACTTTAAAATTACATGACTACCATTTTACTACCCAATGACACAACCCACAAACTCAACCTACCTTTCCTTAACAAGAATATCAAGTTTGATTATATTATAATAGGGAACAAAACATAAAATACATTTGCATTGTTCTTCTAGAGAGTCTAATCGTTTTATTGGGAGTCACTAAATGAACTTGAAGAAAGCTACAGCAACTGATATTTTGAAAGTCAGATATGCCTTCTTTATATAAGCTACCATAAATCACCCTACAGGGATGCTTTTGTTCTCCAAAAGGAACATTCAACACAATAGATTGATACAGTGTACATGATGTAGTTCACTCATCCTATTGCCTTCCATTGAGTACCCACAATGTGTCAGATACTAGGTTAGGGATATAAAACAGATTTCCTGCACGCTAGAGTTTCAGAATCTAGATGATTTGAAGAGAAAACCCGGCAGTGATTCCAACCATTGGGTCACTATTTTGCATTTTGCTTTTTCCAGAAAACACACATACAGTTATCTATATATCAAACATAAACTATTTTAACCGGAAGCATTAATTTATAACAACTTGTAGTATTGCTACATAAAAATACCAAGAGTAGATGATTAGTAATGAAGCAAATTCCAAGGAATTTAAAAGTCAGGCATTTCTGTAAGGTAGAAAAAAATGGCAGGCAGCACTGGCTACATAATTTGCAAGGCCCAATGCAAAATGAAAACGGTGGGGCCTCTTGGTCAAAATTTCAAGATGGCAACAGCAGAGCATCAAATTAAGCATGGTTCCCCCTGAGATCGCACAAGTTATTCATCCATGAAGCCAGCCCTGATGACAGGATGCATTCTGGAGCTTCCTAAAGACATGGCTCAGGAGTTAGGTGCTAGAAGTAAAAAGGCAGGTAGTACTGGAAGGCATCAGTGTAGGGTTTTATTGAGTGTTTATCAGTAACTAATATTATCAGACTTTATACTTTGCAAAGCATTTACTCCATATCCATTATCTCATTTAATCAAAATGACAATTATGTGGGTATTATTATCCCTCTTAAGTTAGAAGGCATGCTGGGGGCCGGAAGAGGACAAGTGGCTCATTCCAGTCCACTCAGCCATGACAGATCCTAAATGCAGGTCATCTGACCTCAAATCCAATTTTCTTTCCAAGAGATCAACTCAGCCTGGTGCTAGGAGTCATAGGTTACAAACAGGCACAAAACATTTTATCTGCAGTAGTAGAGATTCGCTAGTGAAATGTGGAAAGTAAGTGGTGGGGCATTGAGTGACTGCATTTATCGGCTGTTTTCACATCTGTGGGTCTGACAAAACTTTACAGCAAACACCAGACCAAATTATATATTCCTGTCCCTTCTCACCACCCCTACACAACTTCCCACCTTCCAACACTAGCGTCAGACCTCAGTTCTCCATCAGTTTCTGAACCGGACAAGTAAAACAGCAGCCAGCCTAGCAATCTCCTGCTCAGTTTACCTTATTACCTTATGAGATCCAACAATCTGAAGCAAATTTCCTATGTTTGACTATTGCACAGTCTTTCTGAGTCTGAAGCATGTAGCTTTACCTTTAACAGTAGCTTAAAACACTTTTGAAAAATTATAGGTGTTATCCAAACTGATATCTCTTCCAAGTATGGAATCCTAGTATGGAATTTGGTAGCATAAACTTCACTTGTATTAAACAAATTCAAAAATCCTTCTTAAGGTCAGCATTTTCTCTACTCACAGTAAAACCGTGAAAATTATGTTTTTATAAAAAATATTAATTATGAGGCATCAAGAAGCAAATTATTTTCCTTAAGTTACAGCTTTATTTCTGACTTGCTATAAGGCAAGCTCTTCATTTCTCTATATTTCAGTTTTATCCACTATAAAATTATTATTACAGTATAGTGTTTTCCTGACTTGCAAGGATGCTTGGGAAATTCCAGTTCCAGAAGTGCAAAACACTTTCAAAGTACAAAGTATCATTATATATGATTACAATTTGCTTGGCATTTTCATTGTGCTATAATATGGGAAATGTGTACTTCAAAATAATAGTAACCCAGAAGTTGTCATCTTTCAGATGGGTATTCAGAGATCCAGCAAGAATTAGATCTTTTAAGAATACTGCGCACCTGCAAGTGCCAAACTCGTATCCAGAGTCCATGTGTTACAATAAAAAGAAAAGGCCCTTGTGAATGGTACGTGCTCATACTTAAATGCTAAACTAATGTTAATATATATTAATATATACAATATAATATGTAATGACATGTATTATATAATATCTTATATATAATATATGTAATATATTTGCTTTTATTACTATTACCCTATTTCTTATGCCTGTTTCTCATGGCAATTGGATGAGGAGTAAAAAATAACCAAGTGACAAGACAGGAAAATTTCATGAACGAATAGAAAAGCAAGGCAAAAAAATCAAAGAGAGGATATGAAGGGGCAGAGACGAGAACTCCAAGGATGGAGAGAGAATGACGGGGACTTGGACTTTTTTGAGGGACGTCCTGCAGGAAAGTTTGTCCACTCCTGTTTGGGGCCCTTCTCTGTTCTGTGTGGCTGTCTCTTCTCCTTTCTTCAAGCTGAAATCCGGATGGGAATATTGCCTAACATCAAATGAAGAGGAGGTCAAGGTTCAAACCTTTGAATAAGATGTTTTTTCTAGTGAATATTCATGCTCCTCTCTCTCTCCCGGCAATCACATAACGTTATGTATTTGACTTTTTCTAAGCTCTTTTTTTTTTTTTTCCACATTTGTCCCTGGCTGGTCCCCAAGTAGTTCCTTCCTCCCAACTCGTCCTATCTTTCATTCCCTCCCTATTACCCTTTATTTGTTTTTCTTGTAGCTCTCCTATACTCTATTTTGTTTATCTTCTGAGCCATCACATCCTCTATTAGCTGAGGTTATCTTGGAGTGTTGACTCTCATCTAGACAACATTTTTCTTCCAACTCTACTTTAAAAGAGATTTCAATTCATTATTTATGCATTTTTTTCTCCCAAAGGGATGATTACTCAGATTGTCTTTGGTCCCTGCCTATCCTAGACTATTACTGAGTTACATCAGCTGGAGGACAGCTGCCAGGAAGCACATGCCTCTCTTTACCAAGGGTAGTCCTGCCCCACGTGACTGCCCAGCCTGCCTCTGTACTCATTAACTCTTTCCATGATCACTTGGCATTGTCAGCTGCAAATTCAAGCACAGGAGAGAAAAAAGTAACCCCAAGCTCCATTCCATTTTGGGACACTAAATAGTATCAAGTTAAGCTCATTTCATGCAAATGACTTCTTAAACAAACCTCTGCTCATACCCAAGCTGCTAGAGTGGGCATGGAAACAACCATCAGAGAAATTGCACGAAGACAAAGTGACATTTGTCTTAGAAATCCTTTTTCTAGGGATTGTGTCTCTATAGCTTTTTATAGTATACAACTTTATGGGCTTTGTTTCTACTTCTTCCCCTTCTTTAAAAAAAAACTACTATATTCTTGGTTTTCAAATATACACACACTATATTCAATGGGTTAAGGGAGTTTCTATGGCATCTCTTTTTAAATGGGCCAAGTCACAGTCAGTGGCTATTTTGTTCCAAGGGCTTAAAGCACTGAAAAGATAGGATTCTGCTCTTAAGGTGAAGGATAAATACCAGAGTAGGGGAAATTGGCACTTAGAGAGGCTAAATTACTTGTTCTGAATGGAGGCCTGATGGGGAAAGTGGAATTAGATGTTGAGCTGTTGGCTTCTTTCCCTAATCCCTTATCTATGTACTGGAAGCTCAGGAGTGCTAATGCTAATTTTGAAAGTAGCTTCTACAGAAGATGGTGAACTTCCAAACCAGAGACTCCTCATATTCCCTCTTAGGATAGCACTGAGTTTCCACCCACCCCTAAATTTATCACACTTACAATTTAAAATATAATTATAAATGTAAATATACATTTAAAATGTTGTTGTAGGTAATACAGAGCAGCTGGTGACAGACCAGCACAAGAATGTAGGGGCTAAGACAGAAGAAGGCAGAACCTCAGTGCCTTGAGCAGACTCCGCCAGCTGCTAGCCTGAGGGCATTTGCCCAATCTGGGTCCCAGCAGAAGCTGAGAATCTTGGCTTTGAGCTGGTGGAAGCCTGCTGCTGGGCACAGAGAAACCAGCAGAAATTCTGAAAAAGACACAGGGGGCCTCAAACACACAGCTAGATTTTGCTTCAGGACATTTGCTGAATTGGGGTATATGCTGAGTAGCTGCGTAGAGGCTGGAAATAGAAGTGGAAAGCCTCTGAAAATCATCACAGAGTTTTCAGCCCTCTGAAAAAATGAAGATCAGCATTTAGGACCTGCCATGGGCAGGGGCCCAGGTGAATATATTGGGCTAAGACTGACTGTTTCCCTGTCTCACACCACAACAAAAATTAAATCAAGATAGATTAAGACCTAAACACAAAAGGCAAAACAAGAAAGCTTCTAAAAGGAAACACAGGGAAAGATCTTTCCTGTGACCTTGGGATGGTCAAAAATATATATTTTTTCAATTTTAAAAATATGATATTCTATTTTGCTTAAAAATATTTCAGCATTCTGAGGGAAATCAAACCTATGTATTAGGGGCAAGTGCAGTAGCTGCCTCAGGGGACAAGGGGTGTGGAGAGAGACATACTGAAGTCTCCATCATCCCTCCCCTTCCCTTGCTCCCCCACCCTTCCCCTCATAGTCATAATTACACAGAAATAGCCAGGCTTCAGTGGGGGGTGGGGAAAGAGGGCAGGAGAGCCATTTTGCCCAGCTTTCATGTCCGGAAGGGCCTCAGCTGTAGATGTTTGACATCATCCCCAAATGAGCATATTAACTTATAAGAATGGCAAGAGTAGTTCATCACCCACCTTAAACTTGGGTCCACTACCTATAGTCCACCCCACATAAAAGTTTCTTATAAATGTTGTAATCTTTGAAAAGCAAGATAATTATATTGCTCTTATGTAAAGATATGTATTAACACTATTAAGTTTTTAAACATAACATTTAAAGATACACCACAATGTCTGTAACCCTGTTTTAGCATTTCTCCACTTTTTAACATATCAGAATATTTAAAAAGAAAAAATGGAAATGGTTCAGACACTTTGAATCTGGAGAGACCCTGACTAACATATAAGCCGTCTGTGCACATTGTAGCACATTATCTCATGCCAACCCGGGCTGGTAACCACTGCTTGATGGGGAGAGACCAAAGGGCTAATTTGAATGATTGAAACCCACAGAAAACTGGAATCCTCACTTAGCTCCATTTTTTTTTTTACCCTGCAAGTCTTGTTCTTATAGTGGCTTTTAAATAGTAACAGAAATGCTTGGTTTTATTTTCACTTCCTTCTTTTCCCCTCTCCAGCCTCTGGTGGGGGATCTAATAGGTTTCGATGACAAAGGCAGACAAGAGCAACACTGTCCACTGGCATGTGTTTTCTAAGCCTTTAGGTCGGGCACCCTTCAGTCTTCTAAGAGCCCTGTCAACACCAATTATTATTCTTATTTGACAGTCGTAGTGACTGAACCCCCAAAAGCTGAAGTGATTTGCCCCAGGGTCACAGAACTACTAACTGCCAGGCATGGATCTCATTTCCCATGGCAAGGGAAAAGGGAGAAGGATTAGAAGGTAGGCCACAACTGAGAACTTTAACATTGCCTTAAAACTGCTTTGCTTATAGGGTATCTTGATCATCAACGGTATGAAAATTCCAAAAAATGTTTTAATTGCGGTGTGGCAATTTTACCATTTTCATCCTCTACTGAAAAAAAATCAGTCCCTTTCAACTTCTTTCAATATACACTTTAACTGTGGGACTGTCTTTGTGAGCCAGGTAAAAGAATTAATTTCCATTTGTTGCAGAAACAAAAAGGGAAATACATTTAGCAGAGGATGAAGCTAGGTTATTTCAAAAAAAAGAATATAGCATAAAAGGGAAAATATTTCAAATTTATAAGGAAAAATATTTTTCTCTAGAAAAATTTCCTCGTGCTCTCAATTTTGTTTGGCTTAGCCTACCTGTGGCTTTCCAAGCAATCTGTCTCTTAGCACCAGAGCTGTGAAGTATATGAGCTTAAGGAGATTCAGTCATAACTCTTTCTCCACAGGATTAGCCTCCTACTTTCACTAGGTTTCATTGGGTGCAATGCCTTGCCATTGGCTCTCACACTGTGCTCTTTAAACTGTTCCATAATTCCATTTTACAGAATAATGTTTTATTTTTGTAATTTTTTTTTTTTTAAGGAGGTACTGGGGATTGAACCCGAGACCTTGGACATGTGAAGAGCACCCTCAACCACTGAGCTACACCCACTCCACCAGAATAATGTTTTAGTCTAATAGAAGTTAAAAGAATGGAGGAAAGGGTAACAGACAGAATATACAGTCAGAAAACCACATTGTCATTTTTATTTGTTTTTATTTATTATGTAGATATTAATATTTCCTATAGACACTATTATCCAGGCCACTCTTTAAAAGAAGATCCATTTTAATTGTAAACTCAACTATTGACTTTATATCAGAAATTTGCATCTATTAGATTAGGGGTCAGCAAGCTTTTTTCTGCAAAGGGCTAGAGAGCAAATACCTTAAGCTTTGAGAGCCATACCATCTCTATCTCAACTTCCCAACTCTTGCCATTACAGCAAAAACAGTCATAGAAAGTAGACAATATATGAATGAATGGGCATGACTGTGTTCCAGAAAAAGTTTATTTATAAAAACAGGTGGCTCAGGTAGTTTGTTGAGCCCCTGATCTAGATGACAGGTTTGCAACTGCAATTCAAAGGCTAATTCTATACTCTAAGCCCTAAACATTTACCTGAAAAGTTGTGGTATTTTTTCTAAAAGTTTAAATTAAAATGAATTTTCACATAAGAAACTATTTCAAGGAGTAATTGCTTTCAAAGTATGGTAAAGGGCACATTAGTTATTAATTATTAGTTATTTTTCCACTTCACAATTAAATTTTTGATTAATCACAATTAATACAATTAATATAAAATAAAGATTTTATTGGAGAGAGGAGAGAAGTAAACAGATGTCTAAAATGTATATTCATTTAATGAACTCAAAATGCTCAGCTGAGCCTTGGGCATCACTGACTATCAGCCTTCAGCTTTGCAGGAATTTGCAGAATTCCTTAAAGGAATTCTAGCACCTGAAGCTGAGACCACGTGGTTGTCTGCCTAGCTCCTTCTTTAATCCTGGTGCCATTGTTTGCTTTATACAGTCCGTGATTTCATGAAGGTAAAGTGTAAGGCTTGGAGAGAACTCAGTATGACTTAGAAGGCACCTCTTAATCTCCATTTTGACGCCAATGGTAATATTCTCTCTCTGTTCCTTTATTTGGGGGTTTTCCTGAGATTTCAACAGAAATTTCCCAGTTAGGATTTTATTTAAACTCAAACCAACAGATTAGAACACACCCCATGCCAGGTGGGACGTCGTTGCCTCTAAGGGGAGAGCAGACCCTTCGCTACCTAGCCTTGCTCCTGAAATGAGCTGCCAGCCTGAGTTGGCAGGCAGTTTAAATGATTGTATTCCAAAATCAATGCTTGTGTGTTGAGAGTTTACTCCAAAATGTGCAAGTAAATGGCATATAAATTGAAAGGTGGTTTACTGAACTACATTGTAGGCTACCCTGCCATGTCCAGCCTGATTAAAAAAGGGGAGGCCTGCGTTCTTGTTTCTTAGAAAACAGGAGGCAGCATCTTGGAGTGGGGGCGGGGGAAGGGTTCTGTCTCTGGTTGAATCTGGCATAAAGTTCCTTATCTTAAACTGGGCTTTTCCAATGATTTAGCAATCTGCACAGCTGATTCATATACACTTTTAATCTCTGCCAGACTGCTCAATTTATTTTCATATTGAGTATTGGGCTTTTTTGTTGTCCTTCTTGAGAAATTCTTAAGAATGGGTCATCCTTTGTGTGGTCAATGCCTCTTGAATAAATAAACTTGAAGATTTACATTTATTCATTCATCCACTCAACGAATATTGCATGTGTCTACTGCACACCAGACACTGTTTCAGGGCTGTGGATAAGCACTAAACAAAACTGACAAAATATCCTGCCCTCATGGAGCATACATTCTAGTGGATGGAGTCAGAAAATAAAAACAATAATATTTATTTAATAGGTGGTAAGTTCTGTGGGGAAAAGTACAATAGGAAAGGGGGAAAGGGAATACCAGAGGAAGGGGGATGTAATTTTAAATACAGTAACCAGGGAAGGCCCTACTCAGAAGAGGATATTTGAATCGAGGGAGTAAGTCTTTTGGTTGGAGGTGGGGTGTGGGGGGGTGAGAGTTCCAGACAAAAGAAACAAGAGGGGCCTAGGCTTTAAGGTAAAAGCAGGCCTGTTGTGAGAGGAACAGCCAAAGGCCGTGTGGCTAGAGCAGAATGCCAAGAGGAAGCCAGCAGAGGCAGGTTAGGGAGGACGTTAGACCATAGAAGGGGCCTTGGCATTTACTCTAAGCAAGGAAGGCCAATTGCCTACTTTTATGGGTTTTCAAAAGTCTTTTTGGCCATGACCTGTTGAATGCCTTTAACCATATCTTTCCTATAAAGAGAGTGGACACCCAGATGTCTACTTATTTTTTAATGTTCTCTTTTCAGTTTTCTTACTTGAATAATAATAAACGCCTTTCCTTACAGAGATTGTTGAAGGGATCAGATTGACTTTATTATGGGAACATGAGTTTGGACTGTTCAATAAACTGGTAACAAAGCCATCAACAACTGCTTTTTGAGAACTTACTATGGGCAGGCAAATGGAGCTGTGTAAGAGAGGAGGGGAGAAAGACTGAGGAGCTGGAACAGGCTGGAAGAAGGAAAGCAAAATCAGTAAGACTGGGGGAGGAGAAACAAGAAAAGGGAAAAAGAAGTGATAGTTCTCTTATGTCTAACCACAGTGATTAGATTTGGGGATGGTTGACCCAATTTCAAATCTTAGATACTCTGCTTACTGGCTGTATGACATCAGGCAAGTCATCATTTTGAGCCTGTTTCCCTCTATGTAAAATGGGGCTTTAATTTCTGTCTCATGGCACACTTCTCAGGATTAAAAGAGTTACATAAATACTTAGCACAAGAGCAGCACCAATTTACTCAATAAATATCATTCATTTTATTATAATCACTCTTGTTGTCACCATTATCTTCAACATCATTCCAGAAGGACAAGAAAGTAAGTTCTGCCTCTTCTGACAGGGCAGGATAAAAGCAGGAAGGACCCCTTGAAGGAAACACTCATCATGAGGATTCATTTTACAAGCAGCTTATTACATGAACTAAGATAAGCCTAAAGGAATATCTTTTCAGTAATTCAAATCCCTAGGAATTTGACTCAGGGTGAGAAACAGAATTTATCTTGAAGGATATATATATATATATCCTATATATATCCTCTTTTCTATATATCATTAGAAAAGAGGGTAGTATTCTGGAAAAATTTGGTGCTAATTCCACATTAAAAACAAATAGAAGAGACCTTGTATGACTTGGATAAAGATTGTAATGTATTAATAGTTCCAGGAAAAATAGAAGACAGGTTTGGAACTGAGCAATACAAAAATGAAATAGTGCTATGCCAAGGAAGGAATTGAGTTAATCAGCTGCCAAGTGCTTTTCCATTTGGGATGGACAGGGTTTATAGTTGACAGTGGCAACAGCCAAAGACTTGCTCTATATCAATCTCATGAAATTATCTGAATATATTCTGTACTATAATGGGCATCTGCCACTTTTTCCTTCCTTGGCATCCCTCACTCCAGAGAATTTCCTCTCCATGACTCCATATGATTCTGCTGAGTGTGTTAATCAAGGGGCCTGCCTCCCCCCACTACTAGAGTGGACTGTGACTCAGTGTATTCAATCTAAGTACCCCATTTCCTGGGCCAAGGGACTGTCCAGGGTAAGACACATGACCCAAGCATGTCCAAGCAGTGTTCTCTAGGGGGATAGATATGGATGTTGAAAGTTTGTCTCCCCTTTTGATATTACTAGTGATCAGCACCATATACAGGCATACTTCATTTTATTGTGCTTCACTTTATTGTACTTTGGAGAAATTGTGTTTTTTACAAATTAATGGTTTGTGGCAACCCTGCCTTGAGTAAGTCTATCAGCACCATTTTCCCAACAACATGTGCTCACTTCATGTCTTTGTGTCAAATTTTGGTAATTCTTGTAATATTTCAAACATTTTCATTTCATGGTGATCTGTGATCTGTGATCTTTGATGTTACTCTTGTCATTGTTTTGGGGGCACCACCAGCTGTACCCAATAAGACAGCAAACGTAATTGATAAAAGCTGTGCATGCTCTGACTGTTACACTGATGGGCCTTTCCTCTGCCCCTCTCCATTCCTTGGTTGTTCTTATTTCTTGAGATACAACAATATTGAAATTAGACCAATTAATAATTCTATAATGGCCTCAAAGTGTTAAGTAAAAGGAAGAGTCACACATCTCTCACTTTAAATCAAAAGCTAGAAATGATTAAGCTTATTGAAGAAAGTATGTCAAAAGCTGAAATAGGCCAAAAGCTAGGCCTCTTGTGCCAAACAGTTAGCAAAGTTGTGAATGCAAAGGAAAAGTTCTTGAAGGAAATTCAAAATGACACTTCAGTGAACACACAAATGATAAGAAAGTGAAATAACCTTATTGCTGATATGGAGAAAGTTTTAGTGGACAGGATAGAAGATCAAACCAGTCACAACATTCTCTAAAACTAAAGCTTAATCCAGAGCAAGGCCCTAACTCCCTTCAGTTCTGTGAAGGCTGAGAGAGGTGAGGAAGCTGCAGAATAAAAGCTTGAAGTTAGCAGGGATTGGTTCATGAGAAAAGAAGCCGTCTCCATAACATCAAAGTACAAAGTGAAAGAGGAGGTGCTGATGTAGAAACTGCAGCAAGTTATCCAGAAGATCTAGCTAAGATAATTGATGAAGGTGACTATGCTAAATAACAGATTTTCAATGTAGACAAAACAGCTTTATATTCGGAAGAAAATGCCACCTAGGACTTTCATAGCTAGAGAGGAGAAATCAATGCCTGGCTTCAAGGCTTCAAAAGACATGCGGACTCTTTTGTTAGGAGCTAATGCAGCTATTGACTTTAACTTGAAACCAATGCTTATTTACCACTCTGAAAATCCTAAGGCCCTTAAGAATTATGCTAAATCTACTCTGCTTGTGCCCTAGAACTAGAACAAAAAAACTTGGATGATAGCATATCTGTTTACAACACGGTTTACTGAATATTTTAAGCCCACTGTTGAGATCTATTACTCAGAAAAAAGGATTCCTTTCAAAATATTACTGCTCATTGACAATGCACGTGGTCACCCAAGACCCCTGATAGAAATATAAAACAAGATGAATGTTGTTCTCATGCCTGCTAACACAACATCCATTCTGCAGCCCATGGATCCAGGAGTAATTTTGAATTTCAAGTTTTATTATTTAAGAAATACGGTTCATAAGGCTATAGCCAACATAGATAGTGATTTCTCTGATGGATCTGGGCAAAGTAAATAGAAAAAGTTCTGGGAAGGATTCATCATTCTAGATGCCATTAAGAAAATTTGTGATTCATGGGAGGGAGTCAAAATACCAATGTCAACAGGAGCTTGGAAGAAGTTGATTCCAACCCTCATGGATGACTTTGATGAGTCAGGACTTCAGTGGAGGAAGAAACTGCAGGTGTGGTAGAAATAGTAAGAGAACTTGAAATAGAAGTGGATCCTGAAGATGTGACTGAATTGCTGCAATCTCATGATAAAACTTTAACAGATAAGGAGTAGCCTCATTTGGATGAGCAAAGAAAATGGTTTCTTGAGATGGAAACTACTCCTGGTGAAGATGCTTTGAACACTGTTGAAATTACAGCAAAGCACTTAGAATATAACATAAACTTAGTTGGTAAAACAGTAGCAGGGTTTGAATGGATTGACTCCAATTTTGAAAGAAATTCTATTTTGGGTAAAATGTTATCAAACAGTATCTCATGCTACAGAGAAATCTTTCATGAAACGAAGAGTCAATTGATGTGGCAAACTTTATTGTTATTTTGTTTTAAGAAATTGCCACAGCCACCCCAACTTTGAGCAACCACCAACCTGATCAGTCAGTGGCCATCAACATCGAGGCAAGATCCTCCACTGGCTAAAAGATTACAACTCACTGAAGGCTCAGATGATGGTTAGCACTTTTAGTAATAAAGTATTTTAAAATTAAGGTGTGTACATTGTTTTCTTAGACATAATGTTATTGCACACTTAATAGACTATATAATAGTGTACGTATAACTTTTATACGTACTTGGAAACCAAAAAATCCATATGACTCAGTTTATTGCAACATTCGCTTTATTGTGGTGATCTGGTATAAAACCTGCAGTATCTCCAAGGTATTGGAGCTGCCTGGACCTTTGGTGTTATTATGTGGAACAAGCCTAAGAATTAAGCCCATACCTAGGCAAAAGGAAACAAAAGTGGTGGGTGGAAAGAAAGAAAGAGAGAAGAAGGAGAGCTTGATTGAGTCCAGTCAACATTAATTGATTGTTTGAACCCCTTGACTAAGCCATGCCTGAACATGACACTCCTTTGGATTTTCAGTTAAAGGAGTTGTTAAGTTCCTTTTTATTTTTGCTAAAATTAGTTTGAATTGTGGTTTGTTTGTTTGTTTTTTCCATTTATAATCAAAAGGGTTGGTTAAGAAAGTTTGAAAGAAATAAAGAATCTAACCAAGTGATAAAGGCAATTTATGGCAGCCTAAATGGCAGTAAATGATTCAAACTACCCAAAACAGGTAATAAATGTTTTAAGATGTTACAAAAGAATTGTGGAAAGGTATACTTTGGGGTTAAAACAGCCAGGGGAAATTGAATACTAAATCAATCCAACAAAAAGACAGGGCTTGACTCCCCCATGGACATGACAGAACAATACTCATTGCAACTGTCTGTGGCTCAGGAAGAATTATCCTAGGAGTTTATAGCCTTATGACGCATGTCCTGGTCTTGAATATGAGATACATAATTAAATATATCACAGGTCAAGTATTTAAACCCAGTAACCTCAGCCCACGTGAAATGGTATACCTGTTCCCTTCCACTGGGAAATGATTTTACAACTACAAGAAGGCTTAGAATTAAAAATAAAGATAATGAAGGCAATGGACCCAAAGTTTTAAGTCTGTTTAATAGATTTAGGAGTAGGAATTATAATGTGTGTGTGTGTTTAAAGTGTTAGTAATGTTTACAAAAGTCTGACAAATGAGAAAATCTGACAAGTTGAGCTTAATGATTTTGATTTGAAATTTATAACATATTTCATTTCCATTATCTAAATTTGAAAGGTATCTGATAATTTGATAATACTTATAAACAGTATTTGAATGTTTCAATTCACTATCATTTTAAGGGTGAATATTTAGATTTTTTAAGTACTTAGATTTTGAGAGATTTAAGTCTGCCCTGTCAGGCATCTGAGTTGCTTGATATATTAAATTATATGTGTTTTTTAAAAGTTTAAGGTCATTTAATTGACGGTTTATCAATATGAATAATTGTAGACAGGATTTCAATCTATTAAAATTGAGTTGATCAAATGAGGGGGAATGGTTTTGAATTATAAGAAAATTACTTGGTTTATTAGTAAAACTAGAATTGCAAAGTGACCTTGAAAGCCTAAGAAAATTATAGTTTCAAATTTGCAACTTAAGTTAATTAAATATTATTTTAATTCCTGAACAACTATAAGTAGTTCCTTTCTGTGCATGAAAGTTCCCCATTTCCAAAACCTTGAAAAACCTTACATTAAAAACCATGGTTAGGGAAATTATTACAGATGCAGAAATTCAGAATGCAATAGCATTTCCTGTAGAGAGTAATACATGTGGTCTTTATGGGGCATGTGGTAAGGCAAACTACATAAAAACATCCATAATAAACAATGATAAACCAAACCAGCTACCAAGGACTCAAATTAGAGCAAAGAATCAACAACTGAGGTGGTGTACCATTCATTCATTCATTCATTCATTTATTCAACAAACATTCATTAAATATATACTACATGACAGTTGTTTTAGGAGTTCTAAAATAAGGGTGAAGAAAAATATATATGGATTACAGGTTTGGTGTCAAGAGAAGATAGCAATGGGAGTAAGTAAAGTAATTGGAATTGAAGAAGAAATGCCAGCAGAAGATTGCTTTGGAAGAGGAAAGACTAGTCTGTCTTGTCTCAGATTCCTTAGTTTTGCTTGTGTTAACAGGCATGGAAAATAAGTGGTGAGAGCATCTCAAGATATCCACAAAAGAATAGGAAAAATAAACAACTGAAAAGAAAAAGAAATGAAAATGAGGATAAAATAATCCATAACAGTAGACCTCAGACCTAAAGAAGAAGTGCTGGAGAGGTAAGTAATAAAGCTTGAGAGAAGCTGAAGAGGCAGATGGTGTAGTCATCAGTGAGCAGAAAGTGGGGAGGGATTCAAACAAAGTCTTACAGGACTAATTAAAATGACATAAATATGTGTAAAGCACAGCATAGAATGAGAACAGCCAGTACAAGGAACAAGAAGGAAAAAAAAAAAAAAAAAACCTGAAGGGGTAAGTCTGTGGGATTCTGAGAGGAAAATCTGGATGTGAGTTGAGGGGCGAGAAATAAGGCTGATTACCAGAATGTCTTGTTCACAAAGGACTGGGATTGGTCTCTTCATACTGATCTGGAGAAGAAGAGTGACACATGCTGCAGTCACAGCTCAAGAAGAGGCACACATTTGTGCTGTGAAGAAAGAGAAATGATTCTCATTCTGGTGTCTCCCAAGCCTTTGGAAGTCTTTCTGACCATACTTCTAACCATGCTTTTAGGAGAAATGACCCATAGGAGAAATGTCAGGTGACCAGAAAAATGAAATAAGTAATATGAGTGATTTTTTTGGTGTGGTTTTATTCTGATTATTTTTAAAATAGTCTCAATACGTAAGTAAAATATATTCATTCTAGAAAAATTAGAAAAGCCAGATAACCAAACCAAATATGACAATAGAAATATCACCGCCCTAAACAGTGATATTTCTAAGGATGAAAGGGTCACTGACATTTCTAATTAGTCATTCAAAGTTTTTCACAGGAACTTCAAATCTACTCCTATCCCACTCTGAAAGTTGGCAAGTCCTAATCAATGAAAAAGCTCTTAATCAGCTAATGCAAGATATTCCCTTTAAATACCTACAAAGATCTGTTGCCCAAATTTGCTGCTGAGACCTTGGAGGTTCTAGATTCACATGACCTGTATCTTCTCCCTTATGGGTGATTGGAGAGAAAACTAGAATGAGAAGGGCACTGAGGCCAAATTGTCATGGCAGATTCTTACTTCTTACAATAGGGCTATAGATGGGTTCCCAAGACAATGTCTGTCAAATTTAGGTAAAAGGCAGGCCAAGATGAATAGGATCAGGTATGCCTAAGCTGGACACACAAAACACAGTGCATTAGGATTCTACCACTCTGGTAATAGTGTTAGAACAAGAAAATAGTATGCTGGAGAAGCTAGAGTAAAAGTCAATAAAAGTTCAAAGTCAGAAAAATAGGGAAAATGGCAGAAACAGAATAGATCTGGAATATCAAAAGCACTGGATAGGCTAATGAGAAATCTTAAACAAGAAAAGAACACACCTGATGAAAACTAATGCTACAGCAAAAAAGGAAATATGAAGGATGCGTGAAAATCAGAATAAAGTGAGATGCTGATGAAGAATCTTCTGGTTTCAATTTTTTCATGTATAGCATTCACTCATTCAGTTCAGATGTCACATTAACAATGATTAACAATGTTGAAGGAAGTGAGAAAATTGAAAGGGATGATATTTGTAAAGGATATGGTGAGCATAAAGGCCAAAGTCCATAAAAAGAAAACCAGAAGCAGTATTTGTAGTGTCTGAAATTTGTGGTTTAATTATTTATGAGTTGTATACATAGAATCCTAGTCCCTGGTAGCTGGAATGGATGTTGAAGTTTACTTAGTTCGCCTCCTTTCCCAGGAATCTTCCCTCCCAATGCTGTGCATAAATCCGGCCTCCCACAACACCCGTGCCAAATGGTCTTGCAGTCTATGATTGAACATTTCCAACATATCACTGTCTCCGTAAGTAGCCCATCCCATCTCTTATATTAAAACGAAAGTACTAGGGACTTTCATTTCCAGTCTGGATATGCATGACAATAATAGCACAATGGCTACTGTCCTATTTCAAGGTTCTTATATGAGAAGTGGAATGCTATACTTAAAGCTATGCTGCATAAGTTACAGGGGTCTACTCTAAACCAAAAAGCAACCACTACATAACAAATTACAAGGTTATAGCTGAGAAGCCAACAAAGGAGGTAAAATGGAATCATAGATTATTACTCCATCCAAAAGAAGGCAGAATAAAGGAAAAAGGTAACAAATAACAGGTGGTATAAATTGAAAATAGATACCAAGATGATAAATTTAAACTTTAGTATATCAATAATCATGTTATATGTTAATTGAGATTGTCAGTTTGAATAAAAAAGCAAGAATTACATTTTATATAAAAAACAAATATAAAAGGATAGAAAAGACATACTATGCTAAGGTTAATCAAAATGAAGGTAAAGTGGTTATATTAATATCAGGCAAAGTAGATTTCAAAGCAAAGAATATTATCAAGGACAAAGAAGGTCATTTCATGATTTATAAGTGGTCAGTTCATCAAGGGCATAACAATCCTAAATGTTTTTACACCTAATAGTAGCACTTCAAAATACATCAAGCAAAAATTGATCGAACTGCAAAGAGAAATAGACAAATCTACAACTATTATCAAAGATTCCAATACCCCTTTCTCATAAAAAGATAGAGCAAATAGAAAATCAGTAAGGATATAGAAGACTTGAACAACAAGTTGACCTAAGTGATACTGATAGAACACATCACCCAACAACAGCAATATGCAGGCTTTCTTTCAAGTGCACATGGAACATTTACTGAAATAAATCCTATTCTAGGCCATGAAAAAGTCTCAGTAAAGGTCAAAGAATTCATGTCTTGCTGGAGTCCAGGATCACCGCCTTGATTTGGACATTTTCACAGCCTCAGAAACTATAAGATTTTA
This sequence comes from Tolypeutes matacus, assembly GCA_026826555.1. Lineage (NCBI taxonomy): Eukaryota > Metazoa > Chordata > Mammalia > Cingulata > Chlamyphoridae > Tolypeutes > Tolypeutes matacus. Next base: position 14,409,591 of record JAKSZT010053801.1, on the reverse strand, counting down.
AATTCCTATTATAAAAGCCAACCCACAAGAGCAACAACCACAACAATGATAAATAAATGGGACCTCCTCAAAATTAAACACTTTTGCACCTCAAAGGACTTTGTAAAGAGGGTAAAAAGGCAGCCTACTCATTGGGAGAAAATATTTGGAAATCACACATCCAACAAGGGTCTAATATCCTTGATATATAATTAGATCCTACAACTTAACAATAAAAAGACAAATAACCCAATTAAAAAATAGGCAAAAGACCTGAATAAACATTTTTTATAAAGAATAAATACAAATGGTGAAAAAAACACATGAAAAAATGCTCAGCATCTTTGGCTATTAGGGAAATGCAAATCAAAGCTACAACAAGATTTTATTTCACACCTATTAGAATGGCCACTATGAACAAATTAGAAAACTACAAGTGTTGGAGAAGATGTAGAGAGATAGGAACACTTATTCACTGCTGCTGGGAACACAGTCTGGTACAGCCACTGTGGAAGCCTGTTTTGCGGTTCCTAAGGAAGTTAGAGACCTGCCAGATGACCCAGAAGTACTGTTACTAATCATAAATCCAGAAGAACTGAGAGCAGTGATACGAACAGACATCTGCACACCAATGTTCATAGTGGCATTATTCACAATTGCCAAAAGATGGAAACAACCCAGGTGTCCATCAACAGATGAATGGATAAACAAACTGGTATATACACACGATGGGCTATTATTCAGCTGTAAGAAGAAATGAAGTTGTGAAGCATATGACAAGTGGATGAACCTGGAGGACATTATGTTGAGAGAAGCAAGTCAGGCACAAAAGGACAGATATTGTTTGACATTGCTATTATGAACAAAATATAATGAGTAAACTCATGGAGGTAATAGCTAGAATATAAGTTACTAGAGAAAAGAATGTGATTAGAGAATGGAAAGCTGAAGTTCAATATGTACAGAATCGGTAAAAAGTTGTTAGGAAATGTTTGGAAATGAATAGAAATAATGAAAGCACATCATAGGATTTGTAATTAGTAGTGCTAATATATGGATATGATAGTGGTTTGTTGTTTTTGTTTATTTTTTGGAGTAATAAAAATGCTCTAATATTGATTGAAGTGATGAATGCACAATTCGGTGATTTCACCAAATACCACTGATTGTACACTTTAGATAAATTGTATGGTTTATGAACAAAAAAAATAATAGCGTGGGTTGGGGGAAAAATACACCAAGACTATAGTTAGTACTAATACTTTGAAGATGCTCTTTCATAGTTTGTTACAAATGTTTCATGACAATGCAAGGTATTTGCGGTGGGATGATGTATGGGAGCCCTATATGATATTATGCATGTTTGTTTTGTAAGTTCACAACTTTTACTATATACTTATTGTTTATGTATGTTCATGTATGAACAATATACTTCAATAAATTGTTTTTAAAATGAAAAAAAATTAAAAAGATGTTAGGTAAGGGGAAAAAAAACAACCCCATTTACAGTATTTTTGCATTGGCAGACTTTGTAATGTCCTATAAAGTATGTTCTCTGACTACACTGGAATTAAATTAGAAATCAGTAACAGAAAGATATCTGGAAAATCCCTCAATTTTTCCAAACTAAATAACATACTTCTACATAACCTATGGATCAAAGAAGTAATCAAAAGGGAACTTAGCAAATCTTTTTAACTAAATGAAAATTTAAAAAGAGCATTTTGAAATTTGTGGAACGCTCCTAAAGAAGTACTTAGGGGAAATTTTTTATAGCACTAAAAGCCTTTATTAAAATATGAGAAATGTCTCAAATTAGACCTCAGATTCCCCTTAAACTGGAAAAGGAAGAAGAAATGCAACTCACAGTAAACATAAGAAGGGAAATAATAAAGATTAAAGAGGAATTCAATGAAATAGAAATCAGAAAAACAATAGAGAATATCAATGAAACCAAAAGTTGGATATTTGAGATGATCAATAAAAGTAAGAAACTGCTAGCCAAATTGAGAAACCTCTAGCCAGGAAAAAAGAGGGAAGATACAAATTATCAATATCAGCAATTAGATGATATCATTAAAGATTCTGTAGATATTAAAAGGACAATAACAGCATATTATGAGCAACCTTATGCCAAAATATTCCTCAACTTAGAGGAAATGAACAAGATTTTTTGAAAGATGCAACTACCAAAGCTCACTTATGAAGAAATAGATAATCTGAATAGCCCTGTATTTATTAAAGAAATCAGACGATTTGTCATTGAAAAACTTCCCACAAAGTAAATGCCAGGCCAAATAGCTTAAGTGGAGAATTCTACCAACATTTAAAGAAAAATATAATACTAATTCTACACAAGCTCTACCAAAAAATTAAAGAGGAGGGAATATTTCCTAATATATTATATGCAGCCAGTATTACCCTGACAACAAAACCAAAGATACTAAAAAAAGACAAAACTATAAACCAGTATATCTCTTATGAATATAGATACAAAAAGGATTGAAATAATATTTTAATAAATCAAATCAAACAATACATTAAAAGGGTAATATATAATGACTAACAGAGGTTTATCCCAGGAATGCAAAATTGGTTTAACATTCCAAAATTCAATGTAATTCACCATATTGAAAATTAAAACAGAAAAACCATATGATTCTCTCAATAGTCGCCGAAAAAACATTTGACAAAATCCAGCAGTCATTCTTGATAAAAACTCTTAGCAAACTAGGAATAGATGGGAACTTCTTCAACCTGATAAAGCACATGTATAAAAAATACACAGTTAATATCATACTGAATGTTGAAGGACTGAATGCTTTCCTCCTTCAGCGGGGAGGTCTGCTCTCACCACTTCTATTCAGCATTGTACTGGAGACTTTAGTCAGTATGATCAGACAAGAAAAACAAAACCAAATATATTGAAGTGAAGGAATAAAACTGTCTTTGTACATTAACAATGTGATTGTCTATATAGAAAAAAAAAGAAATCTACAAAAAAGCTACTAGAACTAATAACTTACTTTAGCAAGGTTACAGGCTACATGATCAATACTCAAAAGTCAATTGTATTTCTTATATACTAGCAACAAATAATTGGAAATTGAAGTTAAAATAATGCCATTTTCAATAATATAAAAATATGAATTATTTAAAGATAAATCTAATATGTGCAAGATCTGAAAATTATAAAGCATTGCTAAGAAAAAGCAAAGAAGATCTAACCAAATGGGAGAGCTATACCATGTTCATGGGTCAGAAAACTCCATATTGTTAAGATGTCCATTTTTTCTGGATTAATTTACAGATTCAATGCAATCCCAATCAAAATTCCAGCAGGGCATTTTTTTTCCCCCCTTTTCTTTACTTTTCTTTTCTTTTTTTTTTTTTTTGTTGCAGAAATTGACAAACTGATTCTAAAATTCACGTGAAAATGCAAAGGACCTATAATAGCTGAAACAACTTTGAAAAATAAGAACAAAGTTGGAGAATTAACACCACCTGCTTTCAAGACTCATTATAAGGCTAGAATATTCAAGACAGTGTGATATCAGAATTGAGAGACAAATAGATCAATGGAACAGAACAGAGCCCATAAACAGACTCACACAAATGTGGATAACTGGTTTTTGGCAAAGGTTGCAAAGGCAATCCAATAAAGAAAGGATAGTCTTTTCAACAAACAGTGCCAGAATAATTGAATGTCTATATGCAGAAAAAAAGAAAAATCAAAATCTATCATAAACTTAAGTGCAAAACCTAAAACTACAAAACTTCTAGAAGAAAACATAGGAAAATAGCTTTATGACAATAGGTTATGCAAAGGTTTTGTATACACACTAAACCATCCATAAAAGAGAAATAAAATGGTGAAGAATGGGCTTTATCAAGATTAAGAAGGTCTTTCCAGAAGACAATTTTAAGAGAATGAAAAGACAGACTGGGAGAGAATATTTGCAAATTATGTCTGATAAAGACCTTGTAACCAGAATATATAAAGAACTCTCAAAACTCAATAATAAAAAACCAATAAAACATTTAAGCAAACACTTTTCCAAAGAAGATATATGGACGACAAATCCAAATGGAGAAGATGCTCAATATCATTAGTCACCAGGGAAATGCAAATTAAAACCATAATAAGCTACTAGTACACACCAAGCTCAGAAAAGACTGATCATACCAAGGCAAGGATGTGGAGAAACTGGAAGTCTCATACACCACCGGTGAGACTGTAAAAGAGTACAATCACCTTGGAAAACAGTTTGGCAGTTTCTTTAAGAAATTAAAATGAATGCCTAGTATACAATCCAGCTATTCCACATCTAAGTATTTATCCAAGAGAAATTCAATTCTATGTCCAAAGACCAGTAATAGTCAAAAACTGGAAACAACTTAAATGTCAAAATGTCCAACAATTTATTAGCTGTGGTATATTCACACAAGGAATGAACTACTGATATAGACAATAACATGAATGACTTTCAAAATAATCATGCTGCATGAAAGAAGCCAGACAAAAAGAGTGTATACATTAGGATTTTATTTAGATAAAATTCTAGGAAATGCAAACTAAACTATAGTCACAGAGAGCAGAAAGTGGTCACCTGGGGCACAGGGAAACTTTTGGAGGTGATGGATGCATTCATTATCTTGATTATAGAGATAGTCTCACAGGTGTGTACATATGCCCAAAGTTATCAAATTGTACACTTGAAATATGTACAGTTTATTGTGTGAATTAAACCTCAATAAAAAGTTGATAAAAATTAAATAAAAGTAATACACGCATATGGTAATAAAACTTCAAAATGGTACAAAATAGAAAGAAAAGTCTCCCTCTTCCTACCAGTGACAACCACTTTTGACTATCATCTCTTTTTCCTATCTCTTCTGTTTTCCTTCATAACCCTGAGACGGTTATGCCTCTAATTCTTGATTTAGAACTGTAAACAGCATCTGTTGACTTCTCATGTAAAAAGATAAGAAAATAAAACTTTCTCAAATTACTATCTTCCCTTTCCAACTCCTGTGCATTTAAATTTTAACTTTTAGCCCTTTCATAGTTTCCCTTCTTCTCTTCCTCCTCCTCCTCTCTTCTTCAACATGAAAAATATTCAATTAGCACTTTTTTGTGTGTGACATTGTTCTAAGCACTTTGTATATATTAATTCATTTTACTTTCAGAAAAACCTTTGTGTGATAGAAACTATTTTTATCTCCACATTAGATGAGAAAATAGATAAGTAATTTGCCTAAGTTGGAAATGCCGAGCAAGAATTCAAAACCAGGTAGTCTGCCCTCCTACTCTGCTATACTGCCTCAGTCTGATATCACTATACTTAAAACATTTAAATAATATGACTACAACTTTGCTTTTGACCACTTAACTGTAGATTCACTATCTCTTATCGATATCACTACATTTTCCTCCACCTCTCTTCCCCTCTCTCCAAACCTCCATTCCAACTTACTATTGTTTTTACATTTGTTCTTTAACTACAATTAAATATCTAATGCATTGTCTATAAATAGATTTTAAAATTTAAAAACTGAAACAATAGAAACAATAATATTTCTATGGAAATATAGTTCACTGCAGAACCAAGTAGCCATTGATCCTATAGAAAGGATGTAACTCTTATTGATAAACATTTGCTACTGGAAGTAGAGAATAACTTTAAAATTTAGAGAGTTAGGATGGCCGCACATCACAATGGCTTAATATGCCTTTGCCTTGTAACCAGGATCACCCAGTTCTCATTCTACTTGTCAGAAGAAATACATGTTCTACTAAAAGAGGTTCTTCACAGAGTCTCTTACTTCGGGTTCTAAATTGACTGATTACGTTCTAGGCCTGCCTCAAAGTTGTCACCCTGGAATTTCTTTTCACTATAATCCTGGGTTCAATCCACTGTTTCTTGGAGCTTATGACTTCCTCTTATTTGGATTCGCTTTTATTTTGATTGAGTAATTCTTTCAGAAATAGTCTGTGGGTGGTAAGTGGTCTGAGTTCTTGCATGTTGGAAAATGCCTCACTCTTAATTCATAGTTTGGCTCGGTAGAGAATTTTAGGTTCAAAAACATTTTCCCTCAACCATTTTAAAGGCATGCTTCTTGGTAATTCCAAGCATCTAGAGTTGCTGATGATTTAATTAACGTCAATCGAATTCTCATTTCTTTTAAAATAACCTATATTTTCACCTTTTACTCTCTTTCCTTTATTCTCAGTGTCCAAGATGTCACAAAAATGTGTGTTGGAGTGGGTTTATTCATTTCTTCAATCCTTTGATCTTCAGGTGCCTACAATCTGAAGTCTTATTTCTTCATGTCTGGGAAATTCTCACTTACTCTTTATTTTCTGTTTTGTCTGTTTTCTCATTCTGAAGTCTATTGGATGTTAGAACTTTTAGACTGTTCTTTTCTAAACTCTTAAGTTTTCTCCCATATTTTCTCTCTCTTTAACTTTTTGTTCTACATTCAGAGAGATTTCAATCTTTCCTTCCAGGCCTCCCATTGAATATTTAACTTTGGCACTTTTTTTTTTTTTCAATTTTAAGAACAATTTTTTGGTTTTGATTGTTTCTCTTAGTAACCTATTTTTTTCTTGAATGTCTATGAAGATGCTGAATAAAATTAAAGATATTTTCTCTTCCCTGAATCATCTCTTTCCTCCAGGGTCAGTGTATTCACCACAACATACTTCTTTTGCCCTTATTTTTCCCCAGATTCTTATGGTCCTTGGCTATTGATTCTTTGTTATGATTGAGATAGACCAGCTTGTTTAATTCAGATAGCTCTGCCTTGTGATAGAAGATAGAAAGAGAGACCTAGGTGGACCTTGTGATGGGCTCCGCTTTAGACCTTGTGGTGAGAGAGGAGGAAATAGAATGCCCCTTCCCCATCTCATCCACTTCCCAGCCAGAATGAGGAGAATTTTACTCCACGGGGGCTTCAGCCCTACTAGAGCTCTTTGTCATGCAGACTATTCAATCATTTTGGAGCTTAGTCCTCTGGTTTTAGCCTGAGCATGTGACACAGAGAAGAAGAATGTAGGCTATGACGCACACAGTTATTCCACAGTTGATTTCTTTCCAACTTCCCTCTCATATTCCAAGTTATGAGCCTCTCTGTGGATCTGCTGCCAGGAAAAAATAGCTCCTGCCCCCATGGCAGCCTTCTCCTGTGAATGTGATTCAAACTGTTAATACAATTCCAAGTATTTTCCACTTTCAAGAATTTTGTCTATATCTCTGGTTCCCTGATGTCTCTTCTCCTTGTACCCAGTTCTGTCATTAATTCATTACTGTTTGCTTTTCTTTACTGACATTTCTATGGGATTTGGAAGCAAAAGGGTATTCATGTATATGCCCTTTCTGCCACCTTGAACAAGATTCCCATTGCATCTTTGGACATCTTTGTGATTTCTTCCTTATCTTGAGACAAAAGTTTCTTTTTAATTTCCACTTGGAACCACCGGACCATATAAGAAAGACTTAAATTCTCTTCTATTGCTCAGCTCTTCAAATGTTTGAAACTAGTGTTATATTCACTTTTCTTCTCCAATTAATATTTCTACTTCCACTAATCATAACTTCTTGAATTTTTAGCCCCCCTATCATTCTGATCTCTTTCTTTTGATCTTCCTCCATCCTTCTAAGAGAATTCAATGCAATGCTTATGGTACGAATGCCTGAAGCTCTTCAGAGCAATCTAATCTTCCTGACCACATCACACATCCGCAGTGTCCAGTCCAATCTTCCTTCCCTGCTGTAAACACATAAAATGAATGATATACCACCACCACTTTCTGTGAAGACTGTATACAATGATGACATATTTAAAAACCATGAAATTATGGGAAAATAGAAGGAGGAATTTCTGTCTAATAATTTCCAGGCTATCTAGCACCACTTCTAATTTGCACACCATTATTTTATCACTAAAACAAAAATCATCTTAAAACTCGTAGCTTTGTCATTTTGTAAAAAATGGTAGTGTGTTTATAGGAATAAATTTGGGATAAATTGTTCCTCAACTCATTGAAGCATTCGTTGAACTCACCATATATGTTTTTAGGTATTTGAAATGCAACTTTAAAACTCCAATATGTTTTCTATTTCTCATCAACAAAAATGAACACTTTTCTAAGAGACTCAGATTATCATAAAATTACTGCTAATTAAAATATGTATAACATTTAAAATCAATAAAAAGAGGATAAAGACAAGTGTTATAGCTACCTAAAAACATCACAGCTATGATGACATCTCTTTATAGCAGACAAGGCTTTCAGTTAAACAAAATGTTGTCTGACAAAACTACAAGGTATAGTTCTCAGCTAACACAAAGCTTTTCCTGATATGTGCATCTTCTTTGGAATGTTCCCTGACACCAGTTCTTCAAAGAGCAAATTTGTAAACTGTAAAAGAAAAGGCTATCTGTGTATACCAATGTGTCAGGAAGGATTTATCTCAAATTTGTCAAAAGACCAAGATATTGTATAGGACTTTAACAGAAGTTTTCAAAACCTATATATTTGTTTATTTGTGTGTGTGTGTTTTATTAAAAATAATTATTTAAGGAACTACCATGTGCTAAGCACTAGCAGATCAGTAATGTAATGGAAAGACCTTCATTCTCTATTCTCACAGAGCTTGTACTGAATGAATAAACAAATTAATAAATGAAATTCCAAACAAACATATATGGATTCAAACTTGTCAAAGCACCTGTTTTTGAGACCTTGGGTTAAAGGAGATAGGTTCAGATGTACCCCAAACGATGAACACTAGCAAATAGGAAGCAAGAAGTCTAGCATCATTTTCATTCTCTGAGTCAAGTGGACTATGTCGATAACATCTTGGAAGTTGGACTCTGAAGATTGCTGAAAAGTTGCTGGAAGTTAAGAAGCCATCTCAGGAAAAAATTATTAGTCTGCTCACCCTTACTTCCTCAGATCAATGGGAATGTGGAGCTAAGACATTCCAGTTCCTACAAGTATGTGGCGATAACTAGCATGCGTGGTATTGGTGGCCCTTGGTGCTCGTCTACCTTTACAACTGGACCTCCTATAAGCCTCTTTAAACACATGCTGAACTCTTGCCTGGGGTGGTTATTTTCAGCTCTCAGACCAGCCCATGCTCTTTCATATTTCCTTTCTTTGCCTGAAATGCCCTTGTTCCACTCGTTCACCCAGAGTCCTCCTCCTCAGGTCCCAAGGCTCAGCTCAAACACTGCCTTCTCCAACCCCATCAGCTGATTAGTCACCTCCGTGGAGTTATGTCAACAACTGTAAGAGAAGACAGAACAGGAAATGGATCTCAATTTTAGCTTTTATCAGATTTGTAGTTATGTAAACTTTCTGGACCTTAGTTTTCCCATCTATGACATCTAGATACTTGCCTTGCAGGTCTGTTTTGAAGATTAATACAATAGTGATGGTAAAGCCCCTTAAACCAAGAGCCTGGCACATAGAAAGCACTCAATAAATATTTCCATCCCTGTTCTCTTCAGTCCTACCTGTGAATGGCATGAACTTAAAATCCCACCCTTAGATCAATCATGGTCCTTGTTATGAAAATCATTTGAATTATAATATAAAGTTCTGAATTACAAACAATATTATAAATCAAAAGCTTGTTTAAAATGTTCTGATTACTTACAAATATCCTTTGTGTAAAGTATGACTGCAAAATAATTAGAATGCTCTTTTACTTGAAGCATGTGCATGTGATACTTGCAAAGAGCCTGATCAAAAGCCTAAGCACTGTGAGTTACAGGCCTATGAATTTTACATAGAGGTCAAGGCTATATTCTTAGCAATCACATCTGCTCTTGAAAATATTTCACAAACTCAGAGCTAGGCCAAGAAGAACACAGTACATCGACTGCAAAGATTTCCAAAGGACAATAACATTATGAAAGCAACAATTATTATATTTAATAAGAATTTGCACTTTTCTATGTCTTTCATCCATGCCTTAAAGCATACTACAAACTACATTCAATAGCCCTCACAGCATCCTCTCTGATAGGTTGATGGTGCCGGATGATTCAGTTGACCCAATCTTCTAGCGCTGAGTGCAGATATCAGTGTAGTAGAATCTTGCTGTGTATGTTTTTTTTTGGAATAGGAGAGATTGGATAAGAAATATGGAATGCTTCTAAATAGACCAGAAATGACCATGCCTTTCCAAGTAGTACTTGTTTCTCATGAGCTACTTTTTTTTTTTTTTTTTTTTTTGGTTATTTTCACTCAATTTTGAGACGTTTGGGAATTGTCAGTGCCTTATTCACTCACTTACCAACTATTTATTAAAATTAAGGTTAAAAGCATAGAATCTGGAATGAGAGGCCCATGTTCAAATTCCAAGTCTACCACTTATTAACAATGAGGCCTTGGGTGAGTTACTTCTGTTTTGTACAAAACACACCTGAAATTCCTATTCTCTGTATTCATTATATATAAAGTGCAGCATAGAACACTGATCCAATTTAGAATATGTCTTCCTCTAATTTTTACATGACACATTTCAATTTTGAGGAATTTTGGATAAGTATTTAAGATTTTCTCACAATTTGAGTTGTTTAAATGTTGATACATATATTTCCAAACATGACCTCATTGAAGAGTCAGTATTTGGGGGTAACAATTAAACAAGGTTTATATGATTATTGAAAGAAAAAAAAGAAAAGAAAGAAAGATTCATGCAACAGCCAAGTTGAAAAAGGAATGTTTGTTCACAGAGCTACTTGGTTTACTCTCATTGGTTTGCCCTTTGTGACTTCAAGGAGAAAACTTCATTATTTCTTTTTATTTCTTCTTTTGGGGAAAGGTGTGTGTAGCTGAGAGTTAATCATACGAATGTTTAAATTTTTGTACTCTGACATCAGCCATGCATGAAAACCACCTGGGTATCCAAAAATTTATGGCTTTGCTGTATGTATTATTCAGCCACTAAATATTTGAATGCTTTTGTTCACCATTGCATCTCAGGGTTTGGCAATAGGAATAAGAGTTAACACTAATAGTTCTTAATAATCAGGAAGACTAAATATGTGCCAGATACTACTCCCTGCAATGCTATGATATAGGTGCTACTGTTACCCCTGCTTTACAGATGGGGAAGCTAAGCCATAGATGGTTCCTGGGGCCTCTGGAAGAAACAAAAACAAACAACAAGCAAAATGAATGAGGGAAAAAACCAACTCAGGGAAGCTGATGTGGCTCAGTGATTGAGTGCCAGCTTCCCACATACGAGGTTCCGGGTTCATTCCCTGGTACCTCAAAACAAAACAGAACTGAACAAAACAAACAAACAAACTAAAAACCCCAAACATTAATAGCTAAAGCTAGAGCTGTTAAGAAAGGTGTTTACAGATTAAAAGCAAGCAATTGATACAAATCAAAATTAGCACAGAGGGCTAAAGAATAGAGAGGGCTGGAAGTAGAAAATTATCTCCTTTCAATAGAGAAAAGGAAAATGTGAGTCCATTTGACTATGAGTGTTCTTTTTTTCCCAGAGATGATGAACTATTAGGAGTCATGTGTACTTAAGAAAGGTAATCAGGATTAAGAAAGGCCTTTTTAGAGATCAACATAGATACAGTAGTGGGAAACTGTCCCTTTAATAGCTGGGAGTCCTGAATCCATAGATGATTCCTGAAAATCCCTGGAGAAACCACAGACACACACACACACACACACACACAAGTAATGATTGATAAAGGGGAAGGGGAGTGTTTTAGTTACCTGGGCTGCTCAAGCAAATAGCATTAAACAAGTTGGATTGCACAATGGGAATTTATTTGATCACGGTTTGAAGCTGAGAAAAAAGCACAAATCAAGGCATCATCAACACAATGCTTTCTTTGCAAAGGCTGAAGAGTTCCGGTGACAGCTCGATCCTTGGCCTTTAGCTTGTCAGATGTCACATGGCAGCATCTCCTGGTGTCTCCCTTCTCTTCTGGGTCCCATGGATGTTCAGCTTCTTGCTTCCATGGCTTTCTCTCTGTGACTGCATTCATTTCATTCTGCTTATAAAGGGCTCCAGTCATAGGATTAATATCCATCCTGATTGTGGTGGGCCACATCTTCACTGAAGTCACCTTATCAAAAGTCCTATTCACAATGGGTTCACACCCACAGGAATGGATTAAGTTTAAGAACACATATAGGGAAGTCCACAGAGAAAGAGAAATCCATAGAGAGGAGCTAGAAGTCAACAGAACCCAGAGAAGCCAGGAGAAGCCACCATGTGCATTGTCATGTGACAGAAAAGCCAAGGACCAAGGATGGCCGTCATTCAGCCCCAGAATGCAACAGCTGTCTGTGAGAAAGTATTGCCTTGATGACACCCTGATTTTGGACTTCTCCTAGCCTCAAAAGTATGAGCCAATAAATTTCCATTGTTTAAGCCACCACATTGCATGATGTTTGTTTCAGCAGCCAGGAAATTAAAACAGCCCCTTACTCCATTTTCAAGGCCAACAACTTTGCATCTCTCTGAGCATTCTTCCATAGTTACATCTCCTACTGGAGCTTTTCTTCTGCCTCCTTCTTCCTCATTTAAGAACCCCTGTGATTACATTGGGCCCATCCAGATAATCCAGGACAATATCCATATTTTAAGGTCAGCTGATTACCAAACTTAATTCCATTGTCAACTTTAATGCCCTTTGCCATGTAATCTCACATATTCACTGGTTCTGGGGATTAGAATGTGGACATCTTTCCTGTTGTTCTGTTCTGGCTACCACAATGTTGTTCTTGGAATTGCAGGCTCACAATAGTGATATGCTCCTGAGGTCAAGTGAGGATGCAGATGTGAGTCTGGTCACAGATATGGCCAGTAGGAGAAGGAAAGACATTAAGTAGGTCAGTCACTCTTTAGCCTTTCCCCCCAAAGTAGTTATTTTATCATTATTATTTTTTAAGATTTTATTTATCTATCTATCTATTTATTTATTTATTTATTTATTTATTTATCCCCCCTTGCTGCTTGTGCTCTCTGTGTCCACCTGCTGTGCATCTTTCTGTGTCTGCCTGTCTCCCTCTGTTGGGTCATCCCGCTGCGTCACCTCACTGAGCCGTGCGGGCTGGCTTGCCTTCACCAGGAGGACCCAGGAATCGAACCTGGGGCCTCCCACATGTGGGAGCCCTATCGATTGAGCCACATCCGCTTCCCCCAAAGTGGTTATAATAGATGCGTGGACCACGTCCCATCAGAGAACCAAGCTTCCTCTCTGGCCCTGGATCAGGGGAAGATCAATACAAACACTAACAGTAAAAGGTGGAAGTGGCAGTGGTGTTGGACCTCTCTAAACCTTTTGGCCATGGCAGCTGCAATGCTGTAGTAACTCACAGATGCCCAGAGGTTAATCTGAAAACTAGTAAATGACTTGTGCTAAGCAGTTCCTGATCAAAGGCCTGTGGATCAAACTCTCTGAACTGGGTTTTAAAATTCACATTCCAAGATAGCACAATGCATCAAAGAGATAAGAAATAAATGTACTGCACTATTTATTATAAGACAATATGTCTCTGAAAAGTCAAGAAAGAAGCCGATTCACAGAGCAGGCAAAAGCTCACATCTTTATATTCTCTTTTTATCATTCATGAAGGTCACTGGGTTAATCAGCCCCATTATTCATCATTTGTGTGCCGGGACAGGCAGGAATACAACCATCTTGATAAAATACCTAACTGTCCTCAAGAGGAAATAATTAGCTCAGGGAGTAAGAGACTTGGACATTCCAAGATTAAAAGGAGACAACAAGTATCTGAAGAATTGAAACAACCCAACTGCAGCTCCCTCCTACCTGTCCTCTCTACTAGACCACCTCTTATTGCAGGCAAGGACCTGTTAATGGATACCAGTTTGTGATATCACCCAAAAAACCAAGGAAGCAATGAAAGTGTGAAAGGGGATTAAGATTACAAAGAAGGAAGCGGATATGGCTCAAGCAGTTGCGTGCCTGCCTACCACATGGGAGGTCCCAGCTTCGGTTCCTGGTGCCTCCTAAAAAGAAGATGAGGAGACACAGAGAGCACACAATGAACAGACATGGGGAGCAGACAGCAAGTACAAACAACAAGGTGGGGAGAGAAATAAATAAATAAATAAATCTTAAAAAAAAAAAGATGAAAAGGAAATGTTTTTTTGTCCTTCTCCTATTCCATTGAAAATACACACTTATACAAAATGCTATATTAAAGAACAAGTTAGGGGAACAGATGTAGCTCAAGTTGTTGAGCATCTGCTTCCCATGTACAAGATCCCAGGTTCAATCCCTGGTACCTCCTAAAAACAAACAAACAAACCCAACTCTCATTGGGCAGCAGATGTAGCTCAGTGGTTGAGCACCTGCTTCCCATGCACAAGGTCCTGGGTTCAATCTCTGGTAGTTCCTAAAAAAAAAAAAAAAAACCAAAACACTAATTAAATTCTAGTCTCAGCCACATCCTGAATACAATATCAAAATGTCAAGACAAGAACTAGAAGCAATGCATGCTGGAATACAGACATCTAATCAACCACTAAACCACCCCTTCCTATGACCGGAGCAGACATTGCTAATCAATCATGACATTATTTCCTACTGAACCCTGAGGAAGCATCATAATCCCAAGACAGGGTTCTAGGCAGCCACTACCAAGCATTCATAGTTGGCATTGGAAATAATACCTATTTGTCTTCCTGGCATATAACATTTTTAATTTCTCCCTCTTCACTGGCTTCTTCCCCACTTCCTTGAAACACATGTCTTAAACTCAACAACAAATATTTACGGAGCATCTTTTGTGTGCCAACCACTGTTGGAGGCAATGGGAAATACTGAGGTAAGAAGAACTACCATAATCTCTATTCTAATGTAAGTCATACTTAATGAGGGAAACAGACAGCAAGTGAATTACAAGATAATTATTAAACAAATAAACAAGCTAATTCCAGACATTGAAAAGTACTTTAAAGAAAATAAAATAGGGTAATGCAATGCAGAGGGACTGGGGGTGGAGGATATAGGCATCAGTAGAGCAGACAAAAAAAAAAAGTTCTGTCTGAATAGAAAGCATCAGATGTAAACAATAAATAATAAGATGTCAACCATACAAAGAGTGAGGGAAGAAGCATTTCAGCGAAGTGAGAAGGAAATGCAAAGATCGTACTGCAGGAGAGAGACTGATACATTCAGTAAGCAAACAAGACAGGGATGGTTGGAGCGGGCTGAGTCAGGGAAGAATGGAGCCAAATGAAGTTGGAAAGACAACCAGGAGCCAGATCACAAAGGACTTTGAAGGACATGTCAAGGAAATTGCCCATTTCAACCTAAGTGTGATGAGAAGTCGTTGGAGAGGTTAAGTATAAAGAGGTAGCATAATCTGATTTACTTCTGCCAATATGGAAAAAATATTGGCTTGATCTTCCCTCGCTAATCATTCTCTCCATCCATCCACGTTCATTGCTGACATCTGCACCCACCATGCCATTTCCTCACCACTGGCCTCTTTCTTGGCCACTTGTTAATACATCCCGTTTCTTTTGCTCTCCTGAAACCACTCTCCGAAAGGGCACTGATGGCCTCCTATCTCCAAGCACTTCACTCACACACTGAAAAATCTTTGTTGGGACAGTGCTGTGTCCCAAACTCTACACTACTCACTGAGGATATCATAAGAAGCAAGACACAGTCCTCATGGACCCAAGTCTGACAATTAAGCTCTAAGGATGAAGTGTACGTCTGTGAAAGTGGGCACGAGGACTATTATGGGAGACCACAGCCAGAGCATCTCAGCTCATCGGAGGGAGGCTGAATGGAGGACAGGAAGTGCAGGAGAAGCTGTGGTTACCGGAGGACAGCAGGAATTAGCCAGGCCAAGGCGAGGAGGAGAAAAGCTATTCCAGGGTCAGAAACTATAGATGAGAAAGAGTGGCAGGAACAAATGGTTCCATAGAAAATGAAGTGAATTTCCTTCCTGTTAAGTGTTCCCCGGTTTATGGGAACCGTCTTTTGGTTTTATATCTTCCCTTTCAAATAGTTTTCTTTTTAATAATGCACTGGAATTTTAAAATATGAATGCCCATTGTGAAAATTGCTGAAAAAAATCTAAGGAAAATTAAGATTAAAGTTGGCTACCTGTTAAATTGATGAAAAATAGCTAAAGAAAATTAAAATCAACTACCTAGTAACACATCAGTCTATTTTCTTCTAATAGTTTTTCCTATGTCATCTCTCTGCTTCTGACTGTTTTGGTAGTGGTGGGGGTAGGGGGAAAGGAGGATAATACTGTGGATTTAATTTAGTTTTTTTAGTTTTTGTGTTTTTTTTTTTTTTTTTGCTTAACATTACACTGTGAACGTTTTTCCATGAAAACATGACTTTATCAGAATTTTTTAAAACAATCTCTTGATGATAGATACAAGTGTTTTCTACATTTGTGCTAGGAGAAATAATTATGATTATTTTTGTACATAAATCTTTGTTTACATCATGGATTATTTCTGAGATAGATTCCTGGAAATAGAAACATCAGGTAAAAGCAAACAAAGATTTCTAAAGCTCTTAGTGAAAATTGCCAAGTTGCCTTTGATAAAGGTTGTGCCAATTACACACCAGCAGTAGTGAATAAGTGTTTTGTGCCATCCCACAACCCCTGCTAGCTTTGCGCACCAAGGTTCTATTAATTATTGAAACTTCATGGATGAAAGATAAACTCAAGGAGTAGATGTAGCCCAAGTGGTTGAGTGCCTATTTCTCACACACAAAGTCCCAGGTTTGATACCCTGTACCACCTAAAAACAAACCAACCAAAAAACCCAACTCCCATTTGGGAGTGGATATAGCTCAGTGGTTGAGCAACTGCTTCCCATGAATGAGGTCCTGGGTTTAATTCCTGGTACCTCCTTAATAAATAAATAAATAAAATAAAATAAAATAAACTCATTGCTTTATTTACATTACTTTGAGTCACAGTTTTTAATGCTTTTGTTTTTGGTCCATTTATGTTTTGCATATAAGTTTTGGACATGTCATCTGTCCCTTTATTTCACTGGTTTGTTAGTGTTTTTCTCACTGATATTAAAGGCTCTTTATAGATTAATTAAATTGAACCCGTGACCCTTGAGATTTTGTAGGTAAGTAGTCTTGCATTTGTCAGTTAAAATACTTTTAAGTCTTATTCACAATTTTTATATAGTCACATTTTTTTTAAAGCACATTTTCCAGCCTGTTACTGTAGTTATAAAAATAACAACTCAAATGGTATCTCAGAATCTTGCATATGCCCACCTCTTTTAACTTCCTAAACAGAACCCATGGTTTTGGATCATTATTATTCCTATTATCTTTTCCCAATGTCTTCCAGGAGGATAGGGCCCCATTGTTTCATGAAGTTCTACCATTTCCACTCAGCTCCCCTCCAGTCTTTCTCCACAGGAAACCAGAAAGACCTGTAAAAAATCTATTTGAAAAACTTCATTGGATTCCTGGTGTAATCAGAACAAAATCCCAACTCCTCAACCTAGTTTTAGCCCTCTCTGTGGTCTGATCTTGCTTTCCTCTCCCTCCTCACCTTGCACCATCCTTCCCCTTGTTCACCAAAGTCCAGGCACTCCAGATCTCCTTTCACAGGTCCTGGAAGCCCACGCTCTGGATTGTTACCCTCGGGGCTTTTGTCCTGCCCTCAGCCAGGCAGCTTCCAGCCTAAGATTCCTCCCCCAAAAATCTAGCTTCTTTTCCTTCATGGCACTTCCCAGTATATATAATTAACATCTTTGTGATTATCTGTTTGGCATCTACCTTCTCTACTAGGATGTCATCTCCGGACACCACACTGCTTGTTCCTCAACCTATGCCTCTAGGGAAGGAGGGAGAGAAGTTGGAGAAGGGATTGAACTGGCTTTCGCAGTTCCACTCATCTCCTAGTTAGCAGAAATTCCTGACAGATTCTAAGAAAAGATTGCCAGTGTATGTTTTTGGTAAGGGCCACCTTCCCCAAACTCAGGTTAAAGAGGGCTTTGCAGAGGAAGTAAGATCTTCCTGAGCTGAGTCCCACAAGATGAGGGGGAAAATCTAGGAAGGGAAGGCATTCTTGACAGAGTAAGCACAAGTGCAGAGGCTGAGGGCTGAGAGCATAAGCACATGTAAAGAAAGCACAAAACTACAGGCTTCACTTTTCCGAAGGAATTATCCTCACTTCCTTATTCTGCAATAACCCCAGTCTCTTTGCCCACACCTTGCACATGCCAAAAATCACATACAAAGGTGCAAAATATACATTGGCCGGATAGTTGGGTGAACAATACATGATATGTCTTGATTAGAGCAATTCCCTTCTCCTGGAACGTCCTTTTTCTCTCTACCAGTTTGAATTTCTGGCTGAAGACCCACCTCTCGGAAGCTTTCTTTAACCAACTGTAGCACGAATGCTACTCACTTCTATTGTTTAATATTTTCTGAATAGATCTTATCTTTTCCTTCTTTTTTTGTTTGTTTGTTTGTTTGTTTGTTTGTTATACCCAAATGCCCTATAAAGTAGCTACATAAACTCCTATGGAAGAAAGGGGGAAAGGAAAGAGGGAGGGAAGGAGAAAGGAAAGGCAATGCAGCAAAGACTGTTGTCTTTGGGTAAAATTTGACTTAGGTGACCTCTACAATCACACACAACCCCGCCTCCCCGCCTTTTTTGTAACATCCTGTTTTTAAATCTAAGATTTCCTGAAAGAAAATATGAATGAATTAATAAATGAGATTTTACCCAAATGCTTCAAATTTTCAGCAAAAGATAGTTTACCAGTCCTTCATATTTTATAACCCAAGGCATTAATTTTCACTCATCTCTTTTCTTAAACAAAGCAGATACTGTAATTTCATTTGATGCAATGTAGCAAATCAGACACTAAAATAGCAAGTTACTTTAGGTACAAAGAAACACCACTGTTATTTCTACCTTAATATTCTTGTATCCTAAAAAGGCCTCAAGTCCCTCCTTTTTCTTTAACCCCCAGCTCTATGGCTCAGTCCTCGATCTCTTCCCTTGCAAGTCCATCCTAATTGGTCTTCCTGCATGTCCTCTTAATACAATGCATTTAGTAAAAACTACTAAAGATAGCCAGGGAGAGCCAATCTGCTCATGGCATTTACCTCCTTAGAACTCTTTGGTTGCTGTCCTTGCACAGAGACCAAAATCTTAACAATACCTGCAAGGCTGAAGTGGTCTGGTGCCTGACCACCTGGCCAGCTTTCCACACCAGGTTGTCTCCTTCCCCGGGCTCCAACCTCATGGACTTCCTGTCAGCTGTTCACATCTACCGGCTTCCTCTAGCACCAGGGTCTTTGCACAGGCATGTCTTTCCTCAGCTCAAAAACCCTTTCCTCAGGAAAGCCGTCCCAGACCCCTCCAAAACATCACAATGCCTCCCCTCCATTTTATACTACTCAAAGCACCAACTACCACCTTTCCTTCACAGGATTTATTGCAATTATGTATTTGTTTGTATGATTTTTTGAATAATGCCTGCTTTCTCAACCAGTCTAAAACTTTCTTGAATACAGGAACTATGTCTGTTTTGTACACCATTATACATCCCCAGTGTCTACAATAGTATCAGTCACATAAGCATTAATAAATATCTGACAAATAAATGCCTTCTGCAATAGATGCGAGTAAGAGACTTTAGATCTTGGATCTTTTCTTTTTTTAAGTCTAGCCAAGTAAAAATAATTCTGATGAATTGAATTCTAGGGAAAGGGGGAATTAGGTTGGGTATTGCGCTTCAGATAAAAGGATGACAAATTAGCCCAAATTTACCCATACAGTGATTTAGTCTATCTAAGTTGCTTATCAATTTAATCACATTCCCCGCTCCCCTCCCCCCAACTCACCCCCCCCCAAAGAAAAACCAACTGAAAGCAACTCAATAAGAATTTACATAAGTGATCTCGGTCTACTCATGGGCTCTCATTTTGAAAATGAAACACAGCATTTTTGAAAGTGAAGAAATAGTCTAGATATTTTAAACTCCTCAAACTTCGGGAAATAATTTGGGATAAAAAAGCAAGGAAAGACACAATATTTTAGTTTGTAAAATTGGTTTATTTACATTTGGTATTTTAAAATTGTATTTGAAATTTTTAAAATATATTTTTATATATTTCCCTGGCAGGCATTCCATATTTTCTTAAATATGGAGGCAAAGGAAAGAAAACCTGAGTTTGAATTTAATGAGATTTACTGCTGCTACAGTCAGTAAAATTTAACTTTTTATCCTTGAGAATAAGAGTTAAAAATAGTATTCTTGTACATTCAAATGTAAAAAGCATATTTTCAGAACATAGAAAATAAAGAATAAAGCTACTATAATTAACCTCCCCACATATGGCACAAATTAACTGAGGGGAATGTGTGTGCATTTTAAAATTACCAGGTGCTACCTTAGAGACTAAGGTGTTCTAGTCCAGTTTTTTTTTTTTTTTTTTTTTTGTAGTTTCTCCTGTTTTAAAAATATTCCTGGAAACTGAATAAACATAAATGCCCACTGCTAGCTCAAATTCTCCCACCCTCCCCTTTTAAAATTTTTGTGTGCTGTAGAGTTAGTGATTTCCCTTCATTGTCCAGGACCAAAATTCTCTGATTACAACCTGAGCTCCAGACTGTTTTTGCAAAGTCACTTTGGAGCAAGTCACTTTAGTTTCCTCAAATAACAAGTGAGGATAATCATAGTTCATGGGGATGGATAAGGCTGACCTGATGCTCACAAAACACCATTAGGTCTGTGAAGGCACTTTGTTTCTTTGTAAACTTCTCTGGAACATATGCTGCAAGTTACAATGCATCCAGCTCCTCCTTAGAATAGATGGCCAGTTACAACTCCTGAAATGTCAGCTTTCTTGGGAGAAGTAAATATTAACTCATTCATTTGCACATTAAACTTCCTTGAGAAGCAAGGGAATGGCAATTATGCCTCCTCATATAAATATGAAATGTAGCACAGACATTAAGGTGACCATAGCAAAACAGTAAGTCAGAGGCAAACCAAATAAACAAACCAGTCTGCAGTACGATGCAAATTTCTTATGTGTATGTAACACAGTGGCAGTTGCTTTGCATTTGGACAGTGTTAAATATCACCAACAAGTGTTTATTGCCTAATAGCCCCAATTTTTAAAACAATGAAACAAAGCCACAAATACCCTTTCTTCAAATCTCTCCTAATGCTGTCTTTCCAAAACAGAAAGTAATCAAACCAATTTTGCCCCTTTTAAAAAGTCAATACCAAAGTCAGCTAGGAACATTCTCTAGTGTTAGCCTGAAGGCAACTTTGAAGTTTCAAGACTATTCACTTGTATATTTGTTTATTCCAAAAGGGAAACAATTATATAGATTCAAACAGAATGTAACATTAATCAATTTAAGAAAGAGCTTTTAAAGATTTGGTAAAAGAAAAGAGAATGAGTGGGAACTACAATCTGCTCTAAGTCAGATCTACACAATAAATTTAAAGTTTAAATTGCTGAGTTAGCATCAATTTTGCATATAACTTATACCTCTTAAACATTTTATTTCAGAATATATTGGGTTTCTTGGATTTATATTTTTACACTGGGTAAGAACTTTGAAAAGCAAGTTGATCAAGCAGCATTGGAACTCTATGGCATAAGCTATGATAAGACAAAGACAGCTTGGGAACTCTTAAAGTACTCCCTTGCCTTAGCAAATCCCACTTCTGCTGCAGGAAGCCACACTAATAAGTAATTCCTTGGCTGTTGGTGGCAGGAGGGGTGTAAATAAAAATGTGAGGTAGTTATTTCCATGAGAGGGAAATACTTGTCTACATAATATCCCTGCAATGTCTGACAAATTACTAGAGCATCTGCTTGCTCTCAACCTTAAGTAAACTTTTAGCTTGGTATTAACTGAGCTTGACAAATCTTGAGCTAGATGCAGTTCAGACCTTATTTTCTGATCCAGGTATGACAAGAGGCACTAAAACGCAAAAAAAAAAAAAAAAAAAAAAAAAGTGACCCATAGAGATCATCAAGTGCAAAGCAGGTGGTTAGCACTGGTGAGAGCACATAAGAATAATGTGTCGATAGGAAAGAATAAAGATTGCTGGAGAATAATTAATAGAATTAGCTCTCACAGCTTACCAATTACCTTCAAGGTTTAAAAGATAAAAAAAAAATTAAGTACTCACATGACAGCTGGTCAGAGGCCACACAGAAGAATTTTAACGTAGAAACAATAAAAGTAAAGGAATAGAATATCCTGAGAAAAAGTAAGAGTTGCCTACTAAAACTTTAGTCTTTCTTACTTGGAATTTGCATATTTATACTGAACTAATAAAAAATAAGTTTCTGCAGATGAACAAGTTAGAATGAATTACTTAATTCTTGGAACAGGACTATCTATCTATTTAGTATCCTAAATTCTCTCCAGGCTAAACAGACCAGCAATACCAGTAATAGATCAGGAGTTCAATTATAGTTAGAAAAGGGGAGAAAAGTAAGGTAGGACATTAAAATTTTATTCTGAAATTATCTCTGGCCACAACAATAAAATTTAACAAATATTCACTAAACAGTCTTACTCCTGTCATCAGCTGTACAATACATACAGTATCATAGAACTGGCCACTAGGATTAAAATCCACTAGAACATATTTAATGTTAAGTGGCGACAGCAGCATCTCACAGAAATTTTTACATACATATATACACAGTCCACATTCAACCATTTTCACATATTTTCAGTACACCATTGCAGCATATTACAGTCACGTGTCTAAGTTGTTGCTCGATAAAAACCCAAGCCACTGCCTAGACATAACTGCAGCAGTTGAGCTAATTACAATTAATTTTATATATGTTCATAGCAGAGAGATGTACAAGCCCCTAAGAAACAGAGTTCACAAATACTTGTTTTTTAAATGCTACCACAGCATTATGTTGGGCAATATTAAAACCTTTACCAACTAAATCAATTTTTTAAAAAGTCTTCTGCTTACCAGAAATATTGTTGATGAAAAAAAATTACAAAAATGAATGCTCTCTTTAAAATAATTCACACTTTTAAGATTCCAATATGGCCCAATGCTACTGATGCCTAAAGTGTTTTCTAACATTCTGATGGAGCCGTTTAGCAGGACTCCAGACCACCGAGTAAGTTTAAAAGTGGCGTAAGTGCCTTGCACCCAAATGGTAAAAATCCCTGGCCACCCTACTAGAGCCAGGCACATAGAAAAGGAATGCACTTTGGTTCATACCAAATGCCCTGGGATTAATCACACTATAAAATTAAATGGTTTGAGGTAATTTTTACAAATACAGTTGATTTCTGTCTAGTGTTAGCATAACAAAAAATATCATTTAAAAAATCAGTTTGATGTTAAGATACCACAAAGACCATCTTTAACCCCTTAAACACAGGAATACTCTAACCAATGGTTATCTTCTTCAGATGATGACTCACGCCTTATGGTTTCTTTTAAGGCCTGTAAGTAATTGATATTTAAGACAGATGTATCTTTGCAGAGGTGGGTTCGATCCTTACTGCCAAGTATTCAAAGGGTTAAAAAGGCCAAAAAATGCATGCCCTACAACATGGCATTCAGAACAAAAGGCACATTGTTAACACTAAGGGCACAATCTCTTCTCTATTGTTAATCTACACTGCCTTGCATCACTCTGTTGTCCCACTGTGTAGCAATACACTTAAGTGGTAATGAACACTGATGGTGCAAGAAACAGAGCCAAATGAGACTGCAACCAAAGACAAGACGACACTGTGCTATTCCTTAATCTGAAAACAGCTCAGACATCCCTAGACAGTGGTAACCTGTGAGACCAAGGACTGCTCCTAGCCAACTCCCAATAGCCTATCAGAGCCCTTCATTTAGTTACATTTTAAAATCACAGAGATGCAACATTTATCAACATTAGAATTAAGCTAGAATTTTGTAAAAGCAGTTCTATCGCTAAACATTGAAGAGTGGCGCCTCTTTTTAAAAATAAAGAAAATTTCACTTTATGTGGGCCAAAAAAAAAAAAAAAAAAAAAAAAAAAGCCCCATAGTGCTACACATTATAATATGGCCTAAAAGTTTCCGGTTGCATTTGTGAATAAAGACAGTCACAAATGCACTGTTGGCATCTTAAGAACCAGTTTTGTGGTGGGAGAAAAGACAAGCAGTATTAGCCCATACATGAGTTTTCACTCATACCATTATTTTATAGGGGAAGAAATAAGAATGGTAGGCTCAGGTTCATATATATTTAAATCTAAATGTGAAAATGAGAGTGGAAATGGAAGTGGAACCTGGGAAGGGGAAAACAGCCTTTACATGTTTTGGGTTTCTTTTTTAATGACCTAAAACAGTGAAACTTGAGGCTCGTGGTTTTTTTAAAACCACCATACCAAGTCTTATACTTCTTATGCCTTTAAGCCAAAATTTTAATAATAAATACACAGATATCTAAATTCTATAAGCCAATGATTAGAGGGTATCATTATATAAGTATCATTTAAAATTCAACTTACTAACCTATTATTGCACTTCCACAGCTGGCATATAACTGTGTATTATATGCTAAAGAATTCATTTTGACTAGGGGAAAGAAGATAAAATTTTTAAATTATCAGTGACATCCTTAAATAATAAAGCAAGTATCAACAATACTATCTTATTAATAAGCTAATTTTATTACTGTTTTTTGGCCAATATCTATAATATTTCCTGAGCATTTTTCTCCACCATCAACCAACAAAGCCTCAAGATAAGTATTTTGTTCAAAACCATGTGTTGGTTTTTTTGTTTTTTGTTTTTTGTTTTTTTTTAAAGAAAAACTAGGATTAATATTAAAAGAACTTAACCGGAAACTCTCGGCCTCACTGGGGACCATGCTTTAAGTACCTGTAAATAAATTTACAGGCAATACAATAATATCTGTGCATATAAAAGATTATTCTAATTTACACTACCCCAAACCTATTGTCCAAACAGGCAGAAACCTTTCTTTATTAAATTGCACATATTAAAAAAAACATTTGCCACGTGCCTTCTAATTGATATATATATCTCACTGTTCATACATTAGTGATAAAATACTGAAATTTTCACTGTGAAAATAATTATTATTCAAAGAAGAAAATATTCTTTTACCTAACTCTCAAAGTAACTTTCCCAGGTAAAGTGTCATCTCCACAAAAATAATCAGTGCAATCCTAAAGAAAGTAAAATAAAATAGAGGAATGCAATTTCTGTGGTTCTTCTAATGATGTAAAGAATAAGTCAAACCATTCAACTTTGGTTGAACTTTTTCTTCCTTTAATATTGTTGTTAAAATAGGGCTTATTGAACTGCCGATGTGACTCCTGCTAATCAAGAGGATTTACAATCCTTTTATTTAAGGAAGAGTTGATACTTTCCCAGGCTAAAAGAACCGTACAGAGACACCTTAACAGCACAAACCCACTCTAATCTGCTAAACCATCTTTGGAACTATGGAAATTCTTACCTAAAGTAGCTAGACTGCTGTACTTTTTAAAAATTGGAATATGAAACAATAGTCACGATCACAGCTGAAATGTCTCTTTTCTGGAATAACAGTCTGGGATATAGATTTGAAGGAAGAAGACAAACTAAATGCAAGCAACAGATGTGTGGTAAAAGAGGAACAAAGAAGAAAAGCAAAGAGAAGGGAGGTACAGTTTGTGGAATACATTTCTAAATTTAGGTGCAAAAGAATTCCGTAATATGAGGTTACTTGACAAAGCAGCTCACTGATCATGTTAGGACATTTGGAGGAACACACATATTTCCATTTCCATTCATCTACCCAGTCTGCTGTGAGGACTTTCAGAATGTCAGAATACTAATTGGGCAATTTAAACACTGGGGACTTTATCTTGCATTTGTTTGGATGCTAATTAAAAAAAAAAAAAAAAAAAAGTTTCTCTAAGGTGCAGTTTTTCTTAAGGTATTTTCTTTCTGACCATTCTCCTCTCATCACCACGAAAACCCACATAAGTTACGGAAAATGAAAGCAGGACATGCTGTTACACCTGTGCATAAACCTGGAGATGGAGAGAGAGAGGGGCCTTTGGGGCAATCACTTTGGGGAGAATATAACATGGACCATAAAAACATAGTAAAGGTCTCTGACACCCAACTGTACAGGTGTGGCAGTCTCAATGGCCTGCCACTGATGTTTATTACTCTGCCACACTAAATACAGTAAGGCTCATCATACTCTGAGAACACAAAAAGTTTCAGAAAGTAGAAAAACTTAAAGCATTGTCCCCATGTATTTTATAAAAACAAAATGAACAACTTTCTTACATTAAATTAAGTGCTGAAAAGATACAAATGAGTAAAGTTATCGAGCAAATAAAAACAGGTCTGAGCTACTACTTCTCAACTCAATAAGGCTCAGCAATGTCGTATCTTTCAGATTACCAGCATCAGGGGATTGGCGCTCAGCTAACAAGTTTTGGCAACACTGTCCTCTGCTGAATATTCCCATTGGCATCTGTCATCTGTGCCAAATTAGTCCTCAGTTTGGAAGCCGAGCTGGAAGGTGGAGGTAACTTGGAAATCGACGTGATAGCACCAGTGCTCTCGGGTATCCTTTTCATTGACGTTTTCTCCCCGGTTGGTGGCTTTGGCAGTCGCCTCCTCAGCCAGGGGTGCCGCAAGGCCTGGCCAGGGTTCATGCGAACTGCAGGATCCCATTCTAAACACTGTTTTAAGAAGTCAAGGAAAAGGGGATCATCACACCCCTTCAGTGCATTCCCCCACTCTCGGCTTTCCGGGGGGCCCCTTAGTTTCCCCCTCCGGGAACGGCCTCCGTTGAGAACCACAGAGCCATCTGACAGCGTCGTGACAGTGCAGTAACGGGGATAACCCTTGGAGCTCACGAAATTTTTGGCTCGTTTGGCTGCATCCAGTAGTTTCTGGGAGGGCATGCCCAACAGTTCTATCATACAGGCCAGCTGGTCCCCTTCATCCTCCCCAGGTAAGAGGGGGTAACCTGTCAGCAGCTCTGCTAAAATGCAGCCCAGGCTCCACATATCAATGGGCATCCCGTATCTGGCCCCGAGGATAACTTCCGGGGCCCGGTAAAAACGCGACTGAATATATGTGTAGACACGCTGATGCTCATAACAACTGGAGCCGAAATCAATCACCTTAATACCACTTCGGCCCTGCTGCTTTAACAAAATGTTCTCGGGCTTAAGGTCACAGTGAATTATTCTGTTTTTGTGCAAAGCATCCAAGCACTGCAAAATCGAGTGGGCAAACTTGCGAACCAAAGGCAGGCTGAAGCCCTGGAACTTATTCTTCTTGATGAGCTCGTAGAGGTTCATGCTCAGCAGCTCAAACGTCATGCAGATGTGGTTGCGGAAGGTGAAATTCTCCAGCATATGGATGACATTCATGGCGTTGTCCTTGTCCTGTTTCCGCAGGTGCTCCAGGATGCGGATCTCCTCTGCTGCCTGCCGGTGGAAGCGCTTCTCGTTCCGCACCATTTTGAGTGCCACGTGCTGGTGGACTTTGTGGTCATAGGCCTTGACCACCTGCCCGAAGCTTCCCTTCCCAATGACCTTTAGGACCTCGTATCTGTAAGCCACGTGATCGTGGGGCACCTGCACGTAGGATCCCTGGTCATCGTCATAGCCACTGTTGTTCAGCCCACCTGTCATGCCCTGGCGCTTCTTTGCATTTGGACCCAAGAAATATATTTCAGGGTAGCTGAAAATCTCATGGTGTTCAAAGGCGGTTAATTTTTGCATGTATTGCTTCATTGCTTGTTCGGGTGTCATGGGGGTGGCTTTCACCTTCCCCAAGCCCTCCATAGACTTCAGAGAGGTAGAGCTCCCCTGCCGTCGATGGATGCCCTCCAGCTGCCGCTCTGGCACCACCGGCAGTCCTGTTTTACCCACTGTCGTCAGCCCATTTGGTTGCGTCGTGAGCACTGTCCGCTTGTTACTGTTATCCTCAAACAGCTGCTGAATCTGGATCTGTCCGTGGCTATGGCTGCCAACGTGCAGGTGATCATTCATTGTGTGTTTACTGCCGCCAATCTGGAATTCAAAGAGGAAACAGAATGGAAGAGGTCTGTTCAATGAGACATTTGATAAGTGATCCCCCACCAACGCCTTTACAAAGCACAATTTGATTGTAGTTTATAGTCAGAATTGGGTTAACTAATCATAAACACTTGTGCATCCAAAAGAGACCTTCTGGTGAACTCACTGACAGGGAGAGTGGATATGATGCTGTCGGTCTCTGACAAAGTAAGGAAAAAGCGGTCGGTGGGCTGGTGAAGGCTACCAAACTTGGGAACCTGAAAAAAGTACCCCATAAACGCCACACCTAGCAGAAAAGCAGATTGCTGTACATATTCAGGGTCCTGAGAATAAGTTCTCTGTGGAAGCAGAGACCATTTCTTTCCTGTTGGTCATAATATACTTAACATTTAGCACAGAACGTGGCACATCACAGATGTTCCACTCAATCCATACTTAACATGTAAATGACAGACAGAATGACAAAAGAGCAGGAGCACATATGAAGCTAAACTGGCTCCACCCCACTCTGCACCCCAATCCTAACCCCTTCCACACTTCCTTTAGCTACCTCTTAACTTACAGGAGGGCAGGGACCATGGTCTGTCTTGTTCACTCCTCTTTTCCCAGCATCTGCCTCTATTCCAAGAACACTAATATCCTCACCCCCAGTCTTCACCATTTCCTGGAAATCTAACTACTGCTATCAAGGAAAATATATGATCCAGTGACAAAGGAAAAAAAAAATGCTCTTTTAGACGTGAAAGATTCCCATGTAGATACCCACTATAGTATCTTGTAAATCCCCTAAGCTATTTTTTAAAGTTTCTGGGCTTTTCTGTGATGACCATTTAAGGCCATTCCGCCAAACAAGCCAACCAACCATAGAACTCTTTTGGGCCCTCCATCGGTCAAGGGCTCAGCTCACCTAACTAATTCCATGGGCTGCTGTGATTCGCAGCTTTCCAACAAGGAGTACAAAAATAGCAATTTCTATTTCAGGCACACATGCCATCCCTGGACATTCCTATATAAACAAAACTGATGGTGGAATTTCTTTAAAGCATTAGGACTGCACAGAGGTAAGGGCTGGGAGAGGACCAGCAGCCAGGATGCCCTCCATTTAGGAATTCTTGCCAGCCTCAGACAACCATAAGTCTCACAACAGCCTGCTGGGTGACCTGACACGAAATCTTAAAAGATCCATGTGTCACTCACAATCCACTTCATTCATTCAAGCAAAATCAGCTGAGAGTAGCAGAGTCCCTGCCCTCTGGGAATTTACAATCAACTAGCTGAAGTCCTGTGCCATCAGTATTGTTTCCATTATCTGCTTCTAAATCCTACCTTTTGGACTTTATATACTACTAAAAGAGCAAAAGTGCTCTGTATGTTTAACATAGTAATTCGGGAAATGGTTTGGAAGCATCTAGATTATAAAATGTAATTCTGAGCCTTTACTAGCAGAATAAGACCTTCAAATTTTCTTTAATAGTTACAAAGCATGCACCATGACTATCTGAGTGAGTTTTCTCTATGTTTGCTTCTAAAAAAAAAAAAAAAAAAAATAGAATAGAGTAACTGAGCCTGTCTGAATGTGACTTTATAGACCAAATGATATCATTTCTCAGAGAGCTTTTAGAAGATTTCTAGTCACACCCTTTTATTAAACTCATCTGCAAGGTGACCTATCTTCCATAAGGGTAGTCAGACAGGTTATTTCATCTTTATTCAATGCCAAGAGCAGGGTAGTCCATAAAAATAACTTAGGAAGTCTTGGGCGTATATAAAAACAGTAAAGGCTTGTCCATTGTTTTTCTTCCCAAGCCTTACTCTCTTGCACCCCTCCTTCCCTCTGTGGTTTTTCAAGCACACAGAATAAAAGGACCTAAAATCTGAAATATATTTCTCCTAGAGAACCACTCTTTTTAGGGCAGGATGGGAAAATTTCAGAAGAAAACCCTATATTCCCAGTCTACATGCTATAGAAAGCATGCAGTTTCTTTAGGGACTAAAGACATCTGGGAACTAAGTATTCCTAAAAAGATAGCAAAGCAAAACTTCCTGAGCATCAGAAACTCACTTTAATTTTTGCCACAGCCATATTTATGTTCTGTATAACTTAAAATGCAATCACAAAAGTTTGAGTGACTAGAACTAAAGAGAAGTAAAGAGAGTTTGCCAAGTCAACCAAACCACACCTCCTCTCTCCAATTGCTTTCTTTTTGTTGGAAATTAAATCACATGCCCCATAAGACTTGTGCTAACCTCTGGTCTAGTGGGTGTGAAGCCATTTGTAAGGAGGACCTCTGAAGATGGTATTATTAATTAATTAAGTCCACAGGTAAGGACTCACCTGTGAATAGGAGCTTCAAAGATGAAGCCCAAGTTAATCAGGGTGGGTCTTCGTCCATCTGACAAAGTCTTATGCAAAGGAAATTTGGAAGCAGTCCGCCAGGAGAAGCCAGAAGTCAGCGGGAAGAGAGGCTGCCACGTGGCAGAGTATTGCTGGGAAGCTACAGACTCCTGGAGAAAGCAAGCCCTGCCAATAACTTGATGTTTAACTTCTAGCCTCCAAAACAGTAAGCAGAAACAATGCGCAGACAGACAAGGGAGCCATTGGGGGGGGGTAGTTAAAAAATAAAATAATAATAATAAAGTCCTGTTGTTTAAGCCAACTCACGGTGTGGTATTTATCATAACAGTCCTGGCAAACTAAGACAGTCTTCTTTGCGGTACCAACTATTAGTCTACCTACTCTTATAATATGGAGTTCCCCAGGGTTCAAGCCTCAATCCTCTTGGCTTCTCACCCCCACAACTCTCCCGGATTCACTGTGACCACAGCCAAGGCTTCAGCTACCAACCATGAGCTGACATCTGCCACACCTATACCTGGAGCTCAAACCTGCAAAATCTGTGTCTCCTGAGCTCAAGACCCACGTGTCAAACCACTGACCAGTTTCTTCTTCCACAAGCAACTCAAGCTCACCTCATGATCTTTCTCCCAAAATTGTTTCGTCTTCTCATAACCCTTAAACTTTGATAAACAAAAGGCTTTACTTTCACCTCTAGTCACTCAAATGAAACACCTGGTAATCTTCAACCCTGCATACATGAGCATTCTTCTCAACATCTCCCTCACTTTCCCATGTCATCTCAATTATTGATTCTATCTGCCCCATTCCCTCTCCATCAAACTGCCTTAGCTCCCTCCCCTGTTGTCTTTCATGGGGACAAATGAAACCACCTCTGACTATGCCCCCTGGCTTCTATAGCTACCACTCCTTAAATATCTTCCCCACAGTGCTTCTAAGGTTATCATTCAAAAGTGCCAATATGACACTGCCTTTGCTTGTGCTCAAGTCCCACAACTGCACCAATTTCCACAACGCTCTTAGGAATTTACCAGCAAGAATACAAGGTTCTAAAATTTAGAGTCCAAATGATCTGATTCCTTCCAGTCTCATCTACCATTGTTATTCTTCTCCCCTAAAGCATAAAAGCTCGATTCCAACATCTCCACCCCAACCCAGAAATACCATGCGCTCTCTTTTTTTTTAAATTTATTAAAGAAGTTGTAGGTTTACAGAAAAACCATGCATAAAATAGAGAGTTCCCATATATCATTCTATCACCCTAAACCCTGCTCTTTCAAGCTTCTCTGCTTTTGGTGAGGCCATGTTAGATAACCAGAGCCCAGGAATTTTCAATTAGACACACAGACAGAATCCCAGCTCCACCACTTGCTTGACCCTGAGCAACTTAAATCGCTCTGAACCTCAATGTTCTTATCTGTAAACAGAAGGCAATAAAGCTACCTCTTTAGGGCTATTGGAGGGATTAAATAAGGTAATATGAGTAAAATGCTCAATATAATAGTCAGTAAATAAAACTATTATTACTGTCACTTTGCAGGTGCTGCTTGGAATCTCCTTCCTTCCCATGTCTCCATGGTAAACTCCCACTCATCCCTCAATACTCGGCTTAACACTCATCTCCATGAAACTTTCCCTGACCAGGTGAAGAGCTCCTTCCACTATTATTTCTAAAGCATAGCTATGTTATAACACTTATTTCGTTATACTATAATTGTTTTAACATCTGATGTAGCCACTTGGTGAGCAACTCTAGGGCAGGGTCACCTCTTATCTTTGTAAATCCCCATTAGCATACACCCAAGCAAACAGTAAGCACTCAATAAATAGCTATTGAATGGAAGAATGCATAGCAATGACTCTGTTAACTCTCACCTCTCTTTTGAGATATTCTTGAAAACTATAACTTTATAAGAAAACATGTCGTCAATGCCCAAGGAATTAGAAAATTCTCTGGTGACCGAAGTCACAAGACTTTAGGTTAACAGTGCATCAGCAGACAAGACACTGAGGCAAATGATAGTATTAAAAAGTACCTGTAGCAGATAAACATCAACAAAACACCTAAAAACAATGTTGAATGCTAAAACTTTTCCAGATGTTAAAGAGAGGCTTTAATAAAGGACGACTCTGGCTCAGTCTCAAATTCTGTAGGATTCTAAAATCACAACCAAACACAGAAGCCCAATTAGCCAATCTATATAAAGAAAGAAGGAAAAAAAAACAGAAAAGCTAGATTATCTCCAGAAAACATATATGCCAGGATTTTACTATAAAATTAAGGTTATGAAAAATCTCATTCTCTGCTGCACCTCATGAAGTCTGAGCTCATGGCTTATTCCTATATGCCAACGTCTAGCACAGTGCCTGTCACATTAAAAATAGATATTGAATGACTACAACTGTTAGATGCCTATAATTTATGGGTAAAAATGGAGAGATCTACAAGACCTTCTCTGACCATGAAATATTTTAGTACTAAAAATTATGGATGAACACTAGTCTAACTAGTTTGGTAGTTTCTGGGCATTTAAAAACTTCTCTGAAGTCATCTTAGAACATGGGTTCTTAACCTTTTTTTGTTCCACGGACCCCTTTGCCAGTCAGGTGAAAACCATGGACCCCTTACTAAGTCCACACTATACTCTGTATTATTTAATAAATACATCACACCCGCACCAACATGTCCCCACAAGAATGTTTTTTGAATTTCAATTCAAGCTCACGGACCCCTTGTTAAAACCCGTCTTACAAATACTGTCTAGAGTTCTGAGAATAGAATTGAGTCCAAGAATATTGTAATTGTAGCTCCTCCTCAAACATGCTAACAGTCTGTGTGGCCCCATGTCTAATGTCTACTTTTTCTTCTTTGAAATATTACTATTTTTAAAGGGGATATTATTTCTTCATTAATCCCAATTATTTTATAAAGGTAAAACTGGTAACTGGAGAGTACTTTAAACATCAAAAGTTATGAAGATGATAAGTATTAAAGTTGAAGAATTAAGAAAATAATATATTAATACTATTGCAACAAAAACTAGTAAGGATCAAGAAAGTTATCGGACACTTAGGACAGAGGTGAAACAAAAGAGGTAAACTGTAAAATAGTATGTCCGAGGAGATAGAGAACAAAAGAGAAATGGTCTAGATAAATTCCAATATTCATAATCTTTATAACTGTGTATTTAACCCCCTACTATAGTATTTAGAAGGTAAGATATGGGCAAACGCTCATGACAAGATCATTTTTCTCTACTTGATTTTTTTATCCCATACATGTTAAAGTAGCTCTTACCAAACGTAATTGCTCTGGAATTAAAAATAAAAACCTACAGAACTTAACAGACATATGGGAATATGGTTCTGCAAAAGTTCTTGCACTTACAATGAAGCTAATAAAATTCTAGAATTAGCAGTGTCAAGTAGTATTGTTAAAGTTGGAATCGGAAGGGTCTGGGCTTTAGCCGCAGCCTTGATATGAACTAGCTAGGGAAGCCTGACCACATGCTTGAGTCTATTTCCTCACCTGTAACATGAGTGAGCAGAACCATATAAATGCAATGAAATCTGCAATTTTGTACAAATAAAAGCAAAACTAAGCAACAATCAAAACCCAAGTTCACATGTTCGAAACCAAGCATCTAAAGATTAACAGCACAGTGAAGTTTACACAAGTCAAAAACAGGTATATCAGGTAGATGTCATGGCAAAATACAGACATCCACGGGGAGGAGTACTCAGAGCACACCCACCTCTTTTCATTCTGGGTATAATACAGGCTATTTTCTAAGTGTAAACATTCCATTTTCTCTAGGTTCATTGTACAGTTTAATTGCAAAAAGGCTCTGCTCAAGCAAAGCCATGTTTATAAAACTGGAATACAGATGCAAACCAAGTATTTCTTCCCCAGTTTATACCAAGTCATGTGATTACAATGACACATGGGAAAAATTGGACAGTATATTTTCCAAATTGTCAGATGATTCCCAACCAAACAAAAAAATTCAACACCCCTAAGACCAATGCAGTTTTCTCAAGCAAAATGCACTGTGACAAGAACATTCAGCCATAATATACAGAATCACCCATCCAACTGGCAGAATCTCCTCCTTCCCTCAATAGTCCCAAGCAGATTGGTTAACATCTGTGTAGTGAATTCCTAGGCCCTGGGACTACTCAGGTACTAGATGTGTCAAGAAAAAAGAGAGATTGACAACAAAACATTTCTCTATAAAACTTGTACACATTTCTCCAGGTCTAACAGGCATAACTCCAGTCTAGTCATCCTCTCATAAATTCTCCTCTGATAAACAAATTTCCCCATCACACATGATCCTAGGAGCTGCTCCCCTGTGGGCTAGGAATGTCCTTTTCTGCAAGAACTCAACTTTTACTTGGCAAAGAAGCCATATCCCTCATACAGAACCATCAAGATCCAGATGGAAAAAGATCTCCAAAACCATCACCTCCTCCAAGCACACACCTCCTCTAGGCTGGCAGTCATCATCCAAGGGAGATGCTTGGGAACTGAGAAAAGGTACCCACTGAAATAAAATGCAGCTTGCCAATCTCTGCAGCCTCTCCCCTCCTCAAGGCCCCCTGAGGGACCACAGCACCTGTCAGGTGCCCTTCCCACCTCCAAAGCAAAGCTGGCCCTTCCCTTCTGAATAATGTCCAAGTACAGACTCCTAAAGGGGAGACTTGTTATGAGTGCTGCTGTTGCTTTTTTTTTTTTTTTTTTTTTAATGTTAATTACAATTTCTGCTGTGCTCAGACCTGTAGCTCTCATAAAACATGCTTACACACGCGGGGGACAATTGGCGGAGCTCGCTGCTGACTGGAGCAAGGCCTGGGAGGCTCTTTGGAGGATCGATTTTCCGGGCAGGACCTCCTGGCTGTCCCCTAACACATATCTGTTCTATAAATACCCGCTTCCACGCGGAGGGGGGTAAGAGATGTTTACCAGGTCAGGAAAGGGAGCTCTGAGAATCACCGACAAAAATAAGAGAGAGAAAACTTCAAGAAGGTAGTTCTAAGGAAGGGGATCGCAAGGGCGGGCGAGCTTGGGAAAGGAAGTGAAGGACCCACGCCACAAATTCTTCCTTTGTGATTGCAGCTTTGGTTTTATCCAAATTACGAGGGCGGCCTCGAAGAGGGGCCACTGGCCAGAAGCGTGGAGACGCTCAGGCTTCGATCTTTCTCTCCCGGCGCCAGAACCCCACAAGTCCGGGTGTTTATGCCCCGGGCCCCTCCCCCGCCTCCCCACCCGCCCCGGCGGCCGGTGGGCTGGGTCTCACCGTGTGGGCTGCGGCGACAGCGTTGCTGGCCCGGAGAGGTGGCAGGGCGATGGGGGAGGGCGGGCCGGTCCCCACTCCGCTCCGAGTGGCCCCCGCAACAAGCCCCGGGGAAGCCTGAAGCTGACGAACAGCGCTGTCCCCTCCTCGGCCTGGGAGCCACGCGCGGGAGGAGACAAAAGAGGGTCAGGCGGGGAGAAAGTCACCCGGACCCCAACGCCCCGCCCCACCCCTCTGGGCAGCGAACCCCCCCTCTCCCTGGGGGAGAGCAGAGGGCAGTAAAAGCGAGCTGGCGGATGGGGGTGTCCGTGACGCGGATCCCCAGCGCGCACCCACCGGCGGAGCTCCGGCAACTGCAAAGTTAACTCGGGCCCAGCCCGGCTGCTCCCCTGAGACCCCGCAGGGGTGCAGCCGGGCTGGCCGGGGGCGCGCAGGCCACACTGCAGGCTGCAGCCGGCCGGGAGGGCGGTTGGCGCCGCCGAGGAGGGTGCTGCAGCCTTCCCAAGCCCCGGGCTGTCCCCACCTCCCGGGCTCCGGGCTGGGAAAGACCCAGGACCGAACCCGCACCCCCACCCCCGCCGGGCCGACCCGCGGCTGGCCCGGAGGCTTCCACTCGCAGGAGTGCAACAATGAGCGGAGCCGAGGCGAGGGCGCGCTGTCCGCCCGGGATCCCCGCGCTGGCGCGTCGCGGCGCAGACTTTGTTCCAGGTCCAGCAGGCGGTGGCTGTCCGCGCCACGAGGGCTTGCCCCGGGGCCGTCAGGGGGCCCGCGGGGGCGGGCGCGGGGCGGCTCACCAGCCCGGCCCTCCTTACCGGTCGGGTAGGCGGCGGGAGCGGCGGCCGAAGGTTTCCTGGTTAACATGGCCGCTGGAGAGGAAAATGCATTTCAGGGCTGCCGTCGCCGCCGCCGCCGCTGTCTCTGCTGCTACTTCTCGCGGCCGCCGCCGCCGCCGCCGCCTCCTGGTAGCCCCTCACGCGGATCTCCGGCGCCTCCTCCCCGCCTCGCGTCAGCTACAGCCAAACACACAGAGTCCGCTGCATCCCCTCGGCCCGGGCCCACCGCCGCGAGTCCCCCACTCTCTTCCTCGCCGCCACCGCCGCCGCTGTCCTCCTCTTCTTCGGGCGGCTGCAGCACCCCCTGGGCCGTGCACATGCCTCGCCCTCCCCTGCGCGCCGCGGGCCTCCCCGATTCTCTCACATAGGGGCGCGAGGGAGCGGGCTGGGCCGCAAGGAGCGACTCGCCCAGGAGCCTCCTCCCGGGCTCGCGCGAGCACGCCCGCTCCACCACGGCGCGCGCGCGCACAAACACACACACACACACACACACACACGCGCGCGCGCGCGCCAGCGCACGGCACAGACCGGGAGGGCAGCCCCGCCCCCACTCCCCTCCACCAACCATGCAAGCCCCTCCCCCGGGTTCCCCCACCCTCCAACCGCACACACTCACGTACTCCCCACCCCCACTCAGCCACCAACAGGAGTCCCTCCCCCCACCAAATCATCTGCATAACCACCCCTCCACTCCCCGGAAAACTCTGCAGCCTCTGCTCGCCCTCCGCCTCCCCCTCCGGCCATCTGCACCGCTCCCCCTTGGCTCCCCTACTGACGACCTTTTCCCCGCCTCGGCCTTTCCAGCCCCTGCAATGTCCCTCCTTTCTCCCGCAGCGCAACCTACCCCTGCTTCCCTCCTGCTGAACTCGCTGCAGAGACCCCTCCCCTTCCTTGGCGCCCCTAAACACAAATGCATTTTCAGCATTTCGAACCTAATGGATGCTCACTAACAATACTGTCCCCCTTCCCGTTCTCAGTGACTCAACAACCACCCTCTCCGTCCCAATTTATCTTGAAGATAACTTAGTTGTGGGAGGGTCACCTCGGAGAGTCAAGCCCCGTGAAGGCTCGCAGTTTAGCCGGGTGACCCCTAAGCACCTCCACCTCCACCACTCCCGGATTTACAGACACCGAGTGACCGCTCTCCAGTCGCTAGGACAAGGGGAGGCAGAGAGGCGCGTGTGGACGACTGCGGGGGAAGCAGTCGGCTCTGGGTTGCTAGGCAAAAATAAACATCAGAGACACCTCCCATTTCCTTACAACTGCGATCCTTTTCCCAGCGCGGCCACTGGGAGAGACACACCTTCCTTTCAGTTCTCTGCTGCAAAGGCCGACACCTTTAATTCCTTTCATCCCTAGAGATGAGTCTCTTCCCTTCCCAACACAGTGGGAATTTTCTTACCCCTTTAGTTTGCCACCTACAGCGGCTGCCATCCCTGCTTTGCTTGAAGACTGAACACCTTCTTGTCCGTTTCACACCCGTGCCTCGAAAGCACAGCACAGGCCTTTGTCCAAAGGTCATAGGTTTTGCTACTTCAACAGTTAGGAGGAAGGGAAACAAAGCAAAACAAAACAAAACAGAAAAATCAAGACAATCCTGGAAGACAGGGCCGAAGACTATGTTGTGCACAACCTCCCGGAGCGCTGCCCCTGTTTCTGTAGTTCTCCTAAGGACATGGATCTACTATAGTCTCCCCACGTTGGATCTGCGGGCCCCTGCTTGGACCAAGTTACAGGTCCGACCTAGTGTAGACCCAATGCGGAAGGGAGTCACTTTCTGCCTAGTCCCATTGCCCCTGCTGTTTGCAAATTGTCATAGCAACCTCCCGCCTATATCAGCACTAGTGTAGCTGAGTCGAAATTACACTCACACCCTCTGCTTTAAACTAATGCCAAAGACGGAATGTTTCAGGGTGCAGTGTGAACCTCTCAGAGTTTCTAGGGTCTTATAGGGGTCTTAGGGTAGCAGGCGTTGGTAAAGGAGACGGATAGCGTAAAGTAGAATGTCGCCTAGAAATATATCCCAAAAAGAAAAAAGTATCTATCCTTTGTTGACTTCTAATAAAGCAGAACGACAGTAAAAGAATCATTCCAATAACATGGCTTTAGAAGAACTGTGACCTGATCTGGCGGACAAGAAATATTCCCCTATGCTTGTCATGCAAAGACTATCAAATTCAAATCCACTTGGAAAAACATATTTAGTATTCAGAAGAACAAACGGAACAGCAGCTAAGTAGTAGACATGAAGCTAGAAGACAAGTTTATTGACTCTCAGTCTAATTTCACTGTGCTTTCCGTTTCACCCCCTGGGATTTTTTATGAATCTCACACTCCTTTCCCTTCCTCCCTCTTTTGAAACAATTATTTTCATGTCATTTTCCTTTTTTTAATGAGTACTCCCATACAACTAATGGTCAATAAAATATTTGGAGTGAAAACTTAAATTTTAATATAATCAGACACCTCTTTTCATATAAGTTATTCTTAAATAGTTCAGTAGACACTAACATGCTACTGTTTTATCATGCATAAGGAAAATGCTAAATACTGGAAATCATAGTTTTGACTGCCAAATTAGTAATATTTACACATTAACCATGAGAAAAAGGAGCTCTGTTTTTTTCTTTTTGTTTTTGTTTCTGTTTTTACAAAAGGACACAAATAAACATTAATGCTAAGCAAAAAAAGAAAGATAAATGTTTAGAGAACTTTTTATATACGGCTCTCATACATCACCCCACCACAAATACCTTCCATTGTTGTGAAACATTTGTAACAAATTATGAAAGAACATCTTCAAAGTAATACTACTAATTTTAGTCCGGATCTTACATTTGGTATATTTTCCCCCTAACCCACCCTATTATCTCTTTTGTTCATAAACCATACAATTCATCCAAAGTGTGCAATCAATGGCATTTGGTATAATCACCAAGGTGTGCATTCATCACTTCAATCAATATTAGAGCATTTTCACTACTAAAAAGAACAAAAAAACAAACCACTATCATACCCATAGCGCTACTAATTACAAATCCTATGATGTGCTTTCACCATTTCTATTCACTTACAAACATTTACAAACAACTTTTTTTACCAATTCTGTACAGATTAAACCTCAGCTTTCCATTCTCTAATGACATTCTTTTCTCTGGTGACTTATATTCTCGCTATTAACTCGATGACTTTGCTCATTATATTTAGTCCATAATAGCAAAGTCATACAATATTTGTCATTTTGTGCCTGCTTTATACTTCATTCAACATAATGTCCTCCAGGTTCGTCCACATTGCCATATGCTTCACGACTTCATTTCTTCTTACAGTTGAATAATATTCCATCATGTGTATATACCACAGTTTGTTTATCTATTCATCAGTTGATGGACACATGGGTTGTTTCCATCCTTTGGCAGTTGAGAATAATGTTGCCATGAACATCAGTGTGTAGGTGTCTGTTCGTGTCATTGCTTGCTGTTCTTCTGGGTATATATACCTAATAGCATGTATTGCCAGGCCACATGGTGGATCTCTATCTAACTTTCTTAGGAACTGCAAAACAGACTCCGCAGTGGCTGTACCAGTCTACATTCCCACCAGCAGTGAATAAGCATTCCTACCCCTCCATATCCTCTCCAACACTTGTAGGTTTCTAGTAGGTGTGAAATAATATCTCATTGTAGTTTTGATTTGTATTTCCCTAATCACTAGTGATGTTAAACATTTTTTCATGTGTTTTGTTTTGTTTTGGTTTTTGCCATTTTTATTTCTTCTTTTAAAAAAATGTCTTCGGGTCTTTTGCCTATTTTTGTTTTGTTTTGTTTTGTTTTGTTTTGAGGTACTGGGGCCGGAGATTGAACCCAGGACCTCATATGTGAGAAGCTGGTGCTCAACCACTGAACCACATCAGCTTCCCTGAGTTGGTTTTTTCATTTGTTTGCTCGTTATTTGTTTTTTTCATTTTTTTCAGGAGGCATGGGGAACTAAACCCAGGACCTCGCATATGGGAGGCAGGCGCTCAATGCCTTGAGCCACATCAGCTCCCTTGCCCATTTTTAAATTGGGTCATTTGACATTTTATTGTTGAGTTGTAGGATCTCTTTATATATCATGAATATTACACCCTTGTCAGATGTGTGATTTCAAAATATTTTCTCCCATTGAGTAGGATGCCTTCTTCCCTCTTCACAAAGTCCTTTGAGGTGCAGAAGTGTTTATTTTGAGGAGATCCCATTTATCTAATTTTTTTGGTTGTTTGTGTTTTGAGTGTAAGGTTTAGGAGAACCCCACCAACCACAAGGTCTTGTAGATGTCTCCCTACATTATTTTCTAGGAGTTGTATAGTCCTGGCTTTTATGTGTAGATCTTTGAGCCATTTTGAGTTGATTCTTGTATATGGAGTGAGATAGGGGTCCTCTTTCATTCTTTTCATTATGGATATCCAGTTCTCCCAGCACCATTTATTGAAGAGACTCTTCTGTTCCAGAAAAGTAGACTTGAGAGGCTTATCGAAAATCAGTTGACCATAGAGGTTAGTTGGGGTCTATTTCTGACCTCTCAGTTTGATTCCATTTATGTCAAAATGCTGTTTTGACCACTGTAGCTTTATAATACACTTCAAGTTCAGGGAGCATGAGTCCTCCAACTTCACTCTTCTTTTTTAGGATAGTCTTGCCTATTCAGGACCTATTTCCTTTCCAAATAAATTTGGTAATTGACTTTTCTATTTCTGGAAAGTAGGCTGTTAGAATTTTGATTGGTATTGCATTGAATCTATAAATCAATTTGGATAGAATTGACATCTTCACAAAGTTTAGTCTTCTAATCCATCAACACCTGTACCAGGGTACCCTGTTTAAGTATTAATATTTATGACTGTACTTCTTCCTAGTGGATTGTCTCTTATTAATATATAATGGTCTTCAGCATCTCATCATTTTTTTGCATTTAAAAACTGTTTGACATTAGTATAGCTACCCCTGCTCTCTTTTGGTTACTATTTGTGAGAAATATCTTTTTCCAACCTTTCACTTTGAGTCTATTTGCATTCTTGGGTCTAAGTGACTCTCTTGCAGACAGCATATGGATGGCTCATATTTCCTTATCCATTTTGTCAGCCTACATCTTTTGATTGGAAAGTTTAATCCATTAACATTCAATGTTATTACTATAAAGGCATTACTTACTTCAGCCATTTTTTCCTTTGGCTTTCATATGTCATATCTTATTTTTGTCCATCTTTTTACCTTTTTGGTTACTCTTTCTGATAGTCTTCACTTCTATACCCTCTTCTAAGCCT
The DNA here is from genome assembly GCA_026826555.1 of Tolypeutes matacus. NCBI lineage: Eukaryota > Metazoa > Chordata > Mammalia > Cingulata > Chlamyphoridae > Tolypeutes > Tolypeutes matacus. Next base: position 14,367,729 of record JAKSZT010053801.1, on the reverse strand, counting down.
CTCTTTCCTGTCTTGTCTTTTCTGACTGCAGAACTCCCTTTAGTGTTTCATCCAGAGCTGGATTCTTGTTTAGAAACCCTCTTAGTTGCTGTTTATCTGAAAATATTTCAAGCTCACCATCATATTTGAAGGACAGTTTTGCTGGAAAAAGAATTCTCTGCTGGCAGTTTTTCTCTTTCAATACCTTAATTGTAACATACTGAGGCAGGTTAGTATAGGGAAAAGAGGATAAGATGAGTCACAGCTGGACCTGGCAGAGAACATGGCTGTGAGACTCAGTCTAGAAACCCCCTGGGGGGAAGGCTGCCACTAAAGAACAAAGCTGGAAAGACCCCACTGAGACACTGGCCACAGTGGTCCCATTTGGAACTCTTTCTGGGGTGAAGGGAAGCCCCAGATAACCTCAAACAGGCCTCCCATTGGTCCTCTGAGAGCTAACAGGTGGGGATTGTAAGACAACCAATCAGAACAGCAAACAGCTGGGGCCCCTCCCCAACATTAGGAAGGGGTAGGAGGAAAAGTCTAAAAAGGCCTGTGGAGTAGATGTGCCTCAAGCAGTTGAGCTCTTGCTTCCCACATATGAGGTCCCAGGTTCAATCCCTAGCCCCAGTACCTAAAAAAAAAAGAAAAGAAAAAGAAAGTCCCCACGTGTGCATTTTACTCTGTAGCACGCCTGCAACCATGTCTAGTGTTGTGTACTGTTTTTCTTTTCTTAATAAATTCTTCACTCCCTTGCCTACCATAGATGTGTCCTTAAATTGTTTTATGTGGGAGGCGGCTGTGGCTCAATCGGTGGGGCTCCCGTTTACCATATGGGAGGCCCCGGGTTAAATCTTTAAAAAAAAAAAAAAAAAAAAAAAAATTGTTTTATGTGACATAGCCAAGAACCTAGAAACCCAAAACCCAAAGCATTCCACTAACAGATTTGGTGAGCCCAGCCAGGAGACAAAAAGGCAAGTAACACTCCCCGACACCCTACAAAAACTGGTGAGTCTAGACTTTTTAATTAAAGCTGGTCTGTGCCCTCTTTTGTTTTATTAGCAAGACTCCTGAGACTCTCACCCTGGGCTGTGTCTGCAGGTTTGCTCCTTACTCAGCCCCCAGGAAGCCCTGAGATTCCTGTTAATCCATTACCTCTGGGGGCCCCGAGGCTGTTTGCCTGTAAGCTGCAGATCAGCCTCTGCTTCTTAACAGGCCTCTTAATGTCCGGTTTAACTGCAAAACTTGGTCCACTGCAGTGGCTGTAAAATGAGCTTTCTCTCTCACAGCCACTTTCTAAGACCTCTGCAATAGTAGGCCAAAAGAAGGGTCCCTAGCCCTCCCTTTTCTAGGGAGAAAATCCAGCTTGGTAGCTTCTGTCTGGAACCTGGGTCTAGGCATCTCCCAAGACGTAGGATGTCCCAGGGACACCCACTGGCACAGCCTCTGCGTTTTGGGGACACTGAGCATCAGAGCAGTAACTCCACATGTCCCCCAAGACTTAAGCAGCTTGGGAGCTTCAGTTTGGAGGCTAAAAGTTCAGTCAGGCCAGGATCTGGGATGCCAGATCAGCTGACAGACTGTTTCCCCCCATTTCTCCCTAGAACAATGAGTGGCTTCTCTAGCATTCCAGCAGACTCCCCACTAGGGTGTCTTCTCAGGAATCCCCATTGGGGTGTCTTCTCAGGTCAACCTGCCTAATGATGGTATAAAAAACAAGAGGCTAATTTTTTCCTACCACACCACATGGCCACAGTACAGCCAGGGGTGGCCTCTGTATGGGATCCTGAATTCCAGTTAAACCTCCTGTGTAAGAGGGAAGGAGGGGACAGACAGATCTGAGGGCCAGAGACCATGTGGTCATGTCTCCTTAAAGGGATGAGGAAATGCATTACCAAACCAGTCAATTTTAATAAGCTTAGGGAAATTACTGAGAGGCAGAACCTAAAAACCCAGCCTTATTTCAAGGAAAGCTGGTAGAAGCAATAAAAATGCCCTCTGGTAGATCCTGACTCTAATAAAGAACAGATCCTCCTGGGGACTCACTGTATTATGCAGTCTGCCTTGGATATCCATAGAAAGCTGCAAAAGCTTTCCCTGGGCCCCCAAACTACCATTAACTCCCTTTCAGTAATAGCCTTCTCCATTTTCAACAATGGAGACCACACCACCAAGATGGAAAAGGTAAGGAGAGGCAGGCACAGGGTCCAGGACAGTCTCACCTTTTACCTGCTGGCCATTAAAGGCATCATCACCTCAGGGCTACCCAAATCCAGGCTCCACATCAGCAGGAAATTGGCCCCAAGCTGCTTCACCACCTGGACCACCAGGGCCTGGACCCAGGGGAGGATGGAAGGGGCCTGAAGCCATGTGTGAACCATCAACCAGGAGGAGCCTTGGGTGACACTTGATGTGGCAGGTAAAATTGTTAATTTCTTAATTAGCATGGGAGACACTTTTCTCCATCCTAGCCTACCACTCTGGACCTCTCAAGCCTAATAAGTGGAGTGAATGGGGAAATCAAGATCTAGGCCGTTTACTAAACCTCTCCCCTAGAATAAGAAACCTCCTCATAAACCATCAATTAAGATTTAAAAGTTCCTGGAGAATGGCTTCCATCAGGTCTTTCTCTATGCTAAATGTGTAAAATTCTCTTTTCTGTTCTAATCCGTGCATACTTTAACTTTGTCAGTCTGCTTGTGCCTAGAAATTCGTAAATCATATTTGGGGTTTGCCTGTTACAAATTGGATAACAGTGAAAGGTAACTTAAAAATGAGTCTTTAAATGTAAATTCTATCTTGCAATTGGATTTGATGTATAAAAGAAATCACATGGAATTAGTTCAACTGCTGGAAAAGCAGAAAAAATTTGCAATGTTAATGTTACAAAAAAAATAGTTTTAGTTGTTTAGTTAATAAGCAAAACTGCCCAATTTTTTTTTTTAAGTAAACTTACTAGAAACTGTAACTAAAAGTTAAGACAAAATCATTATATAGATGCTTTTATTATAAAACAGCAAAAGGATAATATGTGAAATTGCTGTTACTGGGTGGATTTAGCCTAGACCTACCTACTATTGTGATGGTAGTTCTAAATTAAACTTACCTTTGATTATGGTTATTTGATGACTAGCTTATTAGCTTTGCCCTTAGACTTGAGCTATGGTGATGGTTATCTTAGACTAACTTACCTTTGTTTATGGTTACTTCAAATCAAGCCTCACATTCCTGTATATTTGGTATTGTGATAATTCTAAATTGAGTTTGTCTTTGCTTATGGCTATTTCAGGACTGCCCACACCTTTGTAGTGGTAATTACTCTATTCTTCCCTGTTTGTAGCCATGGCAACTTCTGCCCCCCCCACCCCCACCCCACCCCATGGTTCAGGGGAAGGCAAATTTGAGACACCCCTGTCTCCAGTCCTTCCACTGGTGTTAATAACCATGCTTTCTCTCATGACAATTTAGGTGTGTATTCCAATTTACCTACTCTGGGCAAGAGCGTAGAGGGACCCAATGACTTTTGAGGAAATTGCGGCATGGTGGGAATCCTTGGTCTTTGGGGTTGAATATCCACTCTTCCAGTTCTGTTATCTCCAAGGACTGGGGCATGAGGGATCTCCCACCTTAAGCATCAAGAATTCTGAAAGCAGCAGGTCATGAAAAAAATAAAAAAGCAAAACAGTTTTCCTTGAGACTTCAATGACCTCAGTGAGTATATATTGGAATTAGTATTGCTCATCTGAGGTCTGTCAATGTTGAAATGGGAAATAAGCAAAGTTCTGAAGTAAAGGAAAATGATGTAGATTGCATTTTAAAGCATTGGGAACAATGGTTGTAAGACAATAACTAAAAAGAACAAAATTCTTGGACAAAGCTGCATGGTCACAGTGCAGATTAGTTAGAAATAGCCTCCAAGAGATCTTTTGAATATAATGTTATTTTACACTTAAAGTTATTTTGTAAGAGAACGAACATTCTAAGTAACATTAGTAAGTTGTGTGTTTCTATGTCTAACTCTCTATTTGTGTCTATCATACATTGGGATGGTAATAAATGAAAATTCTTAAGAGCTCTATTCAAATTGTTAAAAATTAAATAAGAGCTTATATAAGTAAATTTTTATATAACCAAATTAGAGAAGCTAAGCAAGATGGAAAGGTCCTATAGAAATATGAATATAGAAACTATGGGGAGAGGAAAAAAGATTTTCCTAAGCTCCTTGACCTGCCTAGGCCCTCTTTCTCTTTGCGAGAACTGTGGGGGAAGGGCTAGGTAAGACATGATAGGAAAATGTAAATTTAGCTTAAAACTTTTATCTGCTAGGCTGGGGAATTAAGAATCATAGTTTGTCCTGTAATCCCCAAATTTAAATCTTTTACCAGCCTTAAAATGAGAGTAATTAATGATTCAATTGTCAAATGTCAGTAAGTGAAGGAAAAAAGTCCTTGAAAGCTATGGAAAGATCTTTTCTAAATTATAATTAAAACAAATCAAACAATTATAATTATTCCAGAAACTAGCAGTCAGTATGCTTTTAAGGTTATTCACAATTTCAGAATTTTATTAAAGAAAAAAGAGGTTTTTGCCTCCTGTGGAGGAAGAGAAAAAGCACATTTCTTGCATAAATTATAACAGTTTCAATTTTATTTAGCTTGGGTGCTATCTTCCTAGGTTTATAGAATACCAATTAAATAAATTAGCATTATATATATTAAATCTTTAAGATGACAAAAATTGTATATCTGTCCTAAAGTGAAATGACTAGTTTGCCCAGTACAGAATAAGAGATGTAAGACAAGACTTAAATGGATAAAGAAAAAGCTCATTGGTTGCTAATTGCAATTTAATAAGCTTATTTAAAGGTAAAGTGACTTGTTTGTGGTTATGGTTGGATACATGATGTTTGCAAAAGCATTTTCTAAACTGAAATCTTTAAATAGCTAACTCCAGAAAGCCATTATTAAATAGAAACCAGAATTGATATTGATAACAAAAAGTAACTTATGGTTAGTTATAGGAAGTTTGTAATAGCATTGTAAAAACTGAAATATTTAAATGGCTAATTCAAGGAAGCCATTATTAATTAGAAACCTCAACTGATATTGATAACAAAGTAACTTTATAACAGGGAAACCTGTCAGAGGCCACCTCAATCTGCATATTAAAGTGGTTGTAAGGGGAAGGCAACCTTGATTCCATTGGGAATTTTAGGTTTTCATAAAATAATGGAGAAAGTTTTTCCTGTACTGTTAAAGTAAAATATCTTTTAATTAATGTCATCATGGTAAAGGTATAAAAATAAAAAGTAAAGTACTAAAATAGTTAAGTTCAATTGATGTGTTATACACTGCATTGGCAGTGTTTAGAAAGTGTATAAAAATTAAGAGACTTCAGTATTGTCAAACTCTATTGTACATTCCAACCAGGCCTTCAGAACCCTGTGTGGTGCCTCTCCATTTGAGTTATTGGCTAGGTTGGTCACTATGACCCTAAAACAATGAAAGTATCTACCACATCTGGACATGCTGCTGAAGTGGATGGAGAGTATGTTGCAGTTTTGAACTCCTGCAGCAGCTGGCAATGGCTTGATATGGCCAGATTTATAAGGGACATTGCCTCCAGACTGGCTTTGTCTCATAGTGCTAAAGGGCACTATGCACCAGGCGAGTGAAACACTGAAGCCTTTCTTTAGGATTAACTGCGCTGCAGCATGCTGGCTCTGTTAAGGTCATATCAAGTGGAGCAATAATTATCAGAGTCATGTGAGTAGAATTTAAACAAGCACAATTGGCATTATGGCCTGCTCCCACGGAAAGACAACATGTGTGGTATTACACACCTGGAGCTTAGATCTATTAACTGCAGCTCAAAGAGGAACTTGTGCACTGATTAGTATTAAGTACCATACCTGTTGAATATAATCATATCTCTTCTATTCTAGATCATATGCAAAGGGATACTGAACATGTTAAAAGTCCTGGTAAACTTAATTCATTTTCTAAGTAGTTAATAAAAGTGTCTATAAAAGAATGGCTCTTTTAAGTACTGTCTTTATTTTGCTTGCCATATGCTTGTCTTGTTGTTGCCTATACTGTCTTTGTGAGTTTATGTCTAGGGCAGTGGTTTTCTTCATACCTCTTCTAGCTGACCGAGGCATAACCACTGCCATGGGAACCAGAATGGCAGTTTATAAGAAACCCATCAGGCCTACCACAATCTCTCCTTAGAGTCAACCAACAGCATAAAAGCTAACTAAGTTTATTTTTTCCCGAATCAACACCTCCCAGAACAAGATATTAGTTACACGGGGATTTCAAACAGCTCCAACCACAGTACCAGACCCATATTCTCTCAACCTCAGTTGAATAGCCAGAAGGTTTTACACCCTGTCAGGCAGGGATTACTCCCACTAGCCAGCAGGAAGCTGCTACAGAAGAGTGACCATCATCCTTCAGCTCTCTTTATTCTTAAGGGTGTAAACTCTCTGAGGGGGGTAGTTGAGGCAGGTGAGTATAGGGAAAAGAGGAGAAGAGTCACAGCTAGGACCTAGCATAGAACATGGCCATGAGACCCCATCCAGAAACCTCCTGAGGGGAAGGCTGTTACTAAAGAACAAAACCTGAAAGACCCCCAAGACCCTGGCTACAAGGTACCATTTGAAACTTTCTGGGGTGAAGGGGAAGCCCAGATAACTCCAAACAGGCCTCCCATTGGTCCCCTGAGAACAACTGGGGATCATAGGGCAACCAATAAGATCAGCAAACAGCTGGGACTCCTCCCCAACTTTAGGAAGAGGGAAGAGGAAAAGTCTTAAAAATGCCTAACCTGGAGCCCCATGTGTACGTCTCATACTGTAGCATGCCTGCAACCATGTCTAGGGTTGTGTACTGTTTTTCCTGTTTCTTAATAAACTCTTTACTCCCTTGCCTACCCTATGGCATGTCTTTAAATTCTGTGTGACATACTCAAGAACCTAGAAGCCCAGAACCCTGAGTGTTCCACTAACAATATCACTGCTTTCTTGCCTCCATGGTTTCTAAGTCTTATTGGACCTCCTTTGTATGTGTTGTTTCACTTTTCCCTTGCTGCTTTCAGAATTTTCTCTTTATCTTTGGCATTTGGCATTCTGCATTTTATGTGTCTTGGGGTAGGTCTATTTGGATTTATTCTTATTGGAGTACACTGTGCTTCCTAGACATGTATATTTCATGAGTTGGGAAATTTTCACCCATTATTTCCTCAAATACTCTTTCTGTCCCTTTTCCCTTTTCTGCTCCTTCTGGAACTCCCATAACACATATATTGTCATGCTTCATGCTATCATTCAATTCCCTGAGCCCCTGCTCATTCTTTTTCCTTCTTTTCTCTCTCTGTTCTTCTTTCTTTTCCATTTCAGCTGTTCTTTCCTCTATGTTACTGAGTTCTTTCTTCTATGATTTCAAATCTGCTGTTGTGTGCCACTTGTATTTTTATTCTCATTTATTGTGTCTTTTATTCCCATAAGCTCTGTTATTTTTCTATCCAAGGTTTCAAATTTTTCTTTGTGCCCACTCAGTGTCTTAATATCTTTTATTTCTTTAGCCATGTTGCCCTTCAACTCCATGATTTGATTTAGGAGATTTCTATGAACCTCATTGATTAACTGATTTAAGTTTTGTGTCTCATCTGGAGCTTTGATTTTTTCCTTGCCAAAGTTATATCTCCCTTTTTCTTTGTATGGCTTTTAATTTTTTGCTGATATCTATGCATCTGATTCTGATGCTGAGTTTACTGTGATGTTCAGTTTCTGCCTAGGGATTTACAGTTAAGTAGCTGTGTGCTACCACTGTTCTTTGACTCTTGATTCAATTTGTTCTAGATATTTAGGATTGCCCCTGTTTAACTGCTCACCAGGGCTAAGGACTCAGTAATGTGGTGCAGACCGGTTTCCAAGAGCCTTGAGAGGATGGTTGTAAAGGCACCTGCTTGCATATTTAATTTATTAATTATTATTTTTTCCTCTTCATGTACATTTCTGGTCTGGCCAGCAGATGGGGCTCTTTGGCAGACCTCTCAGCTCAGACCCCAGGTGCTAGGGGGGAATGTATGTAGTGTAAATCCTGAGGTGGGTGGACTTGCAGAAGCAAAGTCCTCAGGGCTGGCTAAGCTTTGCAAACAAATTTTCTCAGAGGCTGCTTTCTCTTGCCAGGCACACACTCCCTCCCTCTGCTTCTTCAGCAACTAGCCTAGGGCAGTAGGGCAGTGGTTTGAGAAGGCAAATTATCTTTAGCTCCCAGCTGACTCTCAGAGCAAACAAAGTTAGGACCCCACCCAGCCTGTAAGTGTGTGACCCCTCCAATGCAGCAGACCAATTTTGCTGGCCAAAATCTGAATTTACTGTAGGCTGTGTCCCTCCTTCTCCCCTTTCTTAGGGAAGAGGACCCCTGCAACCTCTTTGGTCTGCAGCCATGGCAGTCCACATCTGCTGGAATCTGCAGGCAGTTATTTGCTCCGGGGGTGGGGAGGGTGGGGTAGAAAGGGCGCCCGCTGCTGCTTTTGCAGCTCTACTCACAGGATTTTTCAGCCAGCTCAGAATTTTTTCCTTTGCCTATCTTTCTTCTTGGAGGTGTTTCACCTTTCCCTGGTGCCCTAAGCCCCAGAGCAGCCCTCCAGTCTTCACCTGACCTCTAGCTATTTTTCCTGGGAGAGAAGAGATCCCTTGGCCTCTCTAATCCTCAATTCTCCCAGAATTCTCTTAGTATATTGTGTCATACAACTGCAATTGTTTCAATTTTACCTATTTTTGTTTCCTAATTTAAAGAAAATTTGCAATTAATCTATTCCTTATGTAATTTTAATAAATGGCACACTTTGAAAATTGTATTAATTCTTACTCTCTCTAAATTATTATTTTCAATTGCCTGGACTTCTCTCAGTCTGTTAAACAGTGATTACCTCAACCTCAATTTATATCAAATAGAAAGGTCCACAAAGGTACCCCTTGGGCTTTTCTGGGAGAAGGTACTGGGTAAATTGTAAGAGTTATTAGCCTCAAATTTTATTATAATATACCATTGTTAAATATACTGTACATTTATCTCCTAGTAAAATCCTTTCACAAATATTATCATGTTTGATCCTTAGAACTTATAACCCAGACGGAGTTTTACTGACTGTTCAAATAGCAACTGCTTCAGGAGTCTCTATTCAGTAAGAGCTTCTGCTCTTTTTGCTTCTTGGCCGTTGTAAAAACCCTATCTGTTCTCTATGTTTATGAAATTCAGAATCAAATAACAAGTAGGAGATGGGCAACCACTTGCCCAATATCCTCAACCTGGCAGGCGTACAGGCCTGGCCAAGTGAGTATCTCTAGGAAAAATTCACCCTCAAGCATGACTTGGAGCCTCAGGAGCCCCTTCTGCATTCCTCTGGTATCCAGACTCTGCCTGAGCCCCTCCCTCCAGCCAGGAGGCATTTTTTTAACCAACCACCCTGCAGCCCTCTAACAAGCCTTAATCCAAGTGTAAATAGTAAAACAAGCAAAGATGAGAAAGGCTGGGAGCATAATCCAGCAGTTCTTGGGGACAGTTGGTCTGCTTTTTCCAACTACATTGTAAGGATAGAGTCATTAAAAACCAGTAAGTGGGTCAGCATATCCAGTTGTTCCAAGGATCAGTCTCTGGCTTCAACAGTGTTTGAATAGAACAGACCAAGGACTATCCCTGCTCCCCACACTCTCACAACTCCTCCCCTCCCCCGTTCAGCCTAGAACCACCCTCCTATTTCCTTTCCGATTGCAATCTTCAGGACCATCTTCTCAACCATACCCTGCTTCCAGGACCAGCTAACCCACATTTTTTGTGGATAGCTCCTTACTGTCAACCAGCTGTGGGCTCCTAGATCCATCAGAATTATTCAAACAAAGTTGTGGCTTCCATCAATGGCCTGGTCAACCTGCACCTGCGGGCCTCCTACACCTACCTCTCTTGGCTTTGTTTCAATCTCTGCAATGTGGCCCTGGAGGACATGGGCCATTTCATGGGAGCTGGCAAAGAAGAAGCTAGGGCATCAGGGGTCTCTTGGGGAAGCAAATCAGCACAGCAGCTGGTTCTGGCCCTCTTCCAGAAACATGCAGAAGTGTTCCCAGGATAAGTGGGGTAAAAACCTGGAAGTCATGGGAACTGCCATGGCCCTGGAGAAGAGCCTGAACCAAGCCCTTTCAAATCTGCATGCTCTGGGTTCTGCTAACACAGACCCTCATCTCTTTGACTTCTGGATAGCCATTCCCTAGATAAGGAAGTGAAACTCCTCAAGGTAATGGGCCACCACCTGCCCAAACTCCCCAGGATGGCCAACCAGAAGTTGGGGTTGAGGGAGTATCTCTGAGAAGCTCACCTTCAAGCACAGCTAGGAGCCTCGGGAGGCCTAAGGCCCTTGGGCTGCATTCCTCTGGCATCCGGGTTTCTGCCTGAGCTCCTCCCTCCAGCTTGGAGGCATCTTTTTAACCAACTGCTTTGCAGCCCTCTAACTGTTTACACAAACCTCGCAATCTCTCTCTCAGCTACACGCTGGCATAGGGCTAATTTCTTTCTGGGCTTCCCAGGGCCACAGGATCAAAGTTCTCTCCTCTGCTGTGTCTATGGAGCTCTCTCTCTTCCTGTGTTTGTGTCCATTTATATCAGCCCACCAAAGGGGCAGGAACTCAACCCTGTGTCACCCCCTACTGATGTGGTCGAATCAAAGCCCTAATCTTTTATCAAGTAAACTTAAAACCTTTGAATTTAATATAGCCAAAGGGTATCACATCCAGAAGAACAGAAGAGTTTACAAACATAATTTTTCTCTTTTTTGGTGATTCATAAATAATATCAAACTGTCACAGGCAAACATCCACATTCAAACTCAGGACTGATGGTAAATATTGAAAAGGGACGTACTTGACTGGTTTACCAATTGATTGATCATATATACAGTAGGTGTGTGTGTATGAATATAATTATTATTTACATTTTATATTATTTGTGAATATATAAATTGTCATGTTCCTGCTATGTGCCAGGCACTGATCTATTGATCTAGGGACTTGGGACAAAGCAGACAAAGTCCTTGCTACCATATATTATTGTGTAAGGAGAATAGCAATTAACAAATACACATATTAAATATCAAGGGGTGATGAGGCTAGAGGCTAGAGTGGGATGGGAAATGGGTACTATTTTATTTGGTGTGGCCTGTGAAGGACTCTCTGACAAGGTAACATTTAAGCAGACTTGAAAGAAGTGAGAAGTATGTGGAACTACCCAGGCAGAGGGCCTAAGAAGTGCAAAAGGCTCTGAAGTGGAAACATATTTGAGGCAGAGCAAGGAGGAGTGTGTAGCTGGAACAGTGAAGTGAGCAAGGGGGAAAGTCACAGAGGTGAGGTCAGAGAGAAAGCCAGAGGGACCCAGGCCACTTCAAGGAATTTGGATTATCCTTCCATAAATAGGAAAACAAAAGGTTAGATGTTTGAAAACATACCAAACCAAGGGTGGGAGATTACAATTGATCCTTCTCTACAATCTTCAATGTATTTTTATACTTTTTCTAATGAACATTGAACTTTAGAGGATAAACAAAATGCAAACCATGGTCTCTGTTCCCAAGGAGCTTTCAGATTAGCTTGGGAAAAACCCACACCCTGTGAAACAGTTCAACAACATGGTAAAGAGCATGTATTGCATGTTTTCCTTCCTATTCTATTCTAATCTACTTTCTGTTTTCCACCTTGCTCTGTGTCTTAGTTTGCCAGATGCTATGACAAATACTACACAATAGATTGACTTAAACAACAAGCATTTATTAGCTCATGGTTTTGGAGGCTAGAAATCTATAATCAAGGTGTTGACAAGGTCATGCTTTCTTTCCTAAGTCTTGTAGCATTCTGGTGCTGGCCTGCTGCCATTTTTGGAGTTCTTTGGCTTTCATCTCTGCCTCCCTTCACTTGTGTCTGCTCTTCCAGTTTCCACTGACTTCTAATTTCTTTCTATTTGGCCTTCTCTGACTCTTTTTATGAGGCCTCCAGTAATATAGAGTAAGACTCGCCCACATTCAGTTCGGCCACACCTTACTAAAAATAACATCTTCAAAAGGTCCCATTTACAATGGGATTACAGTCCCAGAAACATGGATTAAGATTAAGAACATGCCTTTCCTTGAGGTACATAATTCAAACTACTGCACTCTGTGTCACAGGAGGTTTTCCAGACAGCATTAATGCCCACTGGCTTCCAGCTGGGTTTAGCCAATGGGAAGTACTGGCAGGAGATCAAAGAACTCAAGGGCAATGATGTTGCCAACTGTCCTCCTGGCTTTCATGGTGGGTTGCCACAGATTGCCCTTGATGGAAGACCTCAGGTCCTGTCTGACAGTGCTCTCCTACAGCTGTAGCTACTCCATCAGCATTCTGGAAAACATTCAGTTCCCTTGCCCCTGAAAGCCTAGAGGTGGTTAGAGTATCCTTCCATTAGTTCCAGCATGCTTTATCTTCCCTTGTTGTTTCCCTTAACCTTATCCATACTATTGCATGTAGCCCTTTAATAAAATTCTGATTGTACCATGTTTTTCTTCTGCCAGATCTTGACTGATACAGAGGGCAATATATAAGTACTAAATAGTTTAGGGCATGGAATCTAAAATTTATATAAATCTAGAGGACAATGAGAGTCTGTGCTTGTTGGAGGAGTCAGAGCAGGCTTGGTGGAGAAAGTAGAGTTTTATCTGGGCCTCAGGAAATGGGTGGGCTTCTCTTTCTGGAATAAAAGGCACTTCAGGCAAAAGGGGGAAGCTAGGAGTGAAGGCTGAGAGGTGGGAGTGAGTACTGCAGGAGAAGCAGTCCAGAAAAGGAGAGAATGGGAGCTGAGAAGGAAGAGAAAAGAAGGTGGCGGGTAGTGGAGTAGGGTGATTTCCAAATCATGAGCTGCAAATGAAAGACAGGGAGAGAGAGTTTATACTTGATGTCGATGGAGATGAGGGCCCCTGGAGACTTCTGAGCAGTGAGCTGATCTGAAGAAAGTGCTCATCCAGCAATGTGGATCAATTTGGCTGTAGAGTATTAGTGGGGAGGGAGTAGAGACAGAAAAGGCCAGTTTGGAGGGTGTTTCCAGGAGTAGCTGAGGACAGTGCTACAGGGTGGTAGGGACAGATACTGTTTATCTTGATGCTTCCTCTTGGTGAGTCCAGGAAAGGAATTTTTGTTTTGAAGTAAGGAGAGACCTGAAATAATGGAAGGGAAGACAGCTTCCTTGCTACCTTCAGATTTCAGAAGCATACACAACTCTTAAAGCTGCTTATCTAGGCGTTTTGTAATAAAGCTCATTAAAATGATCAGCTGAAGTAAGGCATAATTAAAAGATAAATCAGGAAAACTTGGAATTCAAAAGATTTCCCATATGTCCTTTCCCAGTGATCTCTAAACAGGATTAGGAGGAAAAATATGATTATAAATGAGGATTAAATAGTGAGTTCTGGAACCCAGCCTTATTAACTGACATCTCATCCATGGAGAAGGTTTATGCACTGCTTCTTACTGATGTTGTATACAGGCTGCTTAAAATTAAACTGACAGGTACGTCATTGAAAGAAAATGCAAAAAACTGAAGAACCCTCTCTTTTAAAGATGTAAAGAGATGAGGGAGGAAAGGGACGTGCACACTCAGGCACACTAACGGGATCTGGAATGACCCACTGCAGTGGTTCACTAGGCAACCCTGGGCATGGGGGTGGGGGTGGAAGGGTCTTTGGACCCTCTAGCTCCAGGCCTCCATGGGTCAATCCCAGATGCAACTCTCACTTGCCTATGGATATAGATCTGATATAAGGAAAGTTCAGAAGAGTTTGGGTGAGTATATCCCTGCCCAGAGATGATTTTAAACTGACTCTGATACTGAGGGCTTCCTGGGCCTGGGTTAGATGAAAAGAATGCAACACACATCTAAGACTAAGGGACCCTCCCAAAGAATAATGGTGGCCCACACCTCAGCTTCCTGAGTGTCCTCAAAATTATAATTCATATTTATAAAAGTTATCTACTATGTCAGGCAGTGTTCTAAGTTTACCCATATGAATTAATGTAATCCTCACGACCTTCTTTATGTGGTAGTTATTAATATTATTTCCATTTTAGAGATGAGGAAACTGAAGCACAGAGAGGTTAGCTAGATTGCCCAAGGTCACACAGAAAATACATGAAAAGGCAGGTAGTCTGGCTTTAGAGCCTGTGAGGCTACTTTCACAGATAGGTAGAGATTTGGCAAGATCATCACCATGATTTCCTCACTCTTGTTACTGCCAATAACATTTCACATCATAAAATGAGCTGTTCAGAGGAACCCCTCATACTTAGATTCATTCCGTATGAAGGCAAGCGTACTTCATAGATGAGAAAACTGAGATGAAGAATGCAAAGTGATGTGCTGAGAGCCACAGATCAAAGTAGAGGAGATATTAGGGTCAGAACCCAGGATTGTCGACCACTAACCAATTTTTCTTTCTTTTTTTCCAAACCAAATGATTATATAATATCCTCTATTTCAGAGATGCAGGGGTAGGTGGTCCTACCCCTAATGGCCACATTATGTGTAGGTGTTAAGGGCCGGCGATTTGGTAGCAAAATCTTATGGTGGCTTCCCCAAGAATGATTTGCATCTAATCTACAAGGAGTAAACTTTGCCAAATTCACAAAAAACACCAAACCCAAGTTAATTATTTCTTCTTTATTCTATTGCAGCAAACCTGTCCCTCTGCTGCAAATGAATGGAAAGGAGGATAAATCCATAGCCATAGCAGTGGTTCCTTACTACCAGTGTGGTCATCCCACAGTGGAATGCAGACCACCCTAGCTCTCTGGAGAATTGTTTTCATTAAATCTTACATTATGCACACCTACACTCTTATCTGTGTTAAAATTTGAGTTGGCAATGTGCAACCTGATGGTTCATTTAGATAGTATAACTAATCAGCAGATAATCTAAGCCAAAAAAACCCGCCTTTGTCTTCAATTAACTGGGCAAAGACAAGAGAAATCATTTTTGGTGATTGAATTATTTGGGTAATTGTTAAACAGTACTAGACAATTTTTAAAACATTTTTATTACAAAATATCTTTGATGAAAAGCCATCTTAATAGACAATACATTGTGCTTGTTATCTCATAAGATATTGGACAGACCCATTGTTTACACAACAGTGTTCCCTAATAAAGGTTTTGAAATACAGAAAACTTAAAGATCCATAAGCAAACACTCAAATGCATTTAGTTGTGAGCAGGTGAATGGCCCTTGATCAGTATCTCCAGCTGACCCACAAAATAAAAAAAATAGCCAAGAAATAATTAACTATGGGTGGTCAGATAATAATGGAAATAAAGAGGAGATTAAAAGAGAGTTTTTAAAGTGTCAGTAAAAAGAGGATTGCTTTTTGTAGGGAAAAAAAAAGAAAAGAAAAAACTTGGAAGGGACCTAAAAATAAAAAAACACAGAGCAATTGGCAGACTAGAAAGAGCAATGCTTAACGAAAACAGCTAAAGATGAAGTAATTTGTAGTGCAGGTACTGGTAAGATTGAGGGCAAGAAAATGGGAGCAGGGAGAGAGAACAAGAATAAGAAAGGAGAAGATGGAAGAAACTTAATAGAAATTTTATAAGGAAGGAGAAGGAGTAAGACAAAATGTATGAGGTGAGGCTAAGTGTAAGATAAAGGTGAGAAAACATATGAGAAGAACTATGGCTAGAATGCTAGAATCAATTTATTTTTTTATAAAATGCATCATTATGGCCTGGCTTACCTTACCTAAGTGTTCTTTTGCTTCTTTGTCTGCTTCTTTCCATTTGGGGTTATTTGGGGTTATTTGTGCCCTGCCCCCTCTGGAGTTGCACCATTCCACTCCCCTGCTTTCATTTTTCTCTCTACGCCCTTGCTCAGTTATCCTTTCCCCTTTGCCTGGTCCATAGTAAGTGAAGAACCTGCCAAACATTTCATACTATATGTATACTATAGTAAAAAGAATTCCTGCATAGCTTTATTCTTGAGCTGTGTGTCAAGCTTTGTGCTAAGTGCTTTGCTTCCTTGAAGCCTGGCATTGGCACAAGGCAGGTATATTTTTATCCTGATTTTAGAGAGGAGGAAATGGAGGCTTCAGGTGGTTAAGTGACTTGTTAGTAATTGGAAGTGAATGGATTTGGATTTAGGGAAATCTGTCTCCAAGGTTCACTCTTAGCCACACATAACATGCCATGTGGGGCATGGAGGACGGGGAGGACTCTGTCGGTTTCATCTGACAGAGGCACCTTTAGCTTCTCTTGTGGTACTTCTGCACCCTTCTTAGGGGCTGGGGTGTGGAAAGGAAGAGGAATCCACGGCAATAGGAGTCCCACCATCAGCGTGCCAAACCCACAGGAGAATCCATGACTCTTCCTTTTTTGCTGTAGGTCTGTTTCCATGGCGCGCTTTCCCAGCTCAGTCCTTATTTTGCCTTCTCTTATGTGCCTATTTTCATCGAACAGAATTGCTTCCTCCAACTACTGAGCCATAAAGACAACATCTGGGATAAATGAAGTAATGCCCAAAGAATTTATGCAAGGAAGTGCTCTACCAAGTATATGTGCTGGACTTGAATTATACTTTTCTGATGTGATTCAGTCAAGCTCTGTTATGCTCATAGATAGGAATGTTAACTAATAATCTAAATTGGTAATAACAGATTATCTAACACCAAGAAATTATTATATATTTCAAATCTTTGAAACAAACATGTCAACACCATGATATATGGTAATTTTATCCTTGAGAAATAAAAAATCAACACAATCTTTTGATTTAAAATGCCCTTTTAACATTTTTGTGGATTGAGAATGCAGTTAGATCCTATTAGGTAATTAAACATCCATAACCCACAGTTATTTAACTAGAATAAAATAATAAGAGGACTCTTCAAAAAAGAAATAATGTCCTCTAGCCTGATAAAGCAATGGAAAAGAGAAAGGCATCCCCAGGTTTTGTTTGTTTAAATAAAAGGACTTTCACCGGAAGCTAACTGCTAGCAAAGGGGTCAAAAGTGAAGAGTCAGTCAGGGGGAAAGACTACTATCCTGAAATCCTATAAGGTCTTCCAGAAGGCCAAAAAATTTAACCTAGCGGACACTCGGCACCCACAGAGCCAGCACCTGTGATGTAGGAGAGAATGAGGTCTTGGAGAAAGACCTTACCCTAGGGTAGGAGGGTTCTTGACACAGTTGTGAGAAAGAATTCAAGGACTAGTCATATAGTAGCAGGAGAATTTAATGCAAAGTGAGAGTACACACTCAAGATAGGAGTGAAGGTGAGCTCCTAGGAGTTGCAGGAGTGGTATCTGCTGAGACTGGGGTGCGATTTTATTAAGGCTGGGCGCCCCCCCCCCTTTCCCCTCCATGTAAATTAGGACTTGTAAGTCCCAATGTTCTCAATGGTCTGCTTTATGCAAAAGAGGAGTTGAAAATGACAACTTTTTACTGGCTCTGTATTCTTTGGAGTGGGAACTGTCCAGGGGAGGGGGCAGTGAAGCTTGTGGTGGTCAGGTGATGGGTGGGCCTTTTGTCATTTGGGATCTTCTGGCATTAGGCCTTGGGCCCTAGGCCTTGGGCAGGTGATTGTCCATTGAGGGTAGGTATTATGTGATGGTAGTTTTCCCTTGGTCCTCCTCCTTTGCCGAGTTATCTCCCTTCTCCTACCCTTCCCTACCTCACCTGCACCAGGCCCGCAGCAGCTGGGGGCTTCCTTGTTTCTGACCAGGCTGAATTTTCACCTGTAGCCTTCTTCCGCAGGATGACCCCTTCATTCCCATGTCAGCAAATCTAGAAGATTGTCATCCCTTAGTTTCCTAAGTGAGACCTGCTGAATTTCAGGACAAATTCCCAGCTACAGTCATCACCTTTTCCCTTGAGCCAAGCTCCTCCAACCTCATCTTTTCCTCCATGACTTTCCATGCATCCTTTTTCTAGTTAAATGTTCCCCTGAGAGGATTTTGGGGTTAGCTACAAAATGCATATGAGAGTGAAATGATACTTTATCTCTCCAAATTTTAAATCATTTTTAAATTTTCATCTCAAGCAAGAGATGATTTTTAAAATTTCTTAAAAACCTTTGGGAATACTTGTTTTGTCAATGGTGGGCACATATGAAAATAAGAACCATACTCACCTTCTAAAAACAAATCTTAAGAAAAGACTAAGCAGGAAAATGTAAATGTCTTTCCTAAGTTTAAAATGCTATGATGCTGATTTATTAGGAAGTCATTCAGATGGCAACATCAGTGCTATCCAGAACACAGCTGAGGACCAGAAGGAAAATTTTGAAAGGCTCCTAGATAAACACAGGACGATACAAGTATTACAATCCATGCATTTTATTAATAATAGAATTACTCCTCCTTTTGCTCAATAACAATCCACAGCATGGTATACATGGGTCAGATGGCTTGAGTACAAATTGTGGCTCTGCTACTTCTTAATTGTGTGAGGTTGGGCAGGTTTCTTAACCTCTCTATGTCTCAGTTTCCTCATCTATAAAACAGTATCTCCTTCATAGGCTTCATATGAGGATTAAATAAGATAATCTACTTAATATTGACAGACCAGAGCCTGGCCAATAACAAGTGCACAAGAAGTATGAGCTATTATTATTTGACACATGATTCTAGTAAACTCAGAAATCTGGTTTCACAGGACATTGCATATTAGAATCAGCAAATTAAGAAAGATTGGGGGGGTGCTAGTAAAAGATCTGGTGATAATTCAAAGTAAGGAAAGAGAGAAATTTTAAAAAGCAGGGGAAAGATCTAAAAGACATATCAGCTTAAAGCCCTAGAACCTTTAAGCAAGACGCCCTGGACCTTTCAATAACCCTAAGGTGTTATTAATAAGTTAATAAGTTAATGATCTTCTACAGTGATTAGGAAGTAGTAAAATTTTGCTCTTTATACTTACTCTGATTTATGAAGCAAAAAAAAAAAAAAAGTACAATGATTTCATAAATGTTTTCATTAAAATATTTAAAAATTAGTAAGTTTGCTGCCTATAAGGATCACATTTCCATTACATTGAAAATGCCATCTAGGAAAAATATCGCTTTGGGGCAATTAGCTTGCAGATTTTTAGTGTGTCTGGGGTGGGAAATCATGTAGAAACTTGTCAAACAACTTTAACAATACATACATGTGTGAGCCTTTCAGTATAGTAGAATATAAATGAATCTGGCATGTCAACTGATAATATATACAATAGTCTGATACTGGAGTCACAAATCAAGATATTAGAATAACTGTAATTAGTATTTACTGCATCTAAGGTATATGCCTAATCCTGTGCCAGGCATGACAAAGAAGCACAAAAGACATTTAAAATATGCTCCCTGTCCTCAACAAACCCACTAGCCCATTTGGGCAAAGAACACTGACCCCCATAATGCAGTGCCTCCTGCATCCACCCAGTGCTTTTTTAATATATATATATATATATATATATATATATATATTTAAAGTTATCAATTTAATGTTTAATTTAAAAGGTAGCTATAGAAGAAACATAAGACTGCCTTCTCAAGGTGGGCAACATGGGAATCCCGGTGGGTTCCGTGTAATATTTTAGGTAATCTAAGTACCTCTTAAAATATATTTATATATATATAAATAACATTTTTGTAAGCAAATGCACATATATACATATATATTTATATATCATTTTACAAATATTGGTATGTATTGTGAAAATTTTTATTTTTACCCACAATAAAAAATAAATAAATTTAAAAAAAAATTTTTAAAGAATGTGCTGATGAAATTCCCTTTTGTTTTTACAGTAGTTCTAGACATAGAATTGGTATCATTATCCTCATTTATATGTTAGAAAACCAGGGCATACAAAGAGACCACGGTGTGCGAACTTTACCAAAAATATTGATTTTGAAACCTCTGGCACTATTTGGCCAGGACCTCATTTAACTGAATTAAATGCAAAACACTATTCTTTTTTTTTTAATAGAAAATTTGTCAAAGATTTGTTGAGGGAATACAAGTGAATTATTTAAAAAAAAAAATTTTTTTTTTTTGAAAGAGACTTAGATTACATAAATAGTACACAAAAAATATAGGGGTTCCTGTATGCCCCACTTTCCACCCTTCCCACAACCTCCTACATAAACATCCTTCATTAGTGTGGCACTTTCATTGCAATTGATAAACACATCCTGGAGCTTTGCCATTAAGCATGGACCATAGTTCACATTGTAGTCTACACTCTCTCCCACACAGTTCTGCATGTTATATGATGATATAAAATGGCCTTTATCTGTTGTTGCAATGTCACTCAGGACGATTCCCAAGTCCCGAAAAAGCCCCCTATTACAACTGTTTTTCCCTCTCCCTGCCCCCAGAGCCTCCAGTGGCAACTGGCTCCACCTCAATGTTATAATTCCTTCCTTTGCTAGAATCACAATATGTCTATAGTAGAATACCAGTAAGTATTTGATTTTAAGGCTCTAATTTAACTCTTGCTCTTCTGGGAACTGGAGCCAGCACTAGGCAGAATTGATTGATGACCTCCCACCTCCAGTTCACACTTGTTCCAGACTTCAGGAGCCTATGCCATTAATTACTTCATGCTCTTGCTCTCTCAGCATCCTCCCCATGCAGGGGGGGGGGGGGGAGTCACTCTTCTACTGAAGATGCTAGCTGATTAATGTTTTTGTAGATAATACTCCACTTTTGGGGTATTTGCATTCTCAATTATTTTGG
The DNA here is from genome assembly GCA_026826555.1 of Tolypeutes matacus. NCBI lineage: Eukaryota > Metazoa > Chordata > Mammalia > Cingulata > Chlamyphoridae > Tolypeutes > Tolypeutes matacus. Next base: position 14,346,970 of record JAKSZT010053801.1, on the reverse strand, counting down.
AAAAAAATTTCTATTTGAGGACCAACCCCGACCCCAAATCTATCTGTACAAGTGGAAATGAGGCCATCACAGGCCAAGAGATTCTTAGGAACATTCCCTGGAAGACAGAATTCTTCCCAGATCCCTCCTAAATCACAGCACATGAGCAAAGATCCAGCTGTGTGCTTAGGCTATCCCTACATAGAGGCTATCACACAATTAGAATTAGAACTGAGTTTAAACATTCCCCCAAATCTATGCCAGTCATGTGGTTTTCTTGAAGCTTCTAAATAGAATGATGGGAAAAATGAGTTAATAGGAAAGACTACAGAGAATAGCCCTAGTCATAATGAAAATCTCTCCTGCCACTTGTTCATTCGAGTTAGAACCAGTCCTTTCCCATAAGCCTATATAACTTCTGTAACTGAACAGCTTCCAAAAAAATATTCCAGGAGAATCTAAAAAAATGTTAGCCTACTAAAACTATTTTGAAAGCAGCAGAGTATTACTCTACCTTATTCTGTACCTTATTTAGTTTAATGCAGATCTAAAGTTCATTTGAGAAATACAAAAATGATAACAAAAGTCAATTACTTTCATTTTTAAAATCCATAAAAGGTAAATAATATTTTTCTTAAATTAGAGAAGTTATAGGTTAATAGAAAAATCATTCATAAGTTCCCATGTACCACCTCATTATTATTATTGGTACATTTGTTAAAATTCATGAAAGAACATTTTTATAATTTTATAATTTTACTATTAACTATAGTCCATCATTTGCAATCAGGTTCACTGTTTATGTTGTACAGTCCTATGTTGTTGTTGTTTATATTTTTATTCAAGTAACATATACATAGCCTAAAATTACCCCCTTTTAACCACATTCACATATATAATTCAATGCTGTTAATTACATTCACAATATTGTGCTACCATCACCATTATCCAATTACAAAACTTTACAAGCAGCCCAAATAGAAATTGTACAATTTAAACACCAACTTCTTATTTCCTACCCCCAACATATATTCTAGATTTTGACTCTATGAGTTAGCTTATTCTAATTATTTCATATCAGTGAGATCATACAATATTTGTCCTCTTGTGTCAGCTTATTATACTCAACACGATGTCTTCAAGTTTTATCCATGTTGTCACATGTATCAGAATTTTATTACTTTTTTTTTTTTGGCTGAATAATATTCCGTTGTATTATATTCCAAATTTTATTTATCCATTGATCAGTTGATGGACATTTGGGTTGCTTACATATTTTGGCAATTGTGAATAATGCTGCTATGAACATCGGTGTGCAAATATCTGTTCAAGTCCCTGCTTTCAATTCTTTTGGGTATTTACTGAGAAATGGTTTTGCCAGATTATATGTATTCATCCAGATTTTCTAGGGGAACAGAACTGACAGGAGATATCTATAATTAGTATGAGATTTCATAACATTGTCTCACGTGACTGTAGGGATGCACAAGTCCAAATTCCATAGGGCAGGCTAAAAGCCAGGGACTCTGATGAAGTTCCCCAGAAAGATGCTGACTATCAGAAGTAGAGATGAAAATTCTCTCTCTGAATGCTGAAATCACTTCCGCTTTTAAGGCCTTTAACTGATTGGATGAGACATCACTTACTGCTGGGGTAAGTTCCTCAGTTGATTGTAGATGTACCCAGATCCAAGCAATCAACTCACTGATGATTAAAGTCCATGAAATGCCATTGAATTACAATCAGCCTAGTGCTTTCTTGCACTAGGTGCAAACAATGGTGTTCAAACAATTGAGCACCTGTTACCTGGCTGAGTTGACACATTAGCCTAACCATCACATATGGTAATTTTTTTTTTTTTTTTTTTTAAACCTCAGCATATAACAACATTTATTGATGGTAGGATATCAGTGATCTAGACAACTCTATAGTAACTCTGGAACAAAGTTTAACTCCCTTGAAGTTCACAAGCTCAAGAAAAATGAGGCCTGGGTAATGTGCAGAGAGCAGAAGCCTAATGTTCAATACAACCGCAACACGAAAGTCACTCCCCGCAAAAAGACTTAAGAATTCTAAACCAGGAAGTTGCTCCCTCGTGGTGTCTCACCAAAAGTTAGGAAGCAGAAATTTAGTTAAGGCCTGAAAGTCATTCCCAGTCTTGATTTCATACCACTCTATGGTATCTTTTGTCAAAGAAATTCTGAACATGTTTCAACATCTCTCAGTGAAGGAAGCACGGCACGTTATCATCCTCCATATCTAGCGGGAAAGTGACCTTAGATGGCTGAGAGGAAGTGGAAAGAGAGCTGCACCTTTGAGACGGCCGCTGTGCCTGCGCTTAGAAAATGCCATTTGAGTTGCAAACTGGATATGGAAGTCGTTGATGGAGAAGAAACAGTGCCGCCATGACGTCACTTCTTTTTTATGCAGTTTGTTTTCCTGCCCGTAACCACACTTTAATCACTGTTCACAATGATTGAGAGTCAAATTTTGCCCCGTAAAGCAAGGTCGCAGCAGTAATGGAAAAAAGTATCAACACTTGTAAAATTTGGAAAATGCAACATGAAATTTGTGTGTTGGGGGGGGGGGGGTATTAACACACACACAAACCCAAAAGAAAAAAATAAAACATCTGCGTTTTATCAGCAAACTTATTCAAAGCAAGGGGCAACAGCAGAGGCTGAGGCAGCTGAACTTTCCTAGCATTAAAAAAAAATTCTACCTCCAGTCGCTTTGATGAACCAAAGCTCTCTGAGAAACTTTTACGAAATATACATTGTACGATGTCCATGAAACCCACATGGTATAAGAACCTCAATAGCTTCAGAATTTCAGTTGACCTGATGTTCCAGCATCATCTAAGGAATATTCCTGTGTAAGTTTTCCACTTCCAGTTCCCACATGCGTTCATGGATGGGATTATAGGAAAGGTCTGTCATTTCACAGCCTGAAGGCACAGCTCGGGGTTGCACGCCTGAATCACACCCGTGACCATCACATACTTTCCTGGCTCGAGGCAGGGCCGTCCGCGCGGCACCAGCTCCAGGCCGGCGCACCTGGAAGGGCCCACTGGGTCCCACAGCCTCGCCTCGCCGCTCGCCGCCACCACCGTGCCCTGCAGCCACACGGCCGCCACATGCCCGCGCGTGACAGCCGATGCCCTGGCCGCCCTCCACTTCGCGCGGCAGCTGCTCCACCAGCATCTTGAGCGGTGGCGACCGCGGCAGCCACGGCCACCGAGCCGCTGGCGCAAAACGACGAGGGCGCGGCCAGTCTGCCTCTCTGACCTACGGCGAGGCCCGGCGCAAGGCCACCAATCTGTGGTAATTCTATATTTAGCTTCCTGAGGAACTGCCCAACTGTCTTCCAAAGCTTACATTGCCACCAGTGATGAATGAGTGTTCCTATTTCTCCACATCCCCTCCCACACTTGTCATTTTCTGTTGTTGTCTTTAATCGCCATTCTAGTGGGTGTGAACTGGTATCTCATTATGCTTCTTTATTTATAAAACCAGTTTTATTGAGATATATTCACATACCATACAATCTAACCAATATGAAAAATCAATGGCTTTTAGTATAATCACAGAATTGTGGATTCATCACCACAGTCAATTTTAGAACATTTTCATTATGCCAAAAAGAAAAACCCCATACCTCTTAGCAGTCATCTCTCAATCCCTCTATTCTTCCCCAGCCTACATAATCACTAATCTAAGTCTGTCTCTATAAATTTATTTATATTTACATTTTTATAAGTGGAATCATATAATATGCAGTACCTTGTGTCTGGTTTCTTTTACTTAGCATAATGTTTTCTATTTTAATTATTGTATTTTTTTTAATTAGAGAAGTTATAGGTTTACAGAAAAGTCATATAAAAATACAACATTTGGGAGAGCAGATTAGCTCAGTGGTTGAGCACCTGCTTTGCAAGTACAGGGTCCCTGGTACCTCTAATAAATAAATAAATAAATAAATAAATAAATAAATAAATAAATAAATAAATAAAATACAATATTCTCATATAACCCCCTGTTGTTGACACTACATTAATGTGGTACCTTTGTTACAATTGATGAAAGAATATTAAAACATTACTGTTAACTATAGCCTATAGTTTACATAAGGTGTATTTTTCCATATAACACCTTATTAACACCTTGTAATAGTATTGCCCACTTGTTATAACTCATGAAAGAACATTCTTATATTTGTACTATTAACCACAGTCCATCATCCACAACAAGGTTCACAGTGTGCAGTGATATCTAACAGATATCTGTTAGAGTCTCTGTTTTCAATTCTTTTGGGTTTATACTTAGAAGTGGAATTGCCAGGTCATATGGTAATTCTATATGTAGCTTCCTGAGGGCTGCCATTCTGTCTTTCACAGCGGCTGCACCATTTTACAGTGCCACCAGCAATGAATGAGTGTTCTTATTTCTCAGCATCTACTCCAGCACTTGTCATTTTCTGTTTTGTTTTTTTTAATTGTAGCAATTCTAGCGGATGTGAAATGGTATCTCATTGTAGTTTTGATTTGCATTCCCCTGATAGCTAATGATGTTGAGCATCTTTTCATGTGCTTTTTGGCCACTTGTCTATCCTCTTTGGAGAAATGTCTATTCAAGTCTTTCACTCATTTTTCAATTGGGTTTTTTGTCTTTTTATTGGTGAATTGTAGGATTTTTAAAATATATTCTAGATATTAAACTTTTTTTTTTTTAAGATTTATTTTATTTTATTGTCCCCCCCACCCCCCTTGTTGTTTTTGCACTCGCTGTCTGCTCTCTGTGTCCATTCGCTGTGTGCTTTCCACCTCTGCTTTTCTCTTTAGGAGGCACCAGGAACTGATCTTGGGGCCTTGGGTACAGGAGAGAGGCACTCAATTGCCCAAGCCACCTCATCTCCCTGGTCTGCTGCGTCTCTCACTGCCTCTCATCTGCATCTCGTTTTGTTGCATCATCTTGCTGCACCAACTCTCCACAGCGCGGGCCGTCAGCTCTCTGCAGTGTGCTGCCAGCTCCCTGTGGCGCAGGCCAGCCTGCCTTCACCAGGAGGCCCTGGCAATCGAACCTGGGGCCTCCCATATGGTAGACGGGAGCCCAATCGCTTGAGCCACATCCGCTTCCCGATATTAAACTTTTATGGATATGTGGTTTCCAAATATTTTCTTCTGTTGAGTCAGTTGTCTTGTCACTTTCACAATAAAGTCCTCTGATGCACAAAAGTTTTAAATTTTGATGAGATCCCACTTACCTATTTTTTCTTTTGTTGCTTGTGCTTTGGGTATAAAGTCTGAGAAACCGTTGTCTAATGCAATATCCTGAAGATGCTTCGTTAGGTTTTCTTCTAGGAGTCTTATAGTCCTGGTTCTTATATTTAGGTCTTTGATCCATTTTGAGTTAATTTTTGTATATGGTGTGAGATAGGGGTCCTCCTTCATTCTTTTGCATATGGATATCCAGTTCTCCCAGCACCAATTATTGAAGAGATTATTCTTTCCCAATTGAGAGGACTTGTCAAAAATCAACTCGCTATTGATGTGAAGATCTATTTCTGAACTCTCAATTTGATCCCATTGATCTATATATTTATTCTTATGCCAGTACCATATTGTTTTGACCTCTGTACCTCTGTAATGAGTTTTAAAGTCAGGAAGTGTGAGTCCTTCAACTTCGTTCTTCCTTTTCAAGATGGTTTTGGCTATTTGGTAACCTGTATCCTCCCACATAAATTTGATGATTGGCTTTTCCATTTTTGCAAAGAAAGCTGTTGGAATTCTGATTGGGATTGCATTGAATCTGTAAATCATTTTGGGAAAAATTAGTATCTTAATAATATTTAGTCTTCCAATCCATGAGCATGGAATGTCCTTCCATTTATTTAGATCTTCTTGGTTCCTTTCAGCAATGTTTTGTAGTTTTCCACATATAAGTCCTTTATATCCTTAGTTAAATTTATTCCTAGATATTTGATTCTTTTAGTTGCTATGGTAAAAGAAATTTTTTCTTGATCTCCTCCTCAGGTTGTTTATTACTAGTGTACAGAAACACTACTGATTTTTGCATGTTGATCTTGTACCCTGCCATTTTGTTGAATTCGTTTATTAGCTAAAGAATTATTGTTATCGTATCATAACTTTATTTTTCTCTTTTGTATTAAAATATTAAGGCTTGACTTGAAATAGAAAGCTCAGTAATATATAAAAAGCAATGGCTTTTTCTACTACAGGAGAAATAGTTGGTATAACTATGAAGGTAATTAAGGACTCAATCCAATCAATAATTAAAATTGTGATTGGCAAAGCTATAAGTTGCAAAATGGGGACTTACAGACTAAAAACAGCCTGCAGATATGTTTTGCTTTGAAAATGTGAACTATATGTCAATGTTTAAAAATCAGGAGATTTCACATAAATATCCAGATTCTGGCTTTTAATGCAAGGTCTGGCTAAACTGTCCCCCTATTCCTACAGGGCAACAAAGGTCCTCCTTTGCAGAAACCCAGTGCTCCCCAGGCCACCACAGCCCCTACGCACTTCCTGTTATTGTGTGCAAGGCTGGCTTTACCATTGACAGTACCTGACTTTCTCCAGCAGCCATTTAACTTTTTAACCTCTGTTCTGGGTTTTTTATTTCCTGAAATTTCCTCACTGTCATTACCTTCGTGCTTCAAGTTTATCCATATACTTCTTTATTTTCATTTTTTGCACATCATTTATTGGTGCAACTGTCATGACTAATAGAGGACAATTGCCAATTTAATGCTAAGGCCTTTCAAACTAGTTTTGTACATAAACATGTATTTGGCACAAGAAACATTGCTTTCCTTTGTGCTTGAAAATCAATCAATTTATACTTAGTACCAGAGAGTATGGAGAACCTAAATCTACTGCCTATTTAAGATCCAACTGCAGTTAAACTTGCAGTTGTCCTTTGGTGACCTGTTGCAGCTGCTGTAGACAGTTGGCTCTATTTTGGGACTCTCTACACATTGTAAGCACACAAGTGATATTCTTACTATTACTAGTTTGCTTTTCCTGAAAATAGTCTTGAGCTTTTTAGAGAAGTTCACAAGCATGTTTTGTATCAAGCAGCAATTGAACTATGTTTCAGTAGTATAGAAACACCTAGCTGTAAAGAATACATTCAAGACACAAAGGTGTCAAAGAGCAAAAGTCTGTACTTAGATATCTAATAACAGGTATATCAAACTTAACATAGCCAGTATTGAATGCCTGGCTTCAACCTCTCCAAATCTGCTTTTCTCGATCTGTTCCCTATCTGAGGAAGAGGCAACCCAACATTTCAGTGGCTCTGGCCAAAAACCTTGGAGTCTCTCTTGATTCCTTTTTTGCTTTTATGCACATCTGATCCATCTGCAAATCCTGTTAGTTCTACATTCAGAAATACCCAGAACCCACCCACTTCCCACTACCTCTGCTAATATCATCCTATATCATTACCTCCCACCTGAATTATGGAAATAATCTACCTGGTATCCTTTGTGACCTTCAGTCTATTCTCAGCACAGTGGCCATAATAATATCTTTAAAGTATCAGTAAGCTCATGCCATTCCTCTTCCCCAAACTCTTCAACAGATTCTAGTTTGCCAGAGTAAAAGCCAAAGTCCTTATAGTAATCGAAAGCTCCTACATGATTTGCATCTTCCGCCTTACCTCTCAGGCCTTAGATGCTGTTCCTGCTACCTTGCTCACTTTGCTTCAGCCACACTAGCCTGGTTGCTGTTTCTCATACTTACCCTACAGGCTCCCTCCTCAAAGCTTTTGCTTCTGTTGGTTCCTTCACCTGGAATGCTCTTTCCCTAGAAAACCCATGCACCCTTCAGGTCTTTGATGAACGTGTCTGTTGGGATTGAATCATGCCCTCTACAAAAGGCATGTTCAGGTCTCAACACTTGGTACTGGCGATGTGAATCCATTTGCAAATAGGACATTTAAAGATATTATTAGTTAAGGTGTGTCCAAAATGAATGAAAGTGGGCCTTAATCCAATATGGCTGAAGTCCTTATAGTCAGAGGAAATTGATTGCAGAACAAGAAGCTGTGGGAGAAGCAAAAAGCTGGAAGTCAACACAACCTGCAAGAGAAAGGAGAAGGTGACTCCATGTGCATTGTTCCATGATGCAAAAGCCAAGGAACCCCAAAGATTGCTGGCCAGCCAGAAGATAGTAACCCTAGGAGAAAGCCAGCCTTCTAGCTTCTGAAACTATGAGCCAACCACTGTTTAAGCTAAGCCATTGTACAGTATTTGTTTAGCAGGTGGGAAACAAAAAAAGTTGCCAGAGGCCTCCCTTGACCATTCTATTTAAATTTGCAACCCTACCTCTTAGACACTAGTTTTATTTTTCTCCTTCATACTTATCACATTAACATGTTATATATTTTACTCACTTGTTTTCTCTTTCTGTCCCTCCACTCGAATGTGTGCTTTATGAGGACAGGGACTTTTGTCTTTCTTTTTTCCACTGCTGCTTTTCAGTACCTAGAACAGTGACTGGGCCATAATAGTTGCTCAATAACTATTTGATGAATGAATTCAGTATAAAGGCCATCATCATAAACTTTTTTATTTTCAGAATAAAGTCTATAAAGAAGAATGCATATTGCCAGCCATAAACATATTTATATGATCTTCAAAAGGATAAAAGCCAAAATAAAATTATTTATTTCTGATACTCTCTGGACAGGACCAACAAAGCTTAATCTCTATTCTTGAATTCCAAACAGCTGGATCCTCTACATCAGAATAAAAGAAAATTTACCATTTCATGTTATACCAGAGTAAAAGGTACATGATATGGTTTTCATGTCATGTTGACTCTGCTTGCTCTTGTCATCTGCATCTGGGATTTCAATGCAACTTAAATAAGGCCCTTTGGGAAGGCATGGCTCAACCATTCAGACATGGTTAATTCAGTGGCATTCCTGACTGCTGCATTTGTTTTGTTTTTTTTTTAAAGATTTTATTTATTTATTAATTTATCCCCCCCTTGCTGCTTGTGCTCGCTGGGTCAGCTAACCACGAAGTACGGGCGGGCTTGCCTTCACCAGGAGGCCCCAGGAACCGAACCCGGGGCCTCCCATATGGTAAACGGGAGCCCTACTGATTGAGCCACAGCCGCTTCCCTGCTGCATTTGTTTTAACATAGGTTTAACATAGGTAAAGGTGTTAAAACCCCGAGGACTACATTAATTACATGCAGCAGGCTTCTATAATGGAAAAAATAAAACTGCGGGAATGTAGACAAAAACAAAATACAGCAGAAAAGTCTGCTACTTTAGTAGGAACAATTTTAGAAGAAAATAAAATGGACAATATATTGACCATAGTAAGGTTTCTGTTAGCCGTTGATTTTGTTAGGGTTAATTTAGACATGGGTATGATCGCTGCTCATTGCATGTGCCATCAGAGAGTTCTGTTAAAGTAGGATGTGATCAATTATACAACATAATTATTAATTTGGTGTTGGCATTCACCTCTTTAGGGGAAATATTTCATGCTGACTTTTCTCCAAAGCACTGTTAGACCACATAAAATCGGGTAGTAATAATAGCTCATCTTTACCAACTGCTTACCCTGTACAAGCAGCACTGTTGCAAGGGCTTTACATAAATTAACTATGAGGTGGAGACGGTTATGATCTCCAGCTTAAAGATGAGGATATCAAGGTAAAAAGAGGTTATATAACTTGCCTAAGGTCATAAATCTAATTAGTGCAGCAACTGGTTTCAAACTAGGTAGTCTGGCTCCATAGTTCATACCCATAACCATTGCAATAAGAAAAGAGGATAATACAAAAACAGAACCCACCTAAATAATTAAAGTATATATAAAGTCTTATTCAAAGGTGGTAAGACATTTTTGCAGGAGCTACAAGAAAAAGAAAAGTTATCTTTCTCTAGAAAAAGCACTATTGAGAATTTGACAATATTTGAGCAGATAGAGCCAATCAAAAATGCCAAAATCTAACCCCAAGCAACATAAACCGTATGAAAAAGCCTTTCATCTCCCCACATTCCAACTCTCTGATATGAAATCCCAGAAGTGACTAAATATCATGGAACAAGAGAAACTAGGTATAAGGGCGTTGCAGGGATATTTTATTCAGGCCAGCAAAAAGACTCCAAAGATACCACTAGACTATGGAAGAGTGTAGCATGGGGCAGTGCTTCCACTCCTCAGCTAACTGATCTGATCAAAGGCTGTAAGGCCGACAGCTGCATGGCAGGAAAAGGCCAGGAGTTGGTGAACAACGCAGCTTTGCCTCTTTATAAATTCTAGTCACATGCATCAAACATGCTTTCCGAATATATATTAAATTTCTTCTGCTGCACATTTATAAAGCCACAACAAAGTCTCCAGACATTCTAAATTGTAAATATATTCCTTTTCCTTCTCAGTAAGCTTTGTGAATATTTTTTCTTTAATGTCCAATATAAAGATATTGCAGCCAAATTTGGAGAAACAAAATTCTTTCAACACCTCTTATTCTTATGTTTAAACCGTAGTTTACTAATAGAGTTTTAAAAATATTTTTCTTAGACATACCATTCTAATTTTCCCCAGAGTGCAGAGGAAGAGCATTTTGCTTATAAGTAAGCACTCGTTAAATTTAACACTTGCTAAATTGAACACACAGGCCCTGAGAATCAGAGGACATGGTGCTCTTTCTAAGCTGTAAATCTGGCTATGTTACATCTCTAATGAAATGTTTCCATGGCTCCCTAATGCTTTCAGGATAAAGCACAAATTCCTTTGCATAGTATTTACAGTAAGTGGAAGCCACATCACAGCAGACCTTTGAACGTGCTAGCTTCTTCACCTGAATGCCTTCGGCATGTTCTCCCCACTCCCTTCCACTGGCCTGTTCCTACTTGTCCTGCAGGTCTCAGCTTGGAGCCCTTAGTCTTTCCTGACCACTGGATTGAGTGCCTTCCTACATGCTGCTGCGTGTCTATGCAGTCATTGTGGACAGAGATCATGTTTTTTCTCTCTTGTATCCCCAGTGGCTAGCACAGTGCTGATGTGTGGTCTATTGCTGATAAATACTTATTCAATCAATGAATGAACAGTATCATCTATATTACCAGTAAGTTAGGTCACATACTTCTTCTAGACACTCAATCAAATGCCATCCACTGTACACTATCTTTAAAAAATGTTTTTAATTTACTCCACAAATATTTTTTGAGTGTCTACCATTTGCCAGGCACTGTTCTAAGCCCTTGGGATACATGCCAGTGAACAAACCAAAGATCCCTGCTCTGCTGGAGCTTAAGGAGGGGGCACACAATAAACATAATAAATAAGTAATTAAATGCGATGTTAGGTTATAATTGCTGTGGGGGAAAAGAGAGCAGAGTAAGGGAGATTGGAAAGAGGGGGAGGGGTGGAGATCAGGTTGCAATTTTAAGTAAGGGATTTAGGTGGGCTCACTGGGAGGTTGGCTTGAGCAAGAATTTGAAGGTGCCAGTGAGTTTGCCTTGTGGATGTCCAGGGGAAGAATAGTCCAAGCAGAGAGAAAAGCTAAGCAAAGGTCAGAAGTGAAAGAATTCAGCCGGGAGTGCAGAGTGACTGGAGCAGAGTGATCGAAGGGGATAGTGGAGAAGGTAGGGGCAGAGAGGCCATGACAGGGGTGGGCATATGGGGGGAAGATTGCATCTGGCCAGACTTCTACTCCAGTAAAATGGGGGAGCCAGGGCAGAGGAGTGACATGATTTGGCTTTTGAATAGAGACTATTTGGGGGAACAAGCTCTATTTTAATAAACAAGAAAATGTTCTTTTTATTGTCAGTTTCCTGGGTCATATCCTTTGAACATTTTCTTGGGAGCAATTCTATGCCAAATGAAAACTCTCATCCTATATGTCTGAATCTTATCTGCTATTTCTCAGCCAAGTTATCTGGGAACACACAAATATTATGACTTGTGACTAGGATATTCCCAAACTTCACAGCCAACTTGATTTTTAGGACAATATCCTAAGATAGAAAAAAGGAAAAAACTGTAATTTCAAGTTTAATTCTGATTTTAATTGATCACTACAGCTACATAATGGTCTGGCAGAATGTTACCACTCCTTTGAGTCAAACGTTCAGCGTGGATCTTTGGAACAACAACATTAGAGAAGTCATTACTTCTGGATTCTTGTCACAGTTTTCACTCTATCGAGAGGAATGGTGTCGTCTTTTTGACAAAATTTATTGGAACTGGTTCTAGACATGTTTTGCCATCAGTCAAAAGGAAAAGCCACATAAAGGCTATTTAAAAAATAAACAACCCAGGACAACTAACGGGGAGGAGATGATGGACAAACAACATACCGAGGAACCGAAAGTGCCTACAACTGCAAGCAAGAGAGTCCCATCTATTGAATGTATGGGATCAAAACTCGCCTCAGTTAATGGTGGAGTGGGCATCACCATCCCAGATTCTTCAGGATTGGGAAATGAACTATGGACTAAAATAAACTTACCAATATTCTACTATAGACTACTTGTGATTCTAACAATGGAAGAAATACCATTGTTGTGGAGGCAATGAACTGTGGATGTTCTGGGGTTAGAGACAGGGAAAAACAGGTGCAATAGGGGGGCATTTTGGGACCTGGGAATCATCTGAATGACATCACAATGACAGATACAGGCCATTATATATCCGGCCATAGTCTACAGAGTCGGATGGGAGAGAGTGTAAACTACAATGTAAACTATAATCCATGCTTAATGGGAAGGCTCCAAAATGTGTTTATCAATTGCAATGAATGTACCACACTGATGAAAGATGTTGCTAATGTGGGAAAATGTGGGAGGTGTGGGGAGCGGGGCATTTGGGAATTCCCTATATATTCTCTTTAACATTTATGTAATCGAAGTATCTTAAAAAATAAAAAAGCGGAAAAATTTTTTTAAAATATTAAATTAACAAACAAACAAACAAAATAAACAAGAATGTATTTTACACAAGAAAACTGAATGGTTAATGAATTTGATAACAGTGTTTAATTGCACTGGTAACCAAAGAAATGCAAATTAAAACAATAATGAGATGCTTAAAATGAATTCAAGGAGAGAAAAAGAAAAAAAGGTAAAGAGAAAACATTAGAATATTTGGGTGACAATATAGGAAGGAAGGAAGGATGGGGAAGGCTCACATACTGATGATGCTTTCAGTGGAACATAGAGCAAAATGACGGTGTGGGTCATAAGGCTTAAAAATCATGTCCTTTGGCTTTGTACTTACTCCTGGGAAAATTGGTTTAGGAAATGATACAAAACACACACAAAAAAGTTTAATCACAGTGTTATTTTTAAATAGAGAAAAATTACATGTCTTCCAATAGAAGAGGTTTAAATAAAATATTTTAAATCCCTACTAAGAAATTTAACACGACTTTAAACATTTTATGAAATGATATGGGAAAATACTTATGTTGCAATATTAAAATAGAAGCAAAATGAAACAAGGTTCAGACATATAGTCTCAGTCATGTATAAATATCCTATAGAAATAAAATTTGGACAGAAAGGCACTAAATTGTAAACTGTGGTTACCTTGAATGGTGAGGTCATAAGGCATTTTATTTTTCCTTATGTTTTTTGTATATAGCATTTATAATATATAACCATGTATAATATTTCTAATGCCTTTCTATTTTCATATATTTATATAAATTATGTATTTTAGTATATACATATATTTAATATTTTCTGTATGTAAATTTTCAAAATTATTTTTAAATTAAATAAAAATATATTCAAGGTATGGCTAAGCAGAAAAAAAAGGGGGTAATCTTCTGCTCTAGTCATTGGTATAAAGAGGACGCAAGAATACAATATATATCAAAACAGCTTAATTGAAAATAAGTGTCAATTTTGTAGATGCTAAACCAAGGCCATTAGCTTGTTATTGATCTGGGTAAAATAATTTAATTCCAGTCTGCTTGATGCTAATTCTAGGGTATTTTAACATTTACCAAATTATTAGTGAAACCAAGATGGACCAAGTCTTAAAAGTACAAAGGGATAGATACCCAGAATAAATATTTCATGTAAAAATCCACAAAGAAAAAGAATGTATGTATAAGAACTGAAGTTTATACACTTACAAGTGTCATTACTAATAAGTGTAGAAGAGAACTGGTGCTAATTTGTAAGGCTTAATATGCTTGTTAGTAAACTCTCACATAGTCATTATGGATAGAAGCACATCATTTTTTCCAGTTTGGTATTCTACCCTCTGGTATTTTTCTTCAATAATATCCTGCCTTAATGTCAGGCTTCATAAAAATAAATAAAGAGCAACCTCTTTTTCTGCAAGAGGCATTTTTTTTTTAGCCTTTTAGAAGTGAGCAGTTTAATATTAATTATTTTAAGAATATATGCTGGCTCGTTTCTGTTTGTTTTTCAATCAAATCTTAACTCTTGAAACTTTGGGAAATCTGCATTTTAGAACTCCATTTCATTATGAGCAGTTGGTTTAATGAGTTCAAAGCATCCCCAACAGGTCTTCCTTGGGAGCTATCATTCCACAGCTCACTTGGTTTTCTACACTTTGGTGGCCCATGTACAAAACTAAAGGCCCAAATTGTCCAAAACCTCCCTCAATAGCAAGCTAAGGACATAAAGTTGCTGTTCAGACCGACTGTATTTTCCCTCCAGTTTCAAAGTCAGGTGACTATAATCATGGGAACTCTGAAGAATCTCTGGAAACAAAGTCACATTAACACTTCCATTCTTAGTTTAGTTCTCTGGAAAGGTAATTTCCTACAAGCACTCACTTGAGTTCACCCAAATGTGCAGTTCATTCCCCCAAGGACTGTTGTTCATTCTGCTTCACCCTTTAGTGCTTGTAAATACTTGTTCAAACACCCCTTGCTACAGAGTTGGAACACAATGCAAATTTTCTATCTATTTCATAGTCTTCAGGGTTTTTTCCTAATTTTTATTATTAGAGCATTTGTAGGTTTATAGAAAAATCATGCAGAAAGTACAGAGTTCCCATATAACCCCCCCACACACAGTTTTCCCTATTAACAACTTACATTAGTGTGTAGCTTTGTTGCAGTTGATGAAACAATATTATTATAACTATACTATTAACTATAGTTTATAGTTTACATTAGGGTTTACTCTTTATATTTTGTAGTTCTATGTTTGCTTTAAAATTTTTATTCTGGTAACATATATACAACCTAAAATTTCCCATTTTAACCACTTTCAAATATACAATTCAGTGGTGTTACATTCACAATGTTGTGTTTCCATCACCACCATCCATTACCAAGACTTTTCCATCATACCAAACGGAAACTCTCTACCATTTTTTTTTAAAGCATTACCGTCACATTCCCCAGCCCTATCCTGGCTCCTGGAAACCTAGTTTCTGACAGTATTCACGGTTTTGTTGGGCCAGATGAAACTTAGGTTTTCTTACCAATAGTCACATGGACATTTAGGGTCCTTCATTCAAGCAATGAAGACCATAGCACAAGCCCAGCACCAGCTTCAGCAAAACACTTCACATTTCAGGCATTCCTAAGTAATAAGAGGACACGATGCTATCACAAGTATAATACCCCAAAGTGGGAGGGGAAAAGCACCATTTTTCTGTTAAATTAAATTCCTAACTTAGCCTGGAAGTTGCTTACCTTCCTAGATTCCTTTAAAGAGAATCAGGCTATTCCGCACAGCAGATAAAGTTGTTCCATAATAAACTTGTTGGAATATGAGAGTTGCCCAGTGAGTGTGTTTGGAAACAGATCCTCCAGCCCCAGCAGACAGTGAGATTGCAGCTGCTGACTTACAGACTCACATTCTAACTGCCTTTTAGAATTGCCATGAATGGATTCTAGGGGGTAACCTCACAACCCTGTGTCCACCTTGGTCTCCTACAGAGAGCAGCTTGTTGTGGAGACCATTAAGGGAATACCCAGGAAAAGCTTAACTCCTTCATCTAGTCACAAGGAAGAACTGGAGGGCAGGGTTTTAGCTTTGTGCTTTAAACTTTCAGGACTAGAGCTTGCCTCAATGTAACTTCTAAATTTTACCAAAACGGTGTCTACTCTGTGCCAGAAAACTGACTGCTGTTTGGCTGATCTTCTTGCAACATGTTCCTTTTGGTTATCTCCTTTGCTTTTAGTCCATTTTTTATTTGGCGAGGAATCAAGGTACTTAGTGTAATCCAGTTAGCTTACGGAAATGAGTGGTTTCACTCTCTACTTACAGGAGCTTGCTTGTGTTTCCCTGATGTTCCCTCCAACTAATCCAGAGATACTGTAATTTTGGTATTGTTTAAAGTGGCACACATATATCACAGATCTTAATACCAAAAATGTAAGCTAATTTTTCTTTAATCTTTTAACATATGGCAGTTTTATAGAAATCTGACAATTAGAGCTGCATCAGGAACCATAATGGTGTGCATGAGATAAAGAAGATATTGAGGTAGAATGAGTAGCTTTGAGCAAAGTTGTGAAGTAGGCCAAGGGCTTCTTCTGTGGCTCAACTTCCACCCTTCACAATCTGCCTTCCTCTTCCTAGGCCTTTTTCCAAGGGCACCTATGATGCATCACTACCTCAAATAAATTGCGCCACTAATTTATCTGAAAATTCTGGGAGGTAGGTAATAACAATTATTAACATCTTCTTTTTTGATAGATGAGGAAACTGAGACTTAAGTAGATTAAGACACCTAGCTTACTAGCATACAACTTGTAAGTGGTAAACATGGGACTTGAAAACAGGTTTTCTAGTTTAAAATAAGGTGCTCTTTCCATACAACAGCAATGCCCAAACTAACATTGGTTTTATTTTGCCTTTAAAATGATCTGTATTTGAGTAATAATTGGCTTTTGCATCTTTTTAAATTCAAGGATGTTTATGGCTGCTATTAATAACATTTGTATAGTGGGTTTAATAGCCTATCTTTCCAAGTTGTTAGGAGGATGCACTGTTTTTGATGAGATCTTTAGAGCATGAGATTTATAAAGCCAGCATGGTACCTAGAACACAGTATGCCCTACTGCATGTGCAGTAACTTTCCTCCCGAGTTTACCTGTATGAGGTGGGTACCCAGTGTTCACCCAAAGTGATTCCAGGACAAAATTCCATTATGTTGTTATTTCAGAGTAAGACTAGCCAAAAACTAAGGGATTTGTCTAACAGTGTGAGGTCTTTGCCAATGAACATACAACTTCACAACTGCAGGTTGTGAACCCACACAGCATACTTTCCCTTTTCTAGTACCTTGACCTGAGCCCTTTCTGAGAAGGGAAACAGTATGTGCTTAACTATTAAGAGTATGATCTTAATGATTAATATGCCATCCCTTACTCGATAATTTGCCTTTTAAAAAGAGGAACCAAGAGAAAGCAATATTTAACTCAGAAGATTAAATAGATGGAATTTCCAGGATTTTCATAGATTGGGGGGAAAGTGCATATTTTAGCCCAGGAGAGGGTATTTTTCAAACTATCCTAAGAGGTAACTCACTCCTTTGCTTTGTGCACAGATGATATTTGTTTTGTTGTTATTGTTTTTTAGGAGGTACCAGGAATTGACCCTGGGACCTCACACATGCAAAGTGGATGATCAACCACTGAATTTCACCCACTTCCCGAGATTATCTTTTTAATAATAACTTGAATAGCCTACAGGAATGGAATAAGAAACTCACCTTTTCTCCTCTGCTTGACTTGTTGGCCCAGAGTGTGAAAGGACAACTGAAGCTATGGCAGCATCACCATGTAGAGGCTTTTAGGTCAGACAATTCTAGCTTCCAGTCCTTGATCTTGTACTAGCTGTGTGAATTTAGGCAGATCACTTAAGCTCTATGAGCCTCAGTTTCTTTAGCTGAAAATGGAGGTGATAATAGCTCCTTGGTAGAGTGGTTGTAGGATTATATGAGATAGTATAGGTAAAGCATCAATGCACAGCACTTCGAGTTCTACAAATGACTGTTACTATATCTATGTTTAGCATGTGTTCAACACAGATCCCTTTCTTTTTCTGTGCCAAAGAGAAACTGTGGTTTCTTGGATTTGTTTCTTAAACCCAGGGAAATTTCCAGGAATTTGGCAGTGGTTAGGAACACAGGGAATGATTTAAAGTTTCCCCTAAGTTGTCAGGGAAAGATATTCCAGTGGAAAGACATGCTTCTTATGCAACCTCAAAATTTTATTTACTAGTCAAAAAGACTCTACAAGTTAAAGAAGACTCAGAGAGATTAATTAGATTCCCACTCTCCATTTCTAAGATCTAAATTAAAAGTCATCACAAGATACCAATATGTTGCACAAGCTGCCAAAATTTGAAATTTACAACCCCCTTGACTTTCTGTTTCAGGAAATTTGATTTTGAAATCTAATTTAAAAATACCAAATAGCCCTGCACAGAGTCTCAAATGTTTCTGCTTCTCAAGAAGTTGTAATTTCAGAGGTTCCCTACTAAAGTCTAAATATCCATGACTTCCAGAAAGATGGAGGATTAGAGAAGCAGAGGGACCACTTCTCTCCCAGAAAAAATAGCTAGAGGACAGGCAGAGACTGTCTGGAGGGCTACTCTGGGGCTCAGGACACAGTGGAGGGTGAGAAACCACCCAGAAGAGAGAAGAGTGAAGGAAAGGAATCTCAGTTTGCTGAAAAATCCTGTGAGTAAAGTTACAGCAGCAGCAGCTGGTGCCCATCCCTCCACCCTTGGAGCAAGCAGCAATCTGTGGATCTCAGTGCCTAAGGACTGCCATGGCTGCAGACTGAGGGGGTTTCAGGGGTACACTTCTGAAAAATGTTCTACAAATGACTGCCAAGAAAGCATAGAGGGAGGAACACAATCTACAACAAATTCAGATTTTGGCCAGCAAAATTGGTCTGCTGCATTGGAGGGGTCCTACTCTTCCAGGCTGTGTGGGGCCGTGGCAGTTTTTGCACTAAGAGCTACAGGGAACTAAAGATAATTTGCCTTCTCAAACACCCTCCCTACTGCCCTGGGCTGATTGCAGAGGAGTCACAGAGAGGGAGCATGCAGCCAGCCAAGGGAAGAGAACAGAATCTTGTTTGTTTGTGAGGCTTGGCCAGCCCTGAGGACATTGCCTCTGCACTACCTACCATGAATTTACACTGAATGTATTCCCCTCTAGCTCCTGGGGTCGAGTTGGGAGGTCTTCCAAAGAGCACCATTTGCTGACAGACCAGAAAAGTGCATGAAAAGTGAAAAACAAATAAATTTAAAAAGCATGCAGGTGCCTTTACTGTCGCCCTCTCAAAGAACCTTGGAAACTGGCCATTACTGGGTCCTTAGCCATGGTTTGAGCAGTTAAGCATGGGTAATCCTAAATATCTAGAACAAGTTGAATCAAGAGTCAAAGAACAGTGGTAGCATACTGAAAGCAGCAAGGGAGAAGTGAAACATCACATACAAGGGACATCCAATAAGACTTAATGCAGATTTCTCTTCAGAAACCATGGAGGCAAGAAGGCAGTGGTATGATATAATTAAGGCACTAAAAGAGAAAAACTGCCAGCTAAGAATTCTTTATCTGGCAAATCTGTCCTTCAAATATGATGGTGAGTTTTAAATATTCACAGATAAACAGTAAATCCCTAGGCAAAGAGAGAAACTTAACACTAGAGAAAACTCAGGATCATAATCAGATGCCTGGACATCAGCAAAAAATTACAAACCTTACTAAGAAAATGGAAGATATGACTCAGCAAAGGAACAAATCAAAACTCCAGATTAGACACAAGACTTAAAACAACTAATCAGTGATATTCATATAAATCTCCTAAATCAAATCATGGAGTTGAAGGGCAACATGGCTAAAGAAATAAAAGACACGAAGAAGACACAGGGTGTCAGCTCAAGTGGTTGATCACCTGCTTCCCATGTACAATGTCCCAGGTTCAATCCCAGTACCTCCTAAAAACAAACAAACAAAAAAACAAATACGCAAAAACAACTCTCATTGGGGAGTGGATGTAGCTCAGTGGTTGAGTACCTGTTTCCAAGGTATGAGGTCCTGGGTTCAATCCTTAGTACCACCTTTAAAAAAAAATAAAAAAGACACAGGGTGAGTACAAAGAAAAATTTGAAACCTTGGATAGAAAATCACAGAATTTATGAGAGTGAAAGATGCAATAAGTGAGATTAAAAATACAAGAGAGGCACAAAAAGGCAGATTTGGAATCATGGAAGAAAGGATCAGTGATGTAGAGGACAGAACAGCTGAAATTGAAAGGAGAAGAACAGAAAGAAAGGAATTGAAAATATCAAGCAGATACTCAGGGACTTGAATGATAGCATAAAGCACACCAACATATGTGGACACTTTCGGGGCAGGGAAGGGAAAAACAGTTGTAATACAGGGGCTTTTTCAGGACTTGGGAATTATCCTGAGTGACATTACAACGACAGGTATAGGCCATTTTACGTCAGCATATAACATGCAGAACTGTGTGGGAGAGAGTGTGGTCCACAATGTGAACTATGGTCCATGCTTAATGGCAAAGCCCCAGGCTGTGTATATCCATTGCAGGTGATGTGCCACACTAATGAAAGACATTTATGTGGGATATTATGGGAGGTGTGGGAGGTAAGGAACATGGGAATCCCTGTAATTTTTAGGTAACATTTATGTAATCTAAGCATCTTTTAAAATATATATTTTTTAAAATGCCTCATCATTAAAAAAAAAAAAAAAAGAAAAGAAAAGAAAGAAAGGAAGGAAGGAAGGAAGGAAGGAAGGAAGGAAGGAAGGAAGGAAGCAA